>OY970826.1:14463828-14789156 GCA_963853835.1 Calendula officinalis | reverse complement strand
GATTTATTGAAACTAGTTCTTTTAACCTAGAAACTTAGACAAAGTTTTATTGTCTATAAGGTTTGAATTAAAAAGTTTGAATAAATTTATTAAGGTTATAATCTATCCTAGAATTTAAACAAAGTTTATTGTTTAGATACGATTGATTAAGATCAATTTTTAAATAAATAATGTTTTTGATACAACAATATTATCCAATCACTATATGACTTAATAGCTTTAAATCATATCATGAATAGTCTTTAATTAACACATTGTATATTTACTCAACTAGTAAATGTACAACTACTTGTATTAATTAGTTAGTTAAACTAATCTAGTAATAAGTTAAACATAATTTAATACTTAACTGATTCATAATGACTATTATGAATCATTCCTCTTCGTAGTACCATTGTTTATCTTGCTTGTATTACATGTACTCACCGGTGTGACCCTTAAGTGTTTCGTAGGCATGGATGTATCATCATAGGTTGACTGAATGTGCACATAATTCTTTCGTATATATATATATATATATATATATATATATATATATATATATATATATAATTTCGGAATTTTTTAAATATTTAAAAGAAAAATGAATTTTAAAAGATAAAATAGTATATACGTGTTTTAATTAGATCGAGTTAAAAACATATGTATAAAATTAGATTAATATTCTTATTAAAATGTTATAAGTTTATTTTAAAGTAATGATATATATATATATATATATATATATATATATATATATATATATATATATATAATATATATATATATATATATATATATATATATATATATATATATATATATATAATATATATATATATTAAATACAAGATTAAATGGAACATTAAAAGGGTAATGTTATTTTGGTCTTAAAGGATAATAGTATAACTAGTTATTATATAAGTTATTATATAATTGAGACTAGAGAGTACAAAGTTATGATTTCATTATATCTAGAAATTGTACAAGTTAAAATTATATGATAAACTAGAAATGTACAAAGTTATATATTATTATTATGATAAGGTGTATAAAGTTGTAAGTTATTATAACTAGATACTTATACAAGTATAATATAAGTATTTTACAAGTCTTGTAAGATACTAGATTAATGATCAAGGAATAGATAACAAGAGAACTTTATAACATATATTTAACTAGTCCAAGTTAAATGTAAGAAAGGTTTAAACAAACTAAGAATTATTATATATAGTCCTTATATAATAAATCTATTAGTTTCACCAAATATAGACCGGTGATTGTGTTTTCTTAAGTTCCATCATGGTTCTTGGAGCTAGTGGGAGCTACACAAAAAAATCACAAAGTTTATAAATGTGTCGCTAAGACATAAGTTTTGGTCGAATCTAATAAGTCAAAACAAATGTTTAATTATATTGTTAAACAAGTGAAAAAAAGGTGTGTTAAACTAGATTTATGATTCAAGTTTATGAATCATAAAAGAATTAAAAGTTTAACATAAGTTTTAAGGTTTTTCAAGTAAGATAAAACAAGTAAGTTTTATTATAGATAAGGTTTTTCACAAAACCTAGTAAAACGTTTTGTACACCTCGTTTTAGGAATGCATATAAATTGCGCAACTTTTGAAACTATAAGTTTTAAAGAAAAAGTTCTTAAGATTTAAAAAGGTGTCTTGTAGAATTCTTGAATTCACAAGTCACACATTTTAAACAAGGATTAAGATTGGAATAAAGGTTTAAGTTTAGTTTAAGACTTAAACAAACCCAAGAAAATCTTAGATCTAAGTACTATCCACCTAATGGAACACCTCACTTGTTAAATGATATTCATATTTTAAGGAGAAAGAACCTTAGCTATGAATTCAAATCATTGTGAGTGTTAGGGCGCGTAAGGTTCTGTGATAATCGGGAGTCCCGGCGCAGAACATCACACTGTCTTAGATGGTCTGATCTACTTTGGTGATAATCGGAGTCCCGGCCCAAAAAGTACTTGAGTAGAATAAACATACTACACTTTATTGCAACTTAGAAATGTACGATTAAAATTGTACAAGGTTGTAGTAAGTTATAAGTCTAAAGATTCTACGACCCCTAGGAATCGTGTTAAGTCTTGATGCCATCGGTAAGGATGTTACCTACCAGAAACAGCATGTCTCGTCGGGAAGTGCCCAAACCTTGCGGCGAGAATGTGATATATGGATCCTAGGCCTAAAATATAAATTATGGGCTTATAGTATATTTTAGAGAATGTGTATTGATGATTACTAATTAAACTGGGTTTGATTTGTTGATGGCAGCAACAGCCACGACGACAAATACCAACAATCTCTCACTTCGCTCAATCCTCGAAAAAGACAAGTTGACTGCGTCAAACATTCTCAATTGGGAGCGCAATCTTCGCATTTTGCTCAGGCATGTATGTCTTGGAAAGAGCAGTACCAAATGTCCCTACCGCAAATGCTAGAGCTGAAATGAGGCAAGCTTATGATAAGCATGTCAGTGATGCACTCGATGTGAGCTGTCTAATGCTCGCCACTATGAGTCCCGAGTTACAAGAGGGACTTATGGATGTGCCTGCGTTTGAAATGATCCAGCAACTAAGAGATTCATTTCAAGAGCAAGCTCGCACTGAGAGGTTCGACATCAATCGAGCCTTCAACTCTTGAAAGATGGTCAAAGGAACACCGGTGAGTGCCCATGTCATGAAAATGAAAGGGAACATGGATCACCTAGCTAGACTTGGTCACCCTATACCATTGGAAATGACAACATATACTATACTCAATTCGTTGTCCGATGACTACAAGCCTTTTGTGGTCAACTACAACATGCATAATATGGAGAAATCCATTGTTGAGCTACATTCTATACTCAAGACAGCTGAGTTGAGTTTCGGGACCAAATCTAAAGATGTTCTGATGATCGGTAATGGCAGTGGTGGTGGCAAGAATAGAAAAGGGCATGGTGGTAAAGGAAAGGGTAAAACCAATCCTAACCAAGGAGTCCCAAATGGTAAAGGTGTCAAACAAAAGGTCAAGAAGGTGAAGCCTAACACAGCGAGGACCGATAATCGGTGCTTCAAGTGTGGCGAGGCTGGGCACTGGAAAAGAAATTTTCCAAAGGGTGCAAGTGGTGGAGGAATTGCAAGTTCCTCAGGTAACACAACCACACTTCTTAATCACTTTTAGATACTTGTAAAGTACATTACGAGTAATCTAACTTTTGCAATCGTATATTGCAGGAGGAGATGGAAAGTGATAATGACCGGCATGAGATGGTGATAATCCCACGAGCACCAAGATTTTATAATTCAGTATTTTATGGATTCAGTAAAAAACAATTTTATTTTATTGTTTGAATAATCATTTTATTTTATGTTAAAACAAGGTTTTTGGTTTTAATCAATTCGAATCCATGGTTGAATTATATTGTGTTATGTGTGCATGTGTGACGATTACACTAGTCGAGGTTTATGACTAGATTGTAAGTCAAGTTTTTGATTTACTTAATATTTCATGTTTTATACTTGTTTGATTGTTGTATGAATGAATAATGTCTTAAAAGCTCAAGGCACTTAGATACTAGAAATTAGAAGTATTTCTAATACAAGTATTTAAGAGTTTTATGGAAGCATAAGGTTCAAAAGTTATTGAACTTAGTTAAAACATCTTAAGTAATAGTCAATACTTATGATAGTACGTTTTAAAGTATTAGCATTAATATAGCATGATTATATTAGATATAATCAAGATGAACTTTAAGAGTATTATTACAAGTTTCTCATACGTGCAATAAAGGATTTAATCAAGTCATACTTCCCTAACGAGGAAAGTTGGATATTCGCAAAATCCAAGAAATGACTTAGAAATGAAATAAACTCTTAAAAGGGTCAAACTATATTAAAGTATTTTAAGAACTAAAGGTATTAAACGCAAGTGCTTTATACTTGTAACTAATGCATTATTTAATCAAGTCATAATTCCCTAATAGGAATAATGGACATTTAAGAAATCCAAGAAATGACTTTGGCATTAAATGAAGTTCTTAAAGAATACTCAAGTGTTTAAGAATTGAAAGTATCATCTCAAGTGTTTTATACTTGTTAGATACATTAATCAATAAAAGTCATAATTCCCCAAACAGGAATAGTGGATATTCGCAAATCCAAAGGATGATCTTAATTATTGATAGAATTTTCAAAAGATTAAACTACAAGTTATTGACTTGGTCAAACTGATAGTTTAAATTGATGCTTAAATTCCATAAAAGGTAGTGGGAGCTATGACTAACATAATTCATTAAAGACATTAAGGAATTTAGTAAGTTAGTGAGACATTAACAACAAGGAATTACCAAGTCGTTAGCCAAAGAGTTAAGAGAAATAAATGATCATTGATTAGATTATTGCAAGCCTAATAGCGTGGTCACAAGTCTTGTGATTAATCATTGCAAATCTAATAGGATGTTCACACTCCAGTGAACAAGTTAATCATTTAAGGGAATTTCTTTAACTAGTAAAAGTATCTACAAATCAAGTAACTAAAATAGATTTAGTTACAAGGCAAGTTTTATAGATTCAAGAAACTAAAGGAGTAATTTTCCAATCCTCCTATGTTTACCGAATCATATAAAAAGGGCAAGACTAGAATATGTTCTAATGTTGCATGAACAATATCTAGCAAAGACAAAAGTAATAGTATTCTTAAAATACTCGTCTTATGTCTTTAGTTTAATAGAAATGACTAGATTGTAATTAGTGATAAAAGTTACAATTAAGAGCCATTAAGCAATCAACACAAACGCAAAGAATAAGTAATGATCCAGTAATAATTTGGTATCTATGTCCAGTGAGTGATAATACATGAGTTAGTATCATTGTTATTCAGACTTTGTATGTTTTACAATATCCCTGAATAAAAGTCTCTTTATTCAAAAAGATACAAATCCGTGACACCTCGTCTTGGTGGGAACCTTGATGGGACGATAACGTCATCGCGATATTTGGTGGTAGATTTGAAGTTCTTCGAAGATAGCTACACGAGTTTTGTGTAAACAAAATATCGGTGATATTCTGTTGGAGCTCAACGAATATTGGATTGACCACCGTGATAATACTTCATGGTTAAAAAGTTCAAAAGTATTATTCACTAGGATTGTACTTAAGCCTGAGGTATTTGGTTTAAGATACAATGACTAATGTACTTTGGTTCGTCTTAGACAAACCTGAAATATGGTTGTCATACAAGGTCTTACTGGGTACAGAGGAAGTAGTATTTTGAATCGAAATATAACAAGATGGTAATTGCGCCTCCTTTTTGAATCGAAAAAACTGACAAGTGCATGGCCATGCCCAAAAAGCGAACCGATTCGTTCTTTGTCGTTTATCACAACAATTTAAGTCAAGAAGTCAAGAAATGATTTCGAATACAGGAGTTGATAACTTCTACCATGCTCGTATTCGTTATCACAAATATCGTGATGCAAGGGATGAACCTAACAATGTTCCCAAGAAGTAAAGACGGAGTGTTTTTTACTAGGCAACTCTATTAAAAGAGTTTCTCAAAAAACTATACCTGGGTTACATAAGCTGTTTTTATGGGGTTGGTTACCTACATGCCCATCTATAAGGCAACTGTAGCTCGTGTCATTAAGATAAATGTTACGAACTTGCACAAGTGGGAGTCTGTTGGAATTATGTGCACAGTTAGTCAACCGATGATGATACATCCATGCTTACGAAACACTTAAGGGTCACACCTGTGAGTGCATGTAATACGAGCAAGATATGCAATGATACTACGAAGAGGAATGATTCATAATAGCCATTATGAATCAGTTAAGGATTAAGTTAAGATTAACTTATTACTGGATTAGTTTAACTAACTAACTAATACAAGTATTTGTACATTTATCAGTTGAGTAAATATACAATGTGTTAATTAAAGATTATCCATGATATGATTTAAAACTATTAAATCATATAGTGATTGGATAATTTTATTGTCTAATTAATTGTTAAAGGTATAAAACACAAGTATATATATTTCGTGTATATGAGTACCGAAATATATAAGTGTATAATACTAAGACATTTGATAATTAAGTGTGACAATAATAACTAGTAAACCTATAAGGGTTTAAAGTGTAAGAGATATGTTTAATTAAGAGATTAATCTTAATTAAACTAGTAGGGCCCTAAGTGAAAGTCATTCTATTATATATAGAAGGCTTAAGGTTCCCTTATTGTGTTACACATCACCACACGAAAAACCCTAGCCCCTCTCCTCCTTGTTTCGGCCGAGAGCAAGCAACACCATCACTTGGTGTTCTTCGTTCTCCGTGTTCTTCGAGTTTCTAAGAACAAGTTCATTGCTTAGATCAACTAGAAGGTCGCTCAATTTGTTCATCATCAGTGGACTATAGCAAGCACTAAGGTGTGTTTTGGGAAACCCTTTTTCTCCCTTCTCCCCTCTTGGACGAATTCGACCAAAGAACCCTAGGGTTCTTTGGTTGATGGTCGAACGAACCACACAAGTTTTGTGTGTGTTCGAGTTCTTCGTACAAAGTTTCTTTCTTGTTAATCAAGTTTGATTTCCAAGGTCCCATAATCCATTAGGGTTTAAGGATTAGGTTTAATCCCAGTTCCGCTTTTAGGGATTAAATCAGCTAGTTGGTTTTAACCGGTCAAGAACACCTTCATATTCTTACCAATATGGTCGAACCAAGCATACTAGGAGGTTGGCCCAAGTGGTCGATCAGTGTTATGAAACCCTTCAGATCTCGTAATGAAAAGAGCATGACAAACACTAATGAAAAAATACTGAGAACGAACCTCAAAAGAACATGATAATGCGGCATAACATAACAAACGGAAACGTATCCCTGAAGACGTAATAACCGAAATTAATTCCCTAACTGATTGGTCAGATATTGGACCTAACTTCGTATATATAGGAGAGGAAGGAGAAATAGTAGGTTCAGATGGCGAAGTGTGAGAGGAAGAAAAGGTCGGAATCTTATCGGAGGTGTGTTGAGAAGAACTGAACGGGTTGTATTTATGAATGAGATTTTCTAATATATGTTCTAAAGGCTTATTATAATAATTTTAAGGGTATTTTTAATGATTAAGGAGTGGTTGAATGCATAAATCCTTTGTACTTTTGTTAGTAAGGGGTGATTCTTAAAATGCAGGGGTAGTTATTGTTTATTGTACAAATTTTGATGCATGTCTTGCCTTCTTATTGAAAACCCTCAGGGTTGTCATTATCATTTTCCTAATTTTAAATGTCTTTTATGCACCTGCATTTAATTCATCAAATAACCTTCATTTTTAGTTATGGTAAGAATAAAATCGGTATAGCACAAAAGTTTAATGACTCATAAATATCAATTTACTCTAATAAAGGAAATATTAGTTTATTAAACATTCCTTATCGTATGCCCATTAGGCACGCATTAGCAAAACCGTTTATGGATATGATGATGATGACGGTTGACGAAGGGTTGTGAGGAGAAAGAAGCAACGACGAACGATTGAATGGGCGGTAGAGAAGAATAACCGGAAATGGTTGAAATGTCGCACTTGTGGATGAAGAAGAAAACGTTATGTAGGTTGTTGGGTCGCTGAAAAGCATCCCCCACTGAAGGGATTTAATGAAGACAAAAATGAAAATAGTTAGAAGACAATCTGAGGATTAGTTCCTCATATTGTGGGTAATTGAATCTGATCAGTTCGGATATCAGTTACCCGATTACACTATCTGATCACCATCTGAAACAACGATCAGTTCCCCGTGCGAAATCAGATACTGGTTAACAGATCAGATAGTGTAACAGGTTCAACGCACATTGGAAAATAATGTTGAACCATTGAACAGATACTTCTCTAAGCAAAACTCTCTTAGTAAAGGTCACTGAAGCTGAAGGCCATCTGAAGAAGCATGAGTATCCGAAGACTCATGGCTGCCAGAAGTGTACATAGGCCCGAAGTTTTAGTGTCACAGAAAGACACAAGTAAAGCACAAGTTTGTGCATCGCTGATAAAAGGGAATATCTTGCAAATCTTCTTGAAGATATCGGCGATCACAAGACGACAAAATGTACTGTCAGAATTCCGTTAGTCGTGCTCGTCCCATGAAATATCCTCTGCACCAATGGAATACTCACACGTGGAATCGATCGATCATTCCTTTGGCTCTACGTTTCCCAATGCTATAAATTGAGGACTTGAGCGATCAATTTCGGTGTGCACCCAACAAGGTTACACGCTGCAGAAATTACTCCAGAACTTTATTCCTTTGAGCAGAGTGTAAACCACCAGTTAACCTGAGTTACTTGATTCGAGAGTTGAACCTTCTTAACAAAGGTGACTGGTCTTGTGCTTGATCATTTGTTGATCATAAACTTGTCTTAGACAATATTTGTTGTTGTATATCACATGCAAGCAGTTTAGTTAGGATTCGTTCTTAGCTATTCCACAAACTACTTGGATCTTTATTGTATCATTATTGATTAATAAAGAAAAGTTTAAAAAGTGTTGTGTGTTTGATTAGTGAAAGCATATAAGTGTGAAATTTCACTTATTCGGGACTTACAATTGATATCAGAGCAGGAAAATTAATTCATAATTGTTTATCTGCTTACTTACTGATCAAATGGGTGAAGAGCTATCTCTATGAATCTTGGTTCGAAGACAAATTCCCCTGTGTTTACTGATGACGATTTTGGTATGTGGAAAATCCGCTTTCTGGGATTTGTTGAACATCAAAATGACATGGGACCAGATATTCTTATCAATGGTCCATACATTCCAAAAACGTTCGTTCCGAGTACAACCATTTCAAAGAAAAAGAAGAAGGAAGGAGATGATAAAGACGAAGAAGAAGAAGATCTGTCTGATGTTGAAGAACCCTAACCCAGAGACCAATGGTCAGAGGCAGACAAAAAGCTAGCAGGCTTATACGCTGAAATCCGGTTCCTCCTTCAAACATACCTCCCAAATCACATTCTTATTACAGTAAAAGAATGTAAAACTGCAAAAGAGATATGGGATATCTTGATAACATCTTATGAAGGAGCCGATGAAGTTAAGGCTAGTAGAAAGGCGGTGTTGAATCGGAAGTATGAAGCATTCAAGGTCATTAAAGGTGAAACACTCAACATGTCGTACAGAAGATTCACCATCCTCATGTTAAGGCAAAAAGCCTTACCCCTTAGGATCTTAAGATAACAAGACAGCGTAAACTAGCCTAGAATAGTTTGTAGAATAATTTAGCTAAGTTTAGGAGTAATACTGAGTGGGCAGTATTGGCCACTCAGTATCAGTACTCAGTATTGGGAGTAGAAGGACTGAGTTACATGTTGTTATGTAACTGACCAAGATCAAATCCCTTGATCTTAGTCATTTTCCTTGTTCAGTCTTTCGGTTACTCCTTTGCCATTATGTAAGATCTCTATATCATTATAAATAGAGTTCACCTTGCAAAGGAGAACTTACCAATTTACGTATTTCACTTTCATACACTTGTAATTGATCAGCGGACTTGTTATTCCACAACAAGCCACACTTAGTGGATTTATACATTGACTATATTCTTGTGTTATCACTTTAATATTTCATATAGTATAATAATCTATCAATTAACCTATAAAACCAGGGTGTTGTGACCTAACAACTGGTATCAGAGCAGGCTAAATAAATTCTTATTTAGTTGATCTATTACGCTGGCAGCCATTCCTTACACATACCCTTGCCAAACTCAAAAATCCAAAATGTCTACTATAGTTGCACCAGTCATGTCTGGAAAGGGAGTGCCTATCTTTGATGGCAAAGATTTCCATCAATGGAAACTATAAGTTCAATGTTATCTCGAATCTATTCATCTTGAGATGCTCACAGTACTAAATGATGGTCCCATCATTCCACAAACTGTGGAACCCGTTGCAGCTACTGATGATACTCCTGAGAGCACGAGAACAGTTCCTAAACTGAAGCATACATGACTGATACTGAGCGTCAGTTGTACAGTCTAGACTCCAGAGCAAAGGGGGTGATTTGTAATGCAGTTACCAAGGAAATATTGAATGAAATTATGAAATTGCCAACTGCTAAGGCTATGTGGGATAGCTTATCAGTCACCTACGAAGGCACAGCAAAGGTGAAGTTGCAGAGAAAAAGCAACATGAGAAGGAAGTATGAGAACTTCTTCTCAAGTCCTAATGAAGACATCACCACTCTCTATAACATGTTTAATACTGTTATCCATGATCTAATCAGTGTAGGAATTGTGAAGGAAGAAGGAGAACTTGTTCAAAAATTTCTGGACAGTCTTCCTCAACAAATTCTTGATATGACAAACTCTGTCAATGCTGCTAACAACATTGAAACATACACTCTTCAAACTTTGTATGGTTTAATGTTAAATCATGAGGAGAAAAATGCTGCAAGTGTGATCAATGGGAAGAAAACTGACAAGACTTCCACTGGAATGACTCTAGTTGTGCAACAGGCCTATACTGTTACTGAGCCTGAAGAGCCAGAGGTTGATCTTGCTGATGCTGACGCAGAGGAGCTTGAAACTCAAATGGCTCTTATGTCTATGTAGCTGGATAAGTTGAAGAAGAGGTTGGGAGTTAGCTCTTCCAATACTGATCCAAGATCAGGTCTTTCCTATAGGTGTGGAATGCCTGGACACATTGCTGCCAACTGTCATACTAAGTTAACTGAAACTGATCAGAATGACAAGATTGCATACCGAGCTAAACGGTATAAAGACAAGTATGTCAAGTTGAAGAACTGGAGCAAGGGCAAGGGTGCAGCAGGGAATGGAGCACCTCATCAGCACTTTACTCTGAAGCTTGGATGGATGAAGAGATCAGTGATGATGAAGAAGAAGTTGAAAACAAAGCCTTTATGGCTTTCACTGAAGACGATTTGAAGAGCTCCTTTGAAAAGGATATCAAAGAAGCTGAGAGGATGAGTGTTCGTATTGATTGGGATTCCACTCAGTTGTACAAGGTGAGTTCCTTTCAAACTTATTCCGTGAATGAAAAAGAAAAGATTTTGAGTACATGATTGTTGATCTTAAAACTTTTGTACAGAAAGAAAAAGCTTTAAAACCAACTATTCTTGAACTTGAAAGGGTAAATAATGAACATTTAGATAAATTAGCAAAATTTAAATATTTAGAATTAAATTTTTTAAACTTTCAAGACATTAACCAAAGATTAGCTGATAAAGCTCACTTACACAAATTAGAAAAAGAAAAATTTGAAAAATAGTGTAAATCTTGGGGAAATGCATCTATTAAATTAAATAAATGTCTAAATCAACAATTTCCAGAAAATGTGAGGGCTGCACTCGGGGTTGATCCTCAGTAAAAAAGTAGAAACAATTTTGCTGATTTATTTGAAGAATTTTCTGATATGAACCCTATTCAGTTTGTAAAAGCAAAAACTTTTTGTGAAGTTGGATGTCAAACTGAGTCAGATGATGAGGATAAAATTACTTTTGATAAACCCATTGGTCCCTCAATCTGCTCAAAGTGCTATATTGAACTACAAGAGATCAGTATTGAATTCCCTGTAAAGGAAATTTCTGATACTGAACTAGAAGTAGTGCAGTATGATACATCTGCTGTTCCTCCATTTGAATTATTGTTTAATACAACTACTTTTGAAAAATATAATGATACTACTTCTACTTCTAGTGTTTTATCTAATACTGAAGTTACAGGAAAAGAAACGTCATGTACTAAAGAATCTAAAGAGCCTGTTAAAGTTGTAATTTTAAAACATGATAAACAAAAATCAACTTCATCAGGATCACCAAGTGGTAAAAACAAGAAGTCTGAAAATAATAAGACTTCTTTGCCAGATAAAAAGAAGAAACCAGATCCATCTCCTCCTAAACCAGTAAAAAATAATATTAAACTAACCATAAAAAATGACAAAATAACATTTTAAAATCTATTGGTGATCAGATTAAAGTCTTAGTCAAAAGTTTGCAAAACTTACTTATACTAGTCAACATAAACAGAAACAATTTTCTAAAATTCCATATGAAAATATGTTCAGAAATAGACCTAGAAAATGTTATAGATGTCATCAGTAGGGGTGTTCAAAAATATCCGAAAAACCGGGTATCCGAAAAATTACTCGATATCCGAAATCCGGGTATCCGAAAATCCGGGTATCCGAAATCCGGGTATCCGAATTCCGGGTACCAAATACGGGTAGTGTTTTCAAGATTTTCGGATACCCGATACCTGAAAAATTACCCGAAAATAAAAAATATACGAAAAATATTCAAAAAATATTCAAAAAATATACAAAAAATACACAAAATATTTGAGAAAATACCCAAAAATACCCAAAAATACCCAAAATATTTAAAAAGTACCCGAAATATCTGAAAAATACCCGAAATATCCGAAAAAAACTCGAAATATTCGAAAAATATTTTAATATTTTGTTTTTTCCGGATTTCGGATACCCGAAATTCCGGGTACCCGAAATCCGGGTATCCGAAATCCGGGTACCAAATGCGGGTAGTAAAATTCACTATCCGAAAATCCGGGTACCCGAATTTCGGGTATCCGAAAATCCGGGTACCCGGTTTTGAACACCCCTAGTCATCATACTGGTCATAAAGGAGATGAATCCTGGACTGATCTCTCAAGTCCTAGGTACTCAGTACCAAAGAAAAGGAGAGAATTTAAATCAGTATCACCTAAGAAAAGCTCCAAGGTTTTTCCCGAAGTGATACTGACCTCTCCAACTAAAGAGATCAAGTCTATACCTGTTTCTCCTACCAAAGGTCCCATTCAAAAATGGGTTCCTAAAAAGAACTAATCATTATTTTGTGTCTATGGTACCTGGATAGTGGCTGCTCAAGACACATGACTGGCAGTATGGAGTACCTTCTAAATTATACACCAGAGAAGGGGCCTTCTGTCAAGTTTGGGGATGATTCGGTTGGAAAAACAAGATGGTATGGAGTAATCAAGGCATGCAACATAACCTTTAAAAGAGTTGCCTATGTAGAGGGTCTTAAGCACAATCTGCTCAGTATCAGCCAGATGTGTGATGATGACAATGAAGCTCGCTTCAGGAAGACTGCAGGAATTATCTACAATGACAAAGGGCAACCTGTACTCATTGCAAGAAGAGAAAAAGATGTCTATGTGGTCAACCTGTCTGAATTAGACCCTACTATTAGAGTTTGCTTGCTTTCTAAAGTCAATCCAGAACTGAACTGGATGTGGCACAAGAAACTCTCTCACATCAACTTCAGGAACATTAATGAGCTCAGTATGAAGAAGTTTGTGAGAGGGTTGCCCACTATTACTTATTCTAAAGATAAGTTATGCTCATCATGTGAAATGGGCAAGCAGAAGAAGAGTTCATTCAAATCCAAAGTCAATCATTCAATTAATGAACCTCTTACCATGATACATATGAATCTCTTTGGCCCCATCAGTACACCATCACTGGCCAAAAAGATCTATACATTAGTCTTGGTTGATGAATACTCAAGATATACTTGGGTCATCTTTCTCAAGACCAAATCAGATGCAACCATAGAAATCATTGCCTTTATCAAAAGAGAAGAACTTCAGAAAGGCAACAAGGTCAAGCAACTAAGAAGTGACCATGGTACTGAGTTTAAGAACTTAGTATTAGCAGATTTCTGGGAAGACAAAGGAATCGTTCAAAACATCTCTGCAGCCTACACATCACGACAAAATGGTGTTGTAGAAAGGAAAAATTGAACATTAATTGAAGCTGCAAGAGCTTTGTTATGCCATGCTGGACTGGCACTGAGCTTCTGGGGAGAGGCTATAAATTGTGCAAATTTTACTCAGAACAGAGCTACCATAGTCCAGAGACACCAAAAGTCTCCTTATGAGTTATACAATGGCAGGGTTCCTAATGTGGAATACTTCCACATCTTTGGGAGTAAATGTTTTGTACTAAGTACTAAACAAAATCTCAACAAATTTGCTCCCAAAGCAAATGAAGGTGTGTTCATGGGCTACTCTCCACACTCTAAAGCCTTCAGAGTGTATGTCATCTCAACTGAGATGATTGTAGAATCCATCCATGTTACTTTTGATGAAAATCAGGATGTTCATTCTACTTCAGCAAAGGAAGACATTAGTGGCATAGAAATTTTATGCAATCCAGAAAACGCCATTGCTGAACAGCCCAAGTCTCACCCATACTATGTTGATCATGGTATGAGTGATACTGATCAATTCAAAACTCAATATGACTCAAATGCAACAAATACTGAGGTTCCCATATCTGAGAATCCCAATACTGAGTTCCCAATAATTGATCTAAACAACTCCACCGATGAAGAAGGTGAAACTTCCAATACTTCTCAAGAATCCACTTCAGATCTGCAAAATGAAGAAGAACATCAACCTGAACTGTCTAATACTGACCAGAATTCAGCTCGGTATCAGGCAAACAACACATCAGTATAACAAGATATTGTTGACCTTGCTTCAAATGCTCCCTTAGGAAACAATCTAAGAGAACACAGAGACCATCCACATTCTAATATTATTGGTCCAGTTGAACAAGGTGTCCAAACAAGAAGGAAGTTAGATTTTGAACCTCAAGCCACTGCAAACTTTTGTTTCTTTTCAAGTTTCCTGTCTACCATGGAACCAAAGAAAGCTGATGAGGCTTTATTAGATGAAGAATGGGTAGAAGCTATGCAAGAAGAGCTTACAGAATTTGAAAGAAACAAAGTTTGGAACTTAGTACCACCTCCTGCTGCCAAAACTATTATTGGTACTAAGTGGGTGTTCAGAAACAAGATGGATAAAGATGGTGTTGTCATCAGAAACAAAGCTAGACTTGTTGCTCAGGGTTACAGACAAGAAGAAGGCATTGACTATGATGAAACTTTTGCACCAGTTGCAAGAATTGAAACTATTAGGTTGTATCTTGCATATGCAGCTTTCAAGAACTTCAAAGTTTATCAGATGGATGTCAAGAGTGCTTTTCTCAATGGAATACTACAAGAGGAAGTTTATGTTAAACAACCACCAGGTTTTGTTGATTCTAAATTTCCAAATTATGTTTTCAAGCTTGATAAAGCTTTGTATGGGCTCAAACAAGCTCCCAGAGCCTGGTATGGTACCCTGTCTGAGTACCTAATTGAAAATAAATTTATAAGAGGTACAATTGATAAAACATTATTTTCAAAAAGGAAAGGTTCTGACATCTTACTTATTCAGATATATGTAGATGATATTATCTTTGGCTCCACTGACAAGTCAATGTGTGACTGGTCTGCCAAGATAATGTCATCTCAGTATCAGATGAGTATGATGGGAGAACTTACTTATTTTCTTGGTTTACAAGTTGATCAAAAGCCTGATGGCACTTTTATAAACCAAAGTAAGTATGTGCATGACATGCTAAAGAAATACAAATTTGAAAATTTATCTTCCATGCACACTCCTATGGGTACTCAGGATAAAATAAGTAAAGATGAGACTGGCAAACCAGTATGTCAATCCACATACCGAGGTATGATTGGTTCTTTACTTTACTTAACAGCTTGCAGGCCTGATATCATGTTTGCAACATGCTTGTGTGCTCGGTATCAGGCTGATCCTAAGGAATCACATATGAAGCTGTTAAGCGCATTTTTAGATATCTTTCAGGAACTCCTAACATGGGTCTTTGGTATCCCAAATACTCAAACTTTGACCTTGAAGGGTATACAGATGCAGATTTTGCAGGTTGGATAGAAAAAGTACAAGTGGAGGATTTCAATTCCTTGGTGGAACATTAGTTGGGTGGTCATCCAAGAAGCAAAACTCAGTAGCAACTTCCACATCAGAAGTAGAATATGTTGCTGCTGGAAGTTGTTGTGCTCAATGATTATGGATGCAGTATCAACTCATGGACTATGGGTTCAACTTTCAGAATACACTCATTCATTATGATAACAAGAGTGCTATTGCTATCACTGAAAACTCAGTCCATCACTCAAGAACAAAGCACATTGATATCAGACACCACTTTATTCGAGATAATGTGGAAAAGGGTAAGGTTGGGGTAGATTTCGTTCCTACAGATGACCAATTGGCTGATGTGTTTACTAAACCTCTCTCTGAAGAAAGGTTTATGTATCTACTAGGGCAATTAGGTATGCTGAATCCTTATTTTTTCCTCAAAATTTTCTGATACTATCTGCTCAGTAATACTTATAATACTGACCAGCTCAGTATCACTCGTCTGTTTATCAAAAATTAATAATTTTTTATTTTTCATTAATTTATAGATTAAATTAAATGTTTTTATAATTTTTAATTTTTTTTAATTCAAATTTTTTTTAACTCGGTATTGGAGTCCTGGAGTGTTAAAACTGATTCTAACCCTCATACTCCCCAACGGTAACCTTTCTTAATTAGAAAGTTACCGTTGGAACAGGATAAGGCTGTCAGTTCAGCCGTTTTTACTTCCCAATACCAAAATTATCGATAATTAAGTATAAATAACCGTTTTTCTTTTCATTTAAAACTTTCTTTAGTTATTTCGTACTTTCTTCTTAAATTACTCTCTGCGATTAACGATTTTACACTCTCTTTGCAAGCAAATTTCAAATCTTAATCGCAGATGGCAAATTATCGATTCGTCGCACCAGAGGTTGGACCGGCGACTCGGTTTCGAAATGATGAAGTGCCCAAGTTTGCGAGGAACAACATAATTGCAAATTTTGATATTCCTCGGGCTTGGGCATGCCCCGAATTCACATAGTCACATATTTGAAGCATTGTCCTATCACTCGAGCACTGACTCTATCTCCTCGAGCTATATATATTCGGAGATGTTGTGTGAATTCTGGTACTCTTCAAGAATGGACTCTCCAGACATGATTACTGGTTGGATTGTTAGGGATCAAAGAAGGGCTTTTGTCTCAACTGTTATTATTAGGGAAACACTGAGACTTCCCGCCCATGCTCAGTATGAGCCTTTTGTTGATCGAACAGAGGCCAGATCAGTATTACCCTTTATTGGTCGCAGAGGAACCACATGTATTATCAAAATAAATTAATTTGGTCCAATGTGGGGTGTTCTTATTTCAACAATCATTCGATGTATGACCCACAAGACTGGAGCTTTGGACCAAATTAATGAATTTGGGATGCAGATAGTACATGCCATGTACTATGGTAGAGATATTGATTATGCACGACTGATATTCAATGAGCTAGCTACTCTGGTTAGGGCTCAAATTCGAGAATTCAATGTACCATTCTGCAGATTTCTATCTCTCATCTTCCAGAGTTCAATGCCTGCACACATTTACGATGAGTTCAATAGTCCAAGAGCTGATCTTCCTCCCCTAAATGAGAAGATATATTCTTACAGACTAAGGGAAGGAGAACCAGTACTGAGTCACTCAATGTGGGCCATTGTACAAACACACTTAAATGATCAAGAAGATGATGATGAAGAAAATTCTGATAATGAATCAGATGATGGAAATGATGATGACAATGATGATGATGGAGGTGATGGTGGTAATGCAGATCAAGATGTTGAGATGTTGGATGCTCAACCAGATGTAGAATAAGAGCATCCACACATTCCTCAACTTGTACAGGATCCTGATGCTCCTCATACTACATCAGTTACTGATACTGAGTCAACAGAAGTGCAGCCTGTTATCAGCAGAAGAAGAAGAAAAAATTTGTCTCCAGTGATAATGGGTGCCTTATCATCAGAAGAGGTGCAGCACACTCCTATTCCATCATTTACTGCATCTCTTCAAGAGCAGAGTCTAGTTGCTGCCACCGCTAACCTTCCAGCACCTGAACCGGAACAAATTTCTCAACCAATTGAGGAACCTCATGTTCCTCTTGATGTGGAGATCCAATATGAGCAACACTCACTGGAAGGTGCTCAGGCTAGAAGAGACATAGGTCCTGAGGGTGTTGGTGCCTCAAATCAACATACAAATGATCCAGCACCGACCTCTGCAGATGTTCGAAGGGAATCTGACAAAGTCTCAGGTATGAATCTCTACGAAAGTCTCAAACGAACTTTCAAATAAATATATCCTTTTATGACCAACATAGTTAGCCCACTGCTGCTATGCAACATTCATACACTGAGCACTTAAATGATCATTGTCAGTCTATAGTTGTCTCAACATTAAAGAGACAATGGTGGTTGATGTCACACTGACACCCACTCGTGCTGCTTGATTCATGCCCCACTTATTCTTGAGTTGGATCACATGATTCAAGAACTGATCACAAACCCTTAAGCCACAATAGCCAAATACTATCTATGGGGTTTTAGCCACATTTCTGTTATCACTCTGATACCGCGTGATAAACATTGAAAATTAAAAGAAGCACATCACAGGCTTCGATTTCACAAACCCAACCCTATTTCAGAAATTGTGACCAATTCTACACTGAGTTACTCCAAAAATCACACATCACTTTTTACTGAAAAATTTCTTACACAAACTTTGCAAAAGTCCACAATATTTCATCATGAACCAGAAGAAATACAGACTTCAAACTTATGTTTAAATGATTAAAGAGTTAAACAAAAACACAATTCTGTTTGATAAACCTTTCTTCTAACCAGTTTTATGTTTTTGTTTCTTTAGCACCATCTGTGCAGGGTATTCTAGCATCTCATGCTCAAGAGGAACCGGTAACTGTGACAACTCGATATTTCTGGTATGTAACCTCATTTCATTTCTAGAACTTTCCTTATTTAGAAAGTTTCTACTTATAGACATTCTATATTTGGCATTCCTTATACACAACAAACATACATATTTTACACCATACATTAGTGTTTGATTATTTTAGTCAACACAACATTATTATCTTCTTATGGTGACACACTTTGAGCTGAAAACAATACTAAAACGATAATTTTATCGGTTAAACAATAAACGTAACGATTTAATTTAAACGTGACTCGAATTGAACGAACCATCGAACCCGACACCCAAGGGTTGACCGACCACCCATGTGGCCGGCCACACTCCCTCATTCGAACCCTCTAGTTGGCCGAACCCTTGTAAGGGTGAGGTTGGATTTTGTTGATCTTATCTTAGTGATCTTATCTCCATCTTAATTCAAAGGAGACCTACCCCAAGTACAACTCTTATTCCTTGATCATTATAAAAGCTTCTCATTTGCTAAAACCTAATCCCTTTTACCCCTTGGAAGCCGTCGACCATCACCACCCATTCAACCCTTGTTCGTCCGATCAAGCAAGCATCTCCACCCGGTTTCTTGCTCTTGTTCGATCTACATCCCAAGGTATGCCAATTTTCCCTTTTGTTTGCTTGAGTTCTTCCTTGTTTCGGTGTTAGATTGAACCCGAGACCATGGCCCAAGGCCACATGGTCTCGGTCATGCATTATTCTTCAAAGCCGAGGCTTATAAGCAAGCCTAGATCCGATCGCATGCATGTGTGTGTGATTAAGGCTTGATTTTGTTACTAGACCCGTTTCCTAGAACCCTAGATCTCGACTTGGACATGCTAATACCTTAGATCTCGAACCCTAGGCTCGATTTAGCAATAAACCCGTAGGGTTTTGGCCATTCGGCCAACCCTAGGTTAAACCCTAGTCGAACTCACCAAACCCTAACCCTAATTGACCTTCATGATTGACTATTTGACCATTTGATAGCTAGATTTACCAAATTTGACTTTGGTTGACCAAATTTTAGTATACCTCAAACCCTAACCGAAATCTAGAAGCTTTAGTTGACTTTTTGTTGACCAATTTTGACCAATGTTGACCAATAAGTCAAACCGGGTCAAGGCCGGATCTTGACCCAAACCGATCAACCCAAACCCGAATACCCAAACTTTACTTGGCCCAATTCGATCTATCTTAGCCCATCGGGCCCAAACTTTAGTTGGCCCATTAGTAACCAAGCCCATTTGGACCAAAGCCCAAACCTTTGGCCCATACCCAACCAAACCAAACCCAATTTGGGCCAAGCCCAATTCAAGTCCTAACTCTATTGGACCCAAGCCCAATATGAGGCCCAAGTGGCCCAACCTAGTGGCCCATTAGGCCCATCTAGGCCCATTAGGTCCAATCCATTTCATTTCATATCATTTCATTTCGAGAATCATTTCATTTTATGTCATTTCATTTTGGAGCCTATTTCATTTCATTTTATAAAACCCAATGCATTTCATTTCATTTCATTTTATTAATTCAAGTTCATTCGATGTCACAAAACATATAACGTAACATTTAACGTATATCATATATCTTATATCGTATATAGTATCGCCTGTGTTAGCTTAGTCTAATCAGTAGTTAAATCATTTAGGAAGCTAGGAGTCTCCCGAGGATTCCTCTGTCTTAAGTCTCTTGTTACTAAGCTTTGCCAGGTGAGTCCACAGACCCCTTTTACTCTTTTACTATTTTTATAAACTTTGGGGTGGAAAACATAAACACAACTGCTACTGTTTTACTATGACTGTACAACAACATCTATACATTTTCATTATCGCATTGGCATGAAAAACAATTATTATATCGTACTAAGGTTACCAGCAATCATTAACTAGTGGATCTAGACCATGGATATGCAGATAGTACTATTGGCTGACACTCATCCTCCCAACGAACGTTTGATCATTACTTGGTTTATCCAAGACATCTCCGGGAGTGTATATCCATAAAATAACATAACATACTGGAGTTGAAGTGTTGATTGTGGACTTAGGGGTTGGTATATTAACTCAATAGACTAGCTACCTGTTGGGGATAACAGTTCATGCGATGTCAAACACAACATTTTGTTCAACACTTTTTCATAAACATAACTAGTAGTTGTATACATTCTACAACTATACTAAACATTTTCATACTTACTACTCATATCATATGAGTGTTGAACCTTATACATTTTCAGTCATAAACCATTTTCATAACAAACATTTTGAGTAGCAAATCACTTTACTCTTATCATAAACATTAACCCTGTGGATTCACTCAACATTATTGTTGACCCTTTTACTATTTATGTTTTTCCAGGTAATTAGGTGCAGTGGAATTGGAGGACATGAGCATTGGGATTGTCGTGAGCCATGATTAAAACATTAAGTTTACGAACAATCATTTCATTTCAAACAAATTCTATTTTAGGAAACTTTCTACTTTTGGAAAGTGAAACAAACCTTTATTTTTCGTTATTGCGTGGTTGTTTGTTTACTTAATTTTTGCTATGTTGTCATGAACGTTACACCCTCGTTCTTCCGCAAAACATTTTTAAATGAAGTAAAAACTCATTTTTGGTGGGGTGTGACAGAGTGGTATCAGAGCTTAAGTTATAGTGAATTAGCAAGCCTAGTCTATAACTACAAAAGATTTTTGGGAAAAACAAACACTTTTATAAAATCAAAATAATCATGGCATGCTCAGTCTCATATCCTGAAGTTCCATTGTTCTTAGTTTAGAACATTTGCCTTAGTTAGTATTGCCCTAGTGTTATAGCTAGCATATGTCAGCAAGCCTTACAACTTCATAATCTAATAGACTTTTATGCGTCGTGTTTAGTAGAATGTCACATGCTAGTGTCCTCGATATCTCATATGACTCCGATAGTGATCGTGATGCTGCTGTCCCAGTAGTCCCAGTTCCTGTTGATCCAGTGCCAGCAGTGGTACAACCTCCTGTTATCCCGTGGCATCGTCGCCCAAGAAGACGTCCCTTTCCTATCATTCCTAATGGTCCTCCTACTCCAGCTCGTGGTCAGCGTCCTATTGTCTATCGTAAGCGTGAGGGCGGTATCATTTATCTATGTTCGCCTGCTAAACCCAAGCGTGATATTGTTCCAAGAACTCCACGACGTCGAGAACCTGAGCCAGAAGTGATATCAGAATCAGAACCAGAGGAAGAATCAGAACCAGAGGAAGAATCAGAACCAGAGGAAGAATCAGAACCAGAGGAAGAGCCAGAAGAAGAGTCAGAGCCTATGGAAGACTCTGAGCCAGAAGAAGATGATTAGTCATCTACCTATCGTCTATATTTGTTTTTCTATTATTAAATTTTATGTTTAGCTATTTCAGTATTTTTGTTCTTTAGTATTGGCAAATATGCCCTACTTATAAAACTATTATGTATTAGGAATGTGCTTAATAAAAGTGATATTTTAGTAATTTCTATTGTTCTTATAATTGTATTTTCTATATGTCTCTACTACTACTATAATTACGACTATTTATATCTACGTCTACTACTACTATTACGCCTATTGTATATCTACTCTTTGATCCCTATTATAAGTACATATTTCCCTTATAGTCCTCCTATATTATTCATCTCTTAATTTCTTATCATTTGTATCAGCAATTTATCAATGGCTCGAGGAGGAAACGCTGAGACTGTCGAACAAATGGTGGAACGCCGTATCGCTGAAGCAATGGCTCAAATGAACGCTGCAAGAGGAAATGCCGCTGGTGCATCTAATGTGGGAAACAACGGTATATTATACGACTCCATGAAAGAAGATTCATTATTTCCATCTTATTTTAAACTTATTACTCATTTTCTTTCCTTATTTATTTAAACTTCAGATCCCCATCGTCAAGGTCAATCCTATAAGACCTTTACATCCTGTCATCCTCCGACCTACTCTGGATCTGAAGGTGCTATTGCTATCATCCACTGGATTGAGAAGGTGGAATCCATTTTCAGTGTTATTCAATGTGCCCCTGAGAATATGACGAAGTTTGCTGCTAGTACGTTGTCCAAGGAAGCGTTGTCCTGGTGGAATTCTCAAGTGCAAGTCTTAGGTCGTGCAACTGTTGATGCTATGACTTGGGATACGTTCAAGGATCAGTTAACTCAAAAGTTTTGCCCAAGGAGAGAGCTACAAAAAGCTGAGGTGGAACTATGGAATCTGCCCATGGTTGGATCTGATATTGTTACCTACACAACTAAGTTTCAAGAACTTGCTCGTCTCGTTCCTCATTTGGTTACTCCTGAATTCAAGCGTATTGAAAAGTATCTTCAAGGTCTTCATGATCTTATTCGTACTCATGTTATTGCTTCTGAACCGACAACATTTGAAGATGCTGTGAATCGTGCAACAAGGTTGACTGATGATGCAATGAGAAGTGGATCGTTCAAAGACAAGCCAGTGGTGTCTAGCAAATCTACTGATAATGTGAGCAATGAAAATGGAAAGCGTTCCTACGACAACAAACGTGATCACAAAGGGAACAAATATCAAAAGACTAAGAATTATGCAGCCTCTACTCAGAACAACAATCGGTCTAATTTAGAATCTAAGTTTTATGCTGGAAGCAAGCCCTTGTGTAACAGATGTAACTGGCATCATGATGGCCAGTGTGAAAAATGCTTCAAGTGTGACCGCTGGGGTCATAATTTCAGAAAGTGTTCGTCCAACAATCCTCCTAAGAATCCTGTCTGCTACGAGTGTGGTGATTCTAACCATTATCGTAATCGTTGCCCTAGACTTCAGAACAACAATAACCAGAATGGCAACAACAACAATGGCAATCGTAATAAAAATTGTAACAACAATCGCAATGCCAACAACAACAATGATCGTCAAAATGGTCGTGGTCGTGCATTTGTTATGAATGCTCAAGAAGCTCGTGAGAACCCTGATACCGTCACTGGTACGTTTATCATCAACAATCATTTTGCTTCTATTTTATTTGACTCGGGAGCCGACTTGAGTTTCGTATCGACCGACTTTAAAAGTTTCTTAAATCTAGATCCTGATCGTTTGAAGGTGAATTATGAAATCGAGTTAGCAAATGGCAAAGTTGTTAGGTCTAGTGAAGTTTTTATAGGTTGTAAGCTTGACCTAGATGACCACATTTTTGATATAGACCTTGTGCCTGTAGAACTAGGTAGTTTTGATATCGTCATAGGGATGGATTGGTTGTCTAAAAACCGTGCTGAAATAATATGTTACACCAAACAAATCCGAATTCCCTTATCCAAAACAGAAACATTAATAATTCAAGGTGAACAAAGAAACAGAAACATAAAAATCATAACTTCTATGAAAGCTCAAAAATATCTTCGTAAAGGATGCCAAGCCTTTCTTGCTCATGTCGTTGACACAAAGTCCAAAGATCGTAAGATTGAGGACATTCCTATTGTTCGTGATTTTCCTGGTGTATTTCCTAGTGAATTGCCTGGACTGCCGCCTCAGAGGCAAGTTGAATTTCGTATTGATCTGATTCCAGGAGCCGCACCTATCGCGTGTTCTCCTTATCGTCTTGCACCATCTGAAATGCAAGAACTTTCATCGCAATTACAAGAACTTCTTGATCTTGGTTTCATTCGACCGAGTTTCTCGCCCTGGGGAGCTCCGGTCCTTTTTGTTAAAAAGAAAGATGGTTCAATGAGAATGTGCATTGATTATCGTGAATTGAACCAAGTAACAATTAAGAATCGATATCCTCTTCCCCGTATTGATGATCTATTCGATCAACTCCAAGGATCGAGTTTCTATTCCAAAATCGATCTTCGTTCTGGTTACCATCAGTTAAAAGTTCGTGATGAAGATGTGCCCAAAACTGCTTTTAGAACTCGCTATGGTCATTATGAATTTTTGGTAATGCCATTTGGTTTGACCAATGCACCTGCTGTGTTTATGGATCTCATGAACAGAGTGTGCAAGCAGTATCTCGACAAATTCGTTATCGTCTTCATAGATGATATTCTCATCTATTCGCATTCTAGAGAAGAGCATGAAGAGCACTTAAGAATCATTCTTGAGTTGTTGGAGAAAGAAAAGTTGTACGCCAAGTTGTCCAAGTGTGAATTTTGGTTGCGTGAAGTCCAATTTCTGGGTCATGTTATCAACGAAGAAGGTATTCACGTTGATCCTGCAAAGATAGAAGCTATAAAGAATTGGGAAGCTCCGAAGACCCCAACTGAAGTGAGACAATTCCTTGGTCTTGCTGGTTACTATAGAAGATTTATAGAAAATTTCTCAAAGATTGCAAAGGATTTGACGGTGTTAACACATAAGGATGAGAAATTTGTCTGGGGTGAAAAGCAAGAATCAGCCTTCCAATCTCTAAAATCTAAATTATGTTCTGCTCCTATTCTATCTCTCCCTGAAGGAACCGATAATTTCGTGGTGTACTGTGACGCTTCGCACCAAGGACTAGGTTGTGTATTGATGCAACATGACAAAGTAATCGCCTATGCCTCTCGACAACTGAAGAACCACGAAAAGAATTATACAACCCATGATCTTGAGTTGGGTGCCGTTATATTTGCATTGAAAATTTGGAGACATTATCTCTACGGTACCAAGTGCACAATATTTACCGATCACAAGAGTTTGCAACATATCTTCAAGCAGAAAGATCTCAACATGAGACAACGTAGATGGATAGAGTTGATGAATGACTATGAATGTGAGATTAAGTATCATCCTGGTAAGGCTAATGTGGTAGCTGATGCCTTAAGTCGGAAAGAGCAACCTAAACCTCGTCGTGTTCGAGCCCTTCCAATCTCCGTTCGTTCTAATCTATCTTCCCAAGTTCATGAATTCCAAATTGAAGCCTTGAAGGTAGAGAACATCAAGAGTGAAACTTTGCGTGGTATGGAGAAGCAGTTGGAAGCGAAGGTAGATGGAACTCTTTATTTCATGGATCGTGTATGGGTTCCAAATTTTGGAAGTGTTCGCAATGTTATCTTGAATGAAGCTCACCGATCCAAATATTCTATTCATCCTGGTGCCGACAAGATGTATAAAGATGTCAAAGAGTTATATTGGTGGCCAAATATGAAGAGAGAAATCGCAGTTTATGTCAGCAAATGTTTAACTTGTGCTAGAGTGAAAGCAGAGAATCAGAAGCCTTCCGGTCTTCTACAACAACCAGAGATCCCTGAATGGAAATGGGAAGAAATCTCTATGGATTTTATAACCAAACTCCCTCGAACATCTAATGGTCATGATACAATTTGGGTAATTGTCGATCGATTGACCAAATCAGCTCACTTCATTCCTATTAAGGAAACTGATCAAATGGAGAAGTTAACAAGAATTTATTTAAAGGAAGTTGTATCTCGGCATGGTGTGCCAGTCGCGATCATCTCGGATCGTGATAGTCTCTTCACGTCTCGTTTTTGGCAATCGTTGCAAAAATCTCTCGGTACTCGCCTCGATATGAGTACTGCCTATCATCCCCAAACAGATGGGCAGACTGAAAGAACAATTCAAACTTTGGAAGACATGCTGAGAGCATGTGTTATTGATTTTGGTGGAAGTTGGGATTCTCATCTCCCTTTAGCTGAGTTCTCGTATAATAATAGTTATCATACAACTATTAAGGCCGCACCGTTCGAAGCCCTGTATGGAAGAAAGTGTCGTTCGCCACTTTGTTGGATTGAAATTGGTGATCGTCAGATTACTGGTCCTGAGATTCTACAAGAAACGACTGACAAGATTTTTAAAATCCAAGATCGCATCAAGGCTGCTAGAGATCGACAAAAGAGCTATGCTGATAATCGTCGAAAGCCTTTAGAGTTCGCTGTTGGCGACCATGTTTTACAAAAAGTAGCACCTTGGAAAGGTGTTGTACGTTTTGGTAAGAAAGGAAAGCTCAGTCCTCGTTATGTCGGACCATTTGAGATTCTTGAAAGAATCGGTGCTGTTGCTTATCGCCTTCGTCTTCCTAATGAGCTCAGCAATGTTCACAACACATTTCATGTTTCTAATCTTAAGAAGTTTATTCATGATCCTTCGCTTATCGTCCCTGCTGAAGAAATCATCATCGACGACAAACTTCATTTCACTGAGGAACCAATTGAAATATCTGACTGGAAAGAGCAAAAGTTGCGAAGAAGCAAGATCAAAATTGTCAAAGTCAGATGGAACTCCAAAAGAGGTCCTGAATTCACGTGGGAACGTGAGGACCAGATGCGAAAGAAATATCCTCATCTTTTTCTCGTTGTCTCTCTTGTTTGTTCTTCGTCTTAAATTTCGGGACGAAATTTCTTCAACCAGGGGAGAATGTGACAACTCGATATTTCTGGTATGTAACCTCATTTCATTTCTAGAACTTTCCTTATTTAGAAAGTTTCTACTTATAGACATTCTATATTTGGCATTCCTTATACACAACAAACATACATATTTTACACCATACATTAGTGTTTGATTATTTTAGTCAACACAACATTATTATCTTCTTATGGTGACACACTTTGAGCTGAAAACAATACTAAAACGATAATTTTATCGGTTAAACAATAAACGTAACGATTTAATTTAAACGTGACTCGAATTGAACGAACCATCGAACCCGACACCCAAGGGTTGACCGACCACCCATGTGGCCGGCCACACTCCCTCATTCGAACCCTCTAGTCGGCCGAACCCTTGTAAGGGTGAGGTTGGATTTTGTTGATCTTATCTTAGTGATCTTATCTCCATCTTAATTCAATGGAGACCTACCCCAAGTACAACTCTTATTCCTTGATCATTATAAAAGCTTCTCATTTGCTAAAACCTAATCCCTTTTACCCCTTGGAAGCCGTCGACCATCACCACCCATTCAACCCTTGTTCGTCCGATCAAGCAAGCATCTCCACCCGGTTTCTTGCTCTTGTTCAATCTACATCCCAAGGTCTGCCAATTTTCTCTTTTGTTTGCTTGAGTTCTTCCTTGTTTCGGTGTTAGATTGAACCCGAGACCATGGCCCAAGGCCACATGGTCTCGGTCATGCATTATTCTTCAAAGCCGAGGCTTATAAGCAAGCCTAGATCCGATCGCATGCATGTGTGTGTGTGATTAAGGCTTGATTTTGTTACTAGACCCGTTTCCTAGAACCCTAGATCTCGACTTGGACATGCTAATACCTTAAATCTCGAACCCTAGGCTCGATTTAGCCATAAACCCGTAGGGTTTTGGCCATTTGGCCAACCCTAGGTTAAACCCTAGCCGAACTCACCAAACCCTACCCCTAATTGACCTTCATGATTGACTATTTGACCATTTGATAGCTAGATTTACCAAATTTGACTTTGGTTGACCAAATTTTAGTATACCTCAAACCCTAACCGAAATCTAGAAGCTTTAGTTGACTTTTTGTTGACCAATTTTGACCAATGTTGACCAATAAGTCAAACCGGGTCAAGGCCGGATCTTGACCCAAACCGATCAACCCAAACCCGAATACCCAAACTTTACTTGGCCCAATTCGATCTATCTTAGCCCATCGGGCCCAAACTTTAGTTGGCCCATTAGTAACCAAGCCCATTTGGACCAAAGCCCAAACCTTTGGCCCATACCCAACCAAACCAAACCCAATTTGGGCTAAGCCCAATTCAAGGCCTAACTCTATTGGACCCAAGCCCAATATGAGGCCCAAGTGGCCCAACCTAGTGGCCCATTAGGCCCATCTAGGCCCATTAGGCCCAATCCATTTCATTTCATATCATTTCATTTCGAGAATCATTTCATTTTATGTCATTTAATTTTGGAGCCTATTTCATTTCATTTTATAAAACCCAATGCATTTCATTTCATTTCATTTTATTAATCCAAGTTCATTCGATGTCACAAAACATATAACATAACATTTAACGTATATCATATATCTTATATCGTATATAGTATCGCCTGTGTTAGCTTAGTCTAATCAGTAGTTAAATCATTTAGGAAGCTAGGAGTCTCCCGAGGATTCCTCTGTCTTAAGTCTCTTGTTACTAAGCTTTGCCAGGTGAGTCCACAGACCCCTTTTACTCTTTTACTGTTTTTATAAACTTTGGGGTGGAAAACATAAACACAACTGCTACTGTTTTACTATGACTGTACAACAACATCTATACATTTTCATTATCGCATTGGCATGACAAACAATTATTATACCGGACTAAGGTTACCAGCAATCATTAACTAGTGGATCTAGACCATGGATATGCAGATAGTACTATTGGCTGACACTCATCCTCCCAACGAACGTTTGATCATTACTTGGTTTATCCAAGACATCTCCGGGAGTGTATATCCATAAAATAACATAACATACTGGAGTTGAAGTGTTGATTGTGGACTTAGGGGTTGGTATATTAACTCAATAGACTAGCTACCTGTTGGGGATAACAGTTCATGCGATGTCAAACACAACATTTTGTTCAACACTTTTTCATAAACATAACTAGTAGTTGTATACATTCTACAACTATACTAAACATTTTCATACTTACTACTCATATCATATGAGTGTTGAACCTTATACATTTTCAGTCATAAACCATTTTCATAACAAACATTTTGAGTAGCAAATCACTTTACTCTTATCATAAACATTAACCCTGTGGATTCACTCAACATTATTGTTGACCCTTTTACTATTTATGTTTTTCCAGGTAATTAGGTGCAGTGGAATTGGAGGACATGAGCATTGGGATTGTCGTAAGCCATGATTAAAACATTAAGTTTACGAACAATCATTTCATTTCAAACAAATTCTATTTTAGGAAACTTGCTATTTTTGGAAACTTTCTACTTTTGGAAAGTGAAACAAACCTTTATTTTTCGTTATTGCGTGGTTGTTTGTTTACTTAATTTTTGCTATGTTGTCATGAACGTTACACCCTCGTTCTTCCGCAAAACATTTTTAAATGAAGTAAAAACTCATTTTTGGCGGGGTGTGACAGTAACCCTGCAGACAATCGTGCAGCAAATTCTGGCCATGCAGAACACTCAGAACAACATTCTGGCCAAGATGGACACCATGAGTAGTGAGATTGACTCTCTAAAACAGTCAGTCGCACTACTCCAACAACTACAACAGCCTCCCCCAACTCCACCATCTCAACATGTTGGACACAATGAAGACGGTGAAGGAGGCAATGATACCGAGCCAAGGAAATCACCCTACAATGTTGATCCTGAGGGTGATACTGATGCTGCCACCGAGCCTATGCCCTCCCCTTCACATGATGATCAACAAGGGGACATAGGTGGTGATACTGAACCTCTTCCTTCCCCATCCAATGATAACAATAAGGGGAGATGAGGGAAAGAGAAGAGGAGGTTGATCAACCTGAGCCATCTGCTCAGGGGGAGAAAAGAAGAAAAGTGAATGAAGATCAACTTCCTGAACAACAACAACAACAACATTAGCAAAGCACTCATAATGAACCACTTCGGTTTCAGTATGAGAGGAGAAGACAAAGAGGGAGGTCAGTCTTACAACAACTTGAAGAACCATCTGAGCCATCTGCTCAGGGGGAGACTACCACTGACCAACCTCAGCAAGTTGATACTGAGCCTCCTGCTCAAGAGTTGAACAACTTGCAGATCATTGTATATAGGCCTTTTGTCTGGCCTATTGCTGATGATGAAGATGAAGAACCCAATCTAGTGCCATCCCAAAATTTCCTCAACTTTGCACTGGCTGTGGCTAATAAAGAAAGCTCTTCATCATCATCCTCCGATGATGAAGAGCCTCCAAAACAAGAAATCTCTCCTCATGCTGAAGTGGCTCCTGGAGCTCATAGAAGACCAATCACTAGAAGAATGACCAGAGTGGTTATGTCCTCAGAATCAAGTGAAGAATCTGATCCAGCTCCTTTAATCACCAGTCAAAGGAGATCTGTTCATAATACCGAGGAGGAGACTGCTCATCATACTGAGGATGAGATTGAAGCTCAAAGTTTCTTCCCCATCAAGGAAGAAGATCTTGAAACTGATACTGATACAGATGTTCCATGGAAATCTCACATTGTCAGAAGAAAAGGAGATGATTTTCTTCAACAATACTGGAACATTGTTGCTCAAAGAACAAGGTATAGGGAAAATAGAATGGGTATGCTGAGAAATAGAACATTTCTCAGTGTGAGGGATATATGCTTGCTAACATATATGTCCACAAAATCAAAGTCAAAACTGTTGACAAGTCCATAGTTGCAGTCTGCACTGGACCAGTCAGTCCTCCCATGAAGATCTTTCTTCATGATATCCAGAACATGGGACTCCAAGACTGGGTGAAGATTACCAGATTAATAAAGGAGTTGCCATCAAGATCCTCTGAAGCCCAAGTAATGATGGATGAAATATGGGTTGTTGCTGCAGTATGCTTTGAAAAAGGCATACTATATCAAGCAGATTACAGGGCACTCAGTGTGATGACTAAGGCTGTCAAGAACAACAAACCTGAGTGTTTCAGGATTTTCAATTCATACCATGTACCTCCTAACCTTGTTTTTCACGATCAAGAGAGCACCATATATCCAACCTCTGGATATATGTATACTGACCCAGAAGATAGGGAATGCTTTATCACTGAAGCAGATTTGCAAAAAGCCCCTATCAGTCATCTTATGGGTCTGAAGTGGATGATAACCAAGAAGGAGGATTCTTGGTTCAGAAAGAAAATAGTTGTTGTGCTCAACAATAGGCAGGATGAACTGAAGAAGAGAGAAGAGTTCATCCACGTCAAGCAAGAGGTCTTCTATGAGTTTGAATCCATCAACAGAAGATGAAGAAGAAGACTCTGCAGCCTATGTTTTTGTTTATTATTTAATTCTCTTTGTAATTGTCTTGTTATCATTAGATTGGGGGAGATTGTTAAGGCAAAAAGCCTTACCCCTTAGGATCTTAAGATAACAAGACAGCCTAAACTAGCCTATAATAGTTTGTAGAATAATTTAGCTAAGTTTAGGAGTGATACTGAGTGGGCAGTATTGGCCACTCAGTATTAGTATTCAGTATTGGAAATCCAATACTGAGTAGAAGGACTGAGTTACATGTTGTTATGTAACTGACCAAGATCAAATCCCTTGATATTAGTCATTTTCCTTGTTCAGTCTTTCGGGTACTCCTTTGCCATTATGTAAGATCTATATATCATTATAAATAGAGATCACCTTGCAAAGGAGAACTTACCAATGAAAACAAGATGTATGATGATCTGAATGAAACTCCTACCCCCTCTGCTCTCATTGCAAGCTCTTCCAAGTCGTCTTGAAGAGCACTAAAAGCAAAGGTGAAAAGTGTTGTCGATCCAAACGATGCTGATGATGAAGGATTTGAAGATGCTGAAGATGGTGATTTCGAATAGCGTGAGTCAAATTCAAGAGAAGGTGACAATGATGATATAAAAGAACTCTCCAAATGTATGACTCTATATGCCACAAGATACAAAAGGTTCTTAAATCGAAACAGATCAGGAGGCAAAATGATAGAGGAGAGATGGTATGCTTTAAGTGTGGAAGAACGGGTCACATTAAAGCTGACTGCAGAGTCAAAGAAAATTTTGGGTCTGAAAAATCTAGCTCAAGCTCTTCATAAACTATAAAAAGAAATATGAAGATACTGAGAAGAAGTACCAGGAGCTGAAAGCTCAGTTAGCCAAGGCTGAGAAAGATGCAAAAGCATTGAAGGCAACTACTGAAACTTGGTTAAGTGAATTAGAGACAAGTGAAGAAGAAGTAACTACTAGGAATACAAAAGGTCTATTTGCTAAAGTTGAAGAAGAATCTGAGTCAAACTCTAAAAATCTGAACGACTATATATGTCTGTTGGCAAGATTCGAAGAAACTGAATATCATCAGATAGATGAAGAATCTTTGAAATCCGACATTCCAAAGCTCCTTCTGTCAGGGGATTGGGAAGACGAACTTCCAAACAAGGGAAAAGTGACTGACATAGCTCCTCCAGAAGAATATCCACCGCTTATTAGGTCACTTACAGAAGACTTAATGCTAACTCATGATAGAAATGTTGTGTTAGAAACTGCTCTAACTAAGGTGACTGAGGATTTTGAAAAACTTACTCAAGAATCTTCAACAGTCGAGAAATCAAGACTTGAGGCAATCAGGCTTCAATACCTCAATAATCTTCTGATGGAAGATAATCTAACATTATCTCAGAAAAATGAAGCTCTTCAGAAATCGTGCAACTCATGGTTCAAGTCATCTGATCTCATCAAGCATGTCCTGGAAGAACAGAATTCAATCCAAGTTTTCTCTGAAAAGGCTGACCTAAATCCAAACTGCAGATTTCCCAGATATAGAATATTAAATGATCAAAATCATAAATCCAGAATGTCAAAATCCCAAGAAGTTCGCTATGGTAGAGAAGTGTTTTAGACTGCAAGCGGAAACCTGATCATCACCAAATCTGGTCTCACTAACCAAGAATGTTCATCAGAGGGATCCAAGATCCAGGGTGAAGAGATGATTCAGGCTACTACTCTTAATGAAAAGTGAAAACTCACTTGTCATCAGAGAAAAACAAAAACCACTGAAGCTGATTGTTCAGATGACCAAACGATACCAAATTTCACTGCTCACATCAGCTTGCTGACCACATCAGTAGCTGATACAAAAGCTGAATTTACGAAAATCACATCTGAAATCAGGGATGAGATGAATGAAGGGTTCACAAAATTAGCAATCAGTTGCAAATATTTATCGAGCAACTAGACAACAGTCCCACTCCACCAACCTTTCAAAAAGACTTTGCACAATGCTCTACTCAACCAGTTTTAATTCATCAGAAGAAAAATGATAAACCAGAAGAACGAATTTATGATGACGATCTGATAATACTCTTTGATCAGATGGATGAACTCAATCAATCCCAAAAACTCTCAATAGAAGACTACATCAAACAAAACGTTATCCTAGAAGTAACTGAAGAAATGGAGATTGATGATAACCATCCAGATAAAAAGTCCATGAATGAAGAAATTTGTGCTTCAAAAGGGGTAGGCATCTTAAATGACAACAAGTATCCATGCCTCAGTGGATACTCAAATATCCACCAATGAGCTGAAGAATGGTGCAGGGCAGACAACTTGATGGCATCTGATTTAAGATCAGTTGTAAGCCCCTGCGAATCTACCACATCATCAATAAGGCAAAATGAAGTTACTCCATTCAGACCTTGCTCATTGCCAATCACTGTTGCAGCTATTTTTCTTTTATGAAGCTGTCTCTTTTCTTCTCTTATCAAGTCTGAGGACTAATTTTGTTTTGGGTATGAGTTATTTTTAATTTTCATCTTTTAAACTAATCATTATCACGGAAGACTTTTTTCTTAGATGATTTGTTTAATGTTCTTGTCTTATGATTATATTAGTCTGTCTTTATGAAATACAAACATGTTACCTGATTTATCAGCCATATTTTAGTATCTCATTAAATTCAGATTTAAGACATTTTATCAGGTAAAAAAAATATATATTCTTCAGATATTCTACGGTTCGGACACCTTCTGGAGGCTCATTGCTTCAGATAGTCAAATGATCTCGGATAGTCAAAATCTGTGCACAACTATTTGACGGTAATGACCATCTGATGAAGGATCAGTTGCTATACTTCATCAGATACTCATTAAGTGGAGCAATCTCATTGGACCTATCTTCAAAACTGACACTCAAGTGCTATTGGACATGTCTGTCTCGCTGACATTAAATTTGACTGCACGATGTCATTTCCCGCCACACTACCCTGCCATTTGATTGACTCCCTCCATCATTCCTAGACTAGCTACAAATAACTTCCCATCTCCACCACACGATCAACTTTAACGGTTCAAATTCTAACCATTGATCAAAACCGTCTCCCACGATTTTCCCCAAATTACTCCACACTTGAACATTTCATCAATTTTACCTAAGATTTTTATCTCTCAAAATCCAAAACCCTCTCGTCCTCCTCGCAAAAATCTCTCAATCCTCAAATGGCAATCTCTAAAAGAACCTATCTCAATATTAACCTGTCAGCTTCCATTCGTCCATCACCAAATGTTTCGTACCCTTATAGAAACATATATTACACGAAGAACAACTCCAGGAGCTTCATCAACTACCGTCTCAGAAACTTGAGACCAGAATTTAAAGAGCTCTTAAAATTCTTTGATCAACATCCAATTCGAGATACATTAAACTTTGATATCCCTCTATCGAAACCAATGTTGCTTGAATTCTGGTACACCTGCACCACATCCAATGAAGCAGGAAAGGACGTTATAACCGGAACGATATTGCAAGGTAAACACAATGTCTCTTTCAACCTTAAAACATTCAGAGAAGCCGTTAAACTTGACAATGTTAGACCTCCTCAAGTTCATGAACCAACCCCGACCCTAGAAGAAGCAAAAAAAGTCGTTCTGCCGTTTATTAAGTACCAAGGAGATCACACCAGAGGCATCTCACGAACGAAAATGGGTTCATTATGGTCAGCATTTTTCATGACCATCTTTCAATGCCTAACATGCAAGACAGGAGGGTTTGATTATGTATCTGGTCACGAGCTAATAATGGGTGCCGCCCTATTTTCAGACATTAGGGCTTACTTTGGTTCACTGATTTTCGATCAATTGGTAAAGAAGGTTGCTGCTGCAAACAAAGATGAGCTGATTCCTTTTCCCCGGTTCTTATGTATGATTTTTCTTCATTCTCTTGGGGAACAGGATTTTTATGACAACGTGGGTCCATCGTTTAAAACTGGAATGGTTGGCCAGTCAAACTTCACAGGTCTGGAGGAGAAATTTGCACCTGATCTTCATGAAGGTATGTTGACCTTTACCCGATATGCACAATCTGCCTCCTCCCGAGAGGATGATTCTGAGTCCGATAACGATGAAGAAAACCAATCTTCTTCTGACCACTCACCACCACCACCACCACCACCTTTAAATCCTTCAAATCCTTCAAGTCAGTCTCACCGATACAGAACAAGAAGCTCCAAACCCAGAGTTGTGTCCAATCCAACTCCAATTCATATAAGGGAAATTCCATCTTCCCCTTCTCCAGTCCATCTGAGGATAGATAATGTTGATACGGACCATTCGCTGGTCCATCAGGAATCTAGGTTAGGTGATGAGCTTGATGATGTTAACAAACTTATTGATGAGTATGAAGAAGAAGAAGAAGAAGAAGAGGATGCTAATGTAAATCAATCGGTGGAGCAGGTCGATGTCCCCACTCAAGAAAACCCTGGTGTTGAGCCTGAACAAGAGTACATGTTATCAGTCAGTTGGACTGATAGCTCCGATGAAGATCCCACTCCCACAGCCGAGCAAGTCCCACCTCCCAGGAGAGCTGCCACACCAGAGGGTCCGATGGACCGTGGTGTGCCAGCTGCGAGAAATCTCCCTGGCTTGGTGGAAAATTTCAACGAAACATTCAGGCAACTTGCTCTTATAAGGAGTTTCTGTGGGGCGATCAACTCAAACATCGGGCACATTTCCAACCACCTCACCATGTCAGACAGCATTCAAGACTTCCTGGCTAACAATCAGGAATCTTTGCAAAGGAATGTGAACGCACAAAACGGGCAGATTGATAACCTTGTATCTGCGATTCAAAACCTCACTTCTTGCAACGCTGACTTATCCTCCAAGTTCAATCATCTTGAAAGATCTATTAATGAAAGGATGGATAATCTGACATCTCTCATCTCAAACCACCTTGTTGAGCCACCAATGAATACAGAAAATGCTCCAGGTGTCACTCCCACTCCTCATTTTCAGGGGGAGAAATCTATGCCTCAAAAAGGCACAGCGGAGAGGGTTGTTTGTACATCGGCCAAAATGGGAAGTGAAAAAAGGAGCATAGGTGGTGCTCGTAATGCTCGTGCAGAGATTCATGGTGGTAGAATCAGTCAAATGACCCCAGAGCGTCAAAGGAGGTCAGGTATCAGGTTTGAAGAACTCCCATAAATCACCCTAATTCATCTTGGTGGTACTACTAGGATCCCAATTGTTCCTTTCCACAACTCCCCTTGACATAGGGAGGGCTTCAGCACATGCTCCTGCGGGAAAAATCCAAAACTTCCCCTTGATAAAGGTATACAAAGGTCCTGCAGTTTCTCCCCCAACAAAAATTAAAAAAACGAAAGAGCCAGATGACTCCTGGAGAGGAGGAAATTAGGAGAACAACCAGAAGTTTGGGGATGTATGAAGAAGAGCTAGCGGAAGCCAAGGAAGAAGAGTGCTAAAGAATGGGTCTGGGAAGCCACAAAGGAAGGAAGGAGTGTGTCAGTCCCGTAATAAGTGAAATTTCACACTTATACGCTTTCACTGACCAATTTAAATTTATGGAGACATTCAACACTTTTTAAACCTTTCTTTACTAATCAATAATGATACAATAAAGATTCAAGCAGTTTGCGGAATAGCTAAGAACAAATCCTAACTAAACTGCTTGCATGTGATAGACAACAACAAATATTATCTAAGACAAGTTTATGATCAGAAAATGATCAAGCACAAGACCAGACACTTTCGTTATACAGATTCAATTCTCGAATCAGACAACTAGAGTTAACTAGTGGTTTACACTCTGCTCAAAGGAATAAAGTTCTGGAGTTAATTCAGCAGCGTGTAACCTTGTTGGGTGCACACCGAAATCGATTGTCTAAGTCCTCAATTTATACCATTGGGAAACGTAGAGCCAAAGGAATCGATCGATCATTCCTTTGGCTCTATGTTTCCCAATGCTATAAATTGAGGACTTGAGCGATCGATTTCGGTGTGCACCCAACAAGGTTACATGCTGCTGAAATTACTCCAGGACTTTATTCCTTTGAGCAGAGTGTAAACCACCAGTTAACCTGAGTTACTTGATTCGAGAATTGAATCTTCTTAACAAAGGTGTCTGGTCTTGTGCTTGATCATTTGTTGATCATAAACTTGTCTTAGATAATATTTGTTGTTGTCTATCACATGCAAGCAGTTTAGTTAGGATTTGTTCTTAGTTATTTCGCAAACTGCTTGCATCTTTATTGTATCATTATTGATTAATAAAGAAAAGTTTAAAAGGTGTTGTGTGTTACCATTAATTTTAAATTGATCAGTGAAAGCGTATAAGTGTGAAATTTCACTTATTCGGGACTTACATAGGTGAAGAGTGACGACATTTTCTTAAAATAGTGTATTTCCCTAACTACCCTTACCCCTTAAATGCTTTATTAATTAAGGAGTTTAGATATAGATATATAAAGATATAGATACAAAAATAGATACAGTGTTTGAGTTTCGCCTGATTTTATAAAAAAAATGTTGTTAAAAATTTAGCGCTGACTTTTACTCTCTCCGTCCCACAAAAAACTTCCTATTTGGCTCTAAATTTTTGTCTCATAAAAATCTTCTCATTTGCACACTTAATGGGCTCCACACAATAAAAAACTATTATTACTAAAGATTTCACCACTAATATCCACTAACTATCTTTCTCTCTCCAACTCAACCTTGTATTTTAATCAAAAATATTTTCAATGACCCCACCACTAACTATCACCTAAAAACTTGTGCAAAATGCAAATGAGATGTTTTTTGTGGTACGGAGGGAATATGAGTATTTGTTAATAACATGTGCACACTTGAAATTTTTGTTTATATTTATCAATAGAGTAAATTACACGAATAGTCCCCGTTGTTTGTTAAGAGTTTTGGATTTAGTCCCTAAGTTTCAGAAATTACATAGGTAGTCCTTAACTATCGGGGTTCGTCATGCCTTTGATCCCTAAGGTAGATGTCCGCTAAAAATTTCTGTTAAATACTTTTTAGTGAAATTATACCCTCACCATCTCCTCCTTGCCCTCCTTCATTACCTACTCACCAGTCACCCTTACCAAGCTAAAAACCAGATAAACAAATTCAACCAACATGGCTTCTTCTTCATCGGTAAAAAAATCAACCACCACTCTCTCCTCCGTCTCTCTCCCTCTCCTCACCATCTCATCTCACCCTTCTCTCTCTAAGCCCACTTTCTTTCCTCTAACCACCGTAGGGGTGAGCATTTGGCCCGAAAAAACCGAACCGAACCGATAATTACCCGAAACCGAACCGAAACCGAACCGATAACAGAATTCGGTTCGGTTTTCGGTTTACGAAAAATGACTATATCGGTTTCGGTTCATATCGGTTTCGGTCCAATTTTTATCGGTTTTTAACCGGACCGAACCGATAAGCGAGCCCATCTCTTTTTCAAATTATAAGCCCTATAAGTGAGCCCATTAACTGTACGTAATTTTCAAATTATAAGGCTATAAGCCCTGTACGTAATTATCAATCGTCCATATCTCTTTTCAAATTGTAATTATCGTGTTTCTAAAAACTCGTTGGTTTCCAAAACTTAAACCTTCGTAAATTGTTCACGACTTCCCGACTTCACCTCTATCGTTCATACTTCACCTCTGTCGTTCAATCGTTCATACTTCACCTCTATCATTCATACTTCACATAACGAATTTTTGATGGAGAACAAGAACTGGGTTGAAACTCAAGAAACTCAAATTGATGTAAGTTTTTTTTGTTAATTTTAGGGTTGAACTTCAAGAACTCTGCTTATTTTAAACGTTTGTTAAGCTTTTTATAACCACCATTTGATTTCTAAATTTCTTGCGATAACAGATAACCATTCATCAAATTTGTTTTCCCGCTACTTAAATCAATTCACAAGAGACTGTTAATATTTATCCATTATAATATGGTAGATGATTTGCAAACGTAACTATTTACTTGTACACATAAATATAAGTAATTTAGGGGGGGTGGGTGAGAAAACAACTGTTAAATCCAAGCCAAAACCAAAACAACTGTTTCGATTTTTGAGTAATCACAATAAGCTAAAATTTAATTGTACTTGGAAACTTATTCAAATGGTTTGTGTTTTTTTAGCTTATATTAAGAGAGATATAAAATTATTTCAATTAATTAATACGATTCTTTTATTATATGACATATATGTTAACAGTTAACTTTCATAATATATTCATGCATTATTCAATCCATTAATATATAACCCATTGTAATTTTGCTGTGTTTTAGGATGATGAAGATTATGTCGATGATACCCAACCATCTGATAATATGGAAGCGGATAATACCCAACCACCAGAAAATACCCAACCAGATAATACCCAGCAGCAACGCCAAAAAAAAAAAGCGGAAGAAAAGATCTGTATGTTGGAACTACTTTGATGAGGTGACTATAAAAGGAGAGGATGGAGTGGAAGAATATGAAGCACACTGCAAATTCTGTTCTGTTATTTACAAATCAGATTCTTCAAAGAATGGAACTACTAATATGAAAAGACATTTTCCCATTTGTGTAAAAAATCCGAACAACGAAAACCGGTCTACTAAGAAACAAGGTACATTACAAATTAAGAAAGAAGTAGATGGGGAGGGTAGCATAACCACATGGAAGCATGATGAAAATAGAATCAAGAAAGCTTTATTAAACTTATTTGTAGTCGGTGAACTACCATTTAAGTTTGTCGAAAATGAAGCTTTTATCGAGTATACTAGTGCATTAAATGGGAAATTTAGTTTGCCTTCACGTCATAAAGTTAGTAAAGATGTTGCCAAGTACTACATCGAGGAAAGAAATAAGTTGTTTACTTACTTAAGTAGTCCAACCACTACGGTTCATTTGACCACGGACACTTGGACATCCTCGTGTCAACGTGTGAATTACATGGTTGTCACGGCACATTTTATAGACGATGATTGGGTAATGCATAAGAGGATTATTAACTTTAGACCCATTGATAGTCATAAGGGTGATGATATTGGCCGTGAGTTGTTAGATTGCATACACGGGTGGGGGATTAAAAATGTTATGACCATGACACTAGACAACGCGACTTCAAACACCACTGCGGTTGGATTTTTGATGAAGAAGTTGCCAAATATGTATGATGGTGGAAAACACTTCCAAATTAGGTGCATGGCTTATATATTAAATCTTATTGTTAAAGATGGTTTGAAAGAACAAAGTTGTCATGTAGAACTTGTGCAAAAAGCGGTTCGTTATATAAGACTATCTACACAACGGATAAAGAAATTCAAGAAGTGCATGAAAGATTGTAGAACTGAATCAAATAAGTTTTTGTGTGGTGATTGTCCTACACGATGGAACTCCACTCATGATTCACTGAAAATTGCCGTGGCGTTGGAAGAAGTTTTCATGGCGTATGAAGTTGAAGGTAAATGTTAAAATTTTAGTCTTTTTCGTTTATGTTTATTTGATTGGTGTATTAACTTATATATTTTCTTACCTTTTTGGTGATAGATAAATCATATGCGAGTGATCTAGAAAAAGTTCCGGAGCATTCAGATTTTAGTGCTTGTAAAGAAGTGGTCAAATTTCTTGATATCTTCAAATGTAAAACCGAGCTTGTATCGGCGTCTTCGAAACCCTTGGCACATTTGTTTTTACGGGAAATTTTTGATGTCAACAAACATCTACGTAATTGGGAAATGAATCCAATATTTTGTTTAATGGGTAAAGAAATGCTCGAAAAGTATGACAAGTATTGGGGGGATTTTAAGAAAATTAATGAGTTTATGTATTTCGCGGAATTGTTGGACCCGACGGTGAAGATGTCATTAATTAAGCATGCTATTCGGTATTTGTTGAAGTATAAGAATGTAAGTGATGTCGACATTCCAAAAATGCTGAAGACTTCACTTGAAGAAATTAATGAGAAGATGGATAATTTGTTTATATTCTACAAACAAAAGTTTGAGATGGCCGACTTTAACGAACCTTTTGAACAAGGTATGAATGAAGATGTTTGTAGTGATGTCGGGAATGGTTTTTTTGGTGAGTTTCTAAAGCAGGAGGGAACCAATTCGGTTGCTATGGATAGTGAGTTACAAAGATACTTAGCAGAGCCGAAAATTCAATGGAGAAAAGGCTTTGACATACTAACTTGGTGGAAACACAATGGCATGCGTTTCCCGATCCTTTCTCGGATGGCAAAAGGTAAACCTTTATAAATTATTATTTTTATGTAATTTTTATTTTTTATGAGTTATAACTTATAACTTTGTATGATTTAATTTTAGATATTTTAGCAATACAAATATCCACCGTGGCATCCGAGTCGGCCTTTAGCACCGGTGGACGTATATTAGAGCCGTATAGAACTAGCTTGTCAACCTCTATAGTCGAAGCCTTAATTTGTACCCAAGATTGGGTAAGGAAGTCAAGAAAACCAATTATAGACAATGTTGATGATATTTTGAATGATGATGACATAGCAAAAGGTAATAGTAGTTAACAACATATTAGTGGAGCAATTTATAAAATCACTATATTAACTTTGTACGATTTTTGGTTTTTATATAGAAATTGAAGAGACAATCCGTGAACGCAAGGGAATTGCAAATGGGGAAACACGCAAGGAGTGATGGTTTATGGTTGCACTTGTTTTTTGAAGAAATTATCTTTTTATGTTTTAACTTTGTTTGATGTATGCGTACTTGAAAAACCCGGTATTTTGTTATCTCTATTATCGTTTTGTTAAAAAATTTAAGGAACCGTATTGTAATCGGGATTTTTTGTTAAATTGTTTATTTTGAAAGTTGGTCACTCGGTCTTTGCATTTGTTGGGTTGAAAACAGCTCGATGACTTCGTGAGTTTAAGAGTTAAATCTGGAAAGTGGAAGGAAAATAGAAAAAAAATGATTTTGGAGCTTATTGGACCATATCGGTTTTTAGACCGAAAACCGGAACCAAAACCGAACCAAAACCGAAACCAATTAAGTATTAACGGTTCGGTTTTCGGTTTCGAATTTTATGCTTTATCGGTTATCGGTTTATCGGTTCGGTTCGGTTCGGTTCGGTTCGGTTTTGGCCCAATAACCACCCCTAAACCACCGCTACCAAACACAAGTCCCTCCGCCGCTCCACCACCCCCAAAATCATGAGTTGTTAAGACGGCTGGGGTTCGGTATACGCACACCTGATGCTTCACTGGATCAATCCTCAGTCGCTTAGGGCACTAATAACACTATATAGATCTGGGATACACTTCTACACAGTGGAACAAGAGAAAGCAGCAAATCTTTATGATTTCGACCACAAATCTTCATGATTTATCGGTATCCTTAGGGATTTTTTCGATTTCTGGGGTTTGGCTATAAGTAGATGCATTAGTCCTTTCTGGGTTCTTTTCAACAATTAAGATTTGTATTTGGACAAGGGAAATATTGATAAACGTAAATGGGTTTCTTAAGTTTTTGGAAATCAGATTTAAAAGTTGATATTAATATTCTTACTTTTGTGCTTTAATTTTTAAGTGTGTATAGGAAGATGAAGAAATTTAAAAGGGAGTTTTTGTTTTTAAAGCTGTATTTGTGAGTCGTCAGTCATGAACTTGTAATTTTTGCACAAGAAACAATTTCTTATCTTAATTTTTTGTACACAGAGGTAAATAATTGCAACACAAAGTTGATGTATTTTGCCATTGTCAAGGCTTTTATGTCAGATTGCAAACAAATCTAGTAACCGAATGCAGTGAATATTTAAAGAAGAATTGTCTTCAAATTATGCAGGTGACGAAGGAGGGAAGAAGATTGAGAGGGTAAAATTGTCATTAAAAAGTATTTAACAACAAATTTTAACGCACGTCTGCCTTAGGGACCAAAAGCGGGACAGACCCCATAGTTAAGGACTATGCGTGTAATTTCTGAGACTTAGGGACCAAATGCAAAACTTGTAGCAAACCACAGGGACTATCCGTGTAATTTACTCTTATCAGTATCATTTTTTTTTTTTAATTTCACGTATATGTATTGTCACATGAATACTACATAATTATCATAGCCAATCCAGATTCATATTCCAAAACTAAATCTAAAAATGACATATTAACTGTATCTTACATCGATCAATATTAAGTATTGAAAGCCTAGAACCTTTCGAATATAATTTAGTAGCTTTTCAAAAATAACAAGGGAGTGCATACCATCTTTACGTATTTATGCACTTATTTGGCACATAAAGGAATAGCAACGAGAGGGGTTGCCCTAAGCAATGTAAGGCCAAAAATGTCATTCATATCCATTTCTCCTGTAGAATTAGGAAGCTCCCAATCAAAATGATAAACAAGGTATGCTATCATTAAACTCACAACTCTATGAGCGAAGGACATTCCCGGACACATCCTTCGACCCGATCCAAATGGTATGAATTCAAAATGTTGACCATTGTAATCAATCTCATTTTCCAAAAACCTCTCTGGCTTAATGGATTTTCCCAGTACCTTGGGTCTCGTGCCATGGCCCATGCATTCACCAGAATTTGTGTGTCTTTTGGCACAATATATTCACCAAGTTTTATGTCAATCTCAACTTTGTGTGGGACTAGTAGCGGCACGGCTAGATGAAGTCTCATTGTCTCTTTAATAACAGCATGCAAATAGGGTAACTCGATGATTTTGGCTTCTAGAATTTTCCCATCTTCGCCGACTATTGTGTGCAATTCTCCGCGAACCCTTGAGAAGATACGAGGATTAATTAGCAATTCAGTCATTGCCCATTCGGTTGTATTTGAGCTCGTTTCCGTCCCGCCTAGAAACAGGTCCTATAATTTAGTGAAATTTAGTCACTGGGAGTTTTTCATTAACGTTAGATTTCCTAATTATTATACATCATTTTTATAACTAATACTTCTGAATTTACTTTCCTAGGTAACACAAGAATCCATATTTTATATAATCGTGGAACTTGAAAAGTAAAAGATACTTGTTTTAATGAAAATCAATGCTTGTTCGTAAAAGATTATGTAAAGAACGCCATAGTTTTCAAGTTGTTGGGACTTTTAGAAAAAAGCAAGGTAATATAGGCGATGAAAAATATATTTTACATGACATTTTTTTAGTATAAAAAATCCATTAGTCATAAATCTTAGGACTTAATTAAGATTATCTCCTTGTAGAATGAACTTTTTTATTTTTGATGATTTTAGAATGGCGTAGGAATTAATGAGGAATATTTACCACAAGTAAAGTCTTGATGTGTATGAGTTTGAAGTTAGCTTCATTATCTTGACTGTAATCCAGCAGCGAATCCAACATATCACCAAACCTCGGAAGCTTTAAATCCCGATGCTTTAACCTCTGGCGTACGAAATCTTCAATCTCCATATCCAACCAATCGTAAGCTTTCTTTGCCTGCCCCCTTATGTTCTGAGGATCCAACGGCTTTAACACCGGAAATATGTCGGCTATGTTAAACTTGCCAGCTGCCTCCATCACGATTTTCACCGCTGCGGGAAAACCTCCGGTTTCATCGGACTCGTAGCTAGTCACGTTCTTTGAAAGTAACGTGTTTGAAATATTGTTGACCGCAACGGAAAATGCTAATTTTCCAACATCCACGGCCTCATTTTTCCCCGTGGACTGTCGGAGAAATTCAAGCATACCATCCATCACGTTTTGGCGAAGGTCGGCGAGTGTGTTGAGTTTGTGTTTGTGGGTGAGGTGTGTTTTGAGGGCGGTTCTGATGGTTTTCCATTCGTCTTGTGGTGGGACCCACAAGACGGATGTGGCGTGGTGGTTCCACGCACGGACGGCGTCCGGAATGACACGGCCGGAGCACGCTTCATGGTGGTGTTGGAGGATTTCTCTAGCGGCGTCTGGCGTGGATGCCACCACGCTCGTGATGGTGCCCAATTGGATGGTCATAAGTGGACCGTGTTTCTTGGAGAGGTTGGCAAGGGACTCGTGGGGTTTTGGTCCAATTTGAAGGAGGTTTCCGATGATGGGGAGGGACGTAGGTCCAGGCGGCATCCTCCTTTTACCGTAAAGGTTGACACCATGTAAGAAGGAGAAGAAGAAAATGATGGATGAGAGAAGTAGAAATAGAAGCTCCATTTTTTCCTCTTGCTTATCTTGTCTATGATCCGAAGGCGAATATTGTTGTGTACATATAGAGGGAAGACCAATATAATTGGGTAAGCAGAAACGTACCCCGTGTGAAGTTTAATATAAGTCGGCATATGGTAGTAACTTCTGTTTTTGTAGTTTATGTATGTATATTTTGTTTACTATAGGTGTAATGATCGAGCATGATGTTCACGAATCGAGTAATTGACGAGCTACTCGAGTTCGAGCTCGTTTAACTCGAGTTCGGATTTAATAATATACGAGCTCGAGTCGAGTTCGAACATAAGTGAGTGTTCGATTAATTTCACGAGTCGAGCTTAGAAACACAATACTCAGCTCGACTCGTTCGAAAGCTTGTTTAAGTATTCTAATGGAACGGGCTAATCGAGTCAATAGTTAAATGTAGGAAAATAAGTTAATGTGTAGGTTATTTGTATGGGTTATGTGTATCGGTGTAAAACAAAACCCACCGGGTATTGGGTTCACGTATGTGAAAACCATACGGATGATGGGAAATGGGAAGAGGTATCTATGCCCGTCAACTGCGGATGCTATCTTTAATACTTCTTCCAAGTGCTACACTTTTATTTTCACGTTTTTTTATGTAAAATATTATAATAGAGATTATAATAGATTAATAGGATAATTAGTGAAGAAGAGTCCACATTTGGCTTTATTGAAGAAAGAGAAAGTAAATAAATTAATTTTAATGATATTTAATAAAGTTAAGTAAGGATAAAATGGTAATTTTATATACAAAAATTTACCAAATAAGGAAAGTGTAGCATTTATTTTGAATCACTCATATAAGGAAAGTGTAACACTTATTTTGAATCGGATGAAGTATAAAGGTGGGGTGGTGGGTTTTGATAGGGGTGGCAACTAGATTGGTTTTGCGTTAGCGAGTTCAGGTTGGCAGGTTGAACACGACATATTAGTATTTTGGGTTAGAAAAATCAATCATAACCCGAGTTAATTTAAATCAAGGTAACCCAGAAATGACCCGTCAAAGCTAGGTTTGTGGGTCAGGAATAAATAATGAACTCAAATATGATGTAATCTCAATCCAATCAATAAAAATAACAAATTTCAAATACATAATAAATCGACCATATTTAGCCCAAGAAATTGGCATGTCAAAACTTTGGCGGGATTTAAAGGTTTAATTTAGAGTAAATTACATGAATGGTCCATGTGGTTTACACAATGTGTTGGATTTGGTCCCTAAGTCTCAGTAATTACACCCGTGGTTACTGTAGTTTACACTTCGTATTGGTTTTGGTCCCTAATACTAACAGCCGTTAAAATTTGTTGTTAACTTTTTTTAATTGACAATTTTACCCTCATCATCTCCTTCCTCTTTCCTCTTTCCTTCATCTATACATACAAAAACACACCCAAATTAAAATCCTAGAAAAAAGTTGGAAGAAAGATCGATAACTTGAAGCGATAACGACTCGCCAATACTCGTCGGAATCTCACCGGTGAAATTATTACAAGAAGCGTCCAGAACAGTCAAATTAACAAACGCCGATTCAAATTCCGGTAACTTACCAACGAACAAATTGCTGGAGAGATTTAAAAACGTAATATGAGAACAGAGAGAGAAAGAAGCGGGAGATATAGTACCATTGAAGTAGTTATTAGCTAAGCTAAATCGCCGGAGAGTTGAAACCCTGCAAAAATTGACAATTTAAGCACGAGCCTTTTCTTTGTTTTGGATTAGTAGTTCATCGGACAACGGAATCTAATTTGTTCATGTTTTTTGTTTTGGATTTAATAATTTTTCTTTCTTTATTTTTGAAGTTATCGATCTTTCTTCCAACATTTTCTAGGGTATTAATTTGGGTGTGTTTTTGTATGTAGAGATGAAGGAAAGAGGAAAGAAGAAGATGGTGAGGGTAAAATTGTCAATTAAAAAAAAGTTAACAGCAAATTTTAACGGCTGTTAGTATTAGGGAACAAAACCAATACGAAGTGTAAACAACAGTGACCACGGGTGTAATAACTGAGACTTAGGGACCAAATCCAAAACATTGGGTAACCACAGAGATCATTCATGTAATTTACTCTTTAATTTATACTCCCTCCGTCCCACAAAAAAGTACCCATTTCTCCCTAATCTTTTGTCCCAAAAAAAGTTCCCATTTCTCAAATTGTTGGGGGTCCACTCAATAAAATAATATAATTTTCAAAGACCCCACTACTAACTATCCAATAACTATCTTTTTCTCTCCAATCAAACCTTATATTTTAATCAAAAGTAATACCAATTACCCCATCTCTAACTATTTTCTTAAGACTTGTGCCCATGAGAAATGGGTACTTTTTTGTGGGACGGAGGGAGTAGTATTTACATATTTTTGAATAAATATAAACCCAAAATGAGTTGGGGTATCGACCCGTTTATACATAAGCCAACATGTATCCGATCTGACTTATAAACAAGTTGAACGTGTCGACATATTTTTTACCCAAACTCATTTATGGTTAAACAAACGTGATTTTATTCGTATACGATTCATGTTAGGTTAGTGTGGTGAATAATAAATGTGCAAAATTAGTTGCAGACATTGCTGGATCTGTTAGCCATCGGCTACGTAACAACTAAATAATAAATGTGGTGGGGTTCATTGATATATTTGAAAGGCACATTTTGATCAAAAATAAAGAAATAAAAAAATAAAAAAAAACAATAATGCAAGTATCAAATAACTAAAATACATTTTCATGTATAAAATATATGGTTAATCTTGAGTATTGATTATTATTGATCATTGAGATTTACTTTTTGAGAATAAATAAAAATTAAGAACTGCATTGAACATACGTCAATATATTAATTATTCAGAAGAAACGAATTGAATTTATGAGTTTATTATTCAAAATGCAATTATTAATGAAAAAGAAATTCTTCAGCAGCGTCTTCAACTTAATTATTTGATTAAGACTTGTTCAAATTCGATTTTGTGATTGTACGTACTCTTTTAATAAATTTTATAAATATTACTGTTCTAGTAGTGTTTTTTATACAAAATGTAATATTATGGATATATTAATTTATAAATATTGATTTGTATATTTACAAACTCGTCGTTGTGAAACGCTGGTCTCCACTATTTTACATGTCCTTTAGTATCATATTAAATTTTCCTACATTAATAATTTCATGGCTTGCTTTTCTAAAATATTTAGATAATATATTATTTTTATATTTATACCAATTATGATTAGAAATATTGAGTGCCGGGAAATTAATATATCTAATCTTTCATTGTTTTGATAAAAAGATTTCTTTAATAGAAAATAATAATAAAATAGTTCTGTTTTTCTACTTTTCCAAAAATTCAGAGTTATATTTATCATGCAACTTCTGTTTTTAGTAATTAAATAGTTCGGTGGTCCTATGCATTATTCCAACGTCTAGTTTCGAAAGTATTTAGACGAATGAAAAGTTGCACATTTTTATATAAGCACCTAATCTAAAATTTTAGAGTATTACAAAGTGTTGTATGACCTTTTGAATTCTATGATTTTGTAAATACTGTGAACTTTTCTTTTTCGTGATTTTTGCCAATATACTTTGTCATTTCATGTATTTTTTAACTTGCACCTACTTCGTTATTTTCCCTCTGTTAGGTCACCCTACATGCCAAGTACCTGACGCATTTTAGCCATTTTCCTCAAATTACCTATACCTTATAATTTTAAAAAGTGTACTTTTTATTTACATATGTTTCTTTAATATAAGAAAAGGGAGGTGATATTACAACCACAAAACTTACTTCTCATATCACAACTTATGTTTTATTATAATTGTACAGTCTGCTTTAAACTTGTACAGTATGGTAAAGGAAGTAATTTGTGTGGTGTAAATATCATTTCCCAAAAAAAATGTGGTCTCACAATGTTCATCATTGACATCCATGTTCGAGCAACGATTGTCAAACACGAAGACTAGGTGACGTCAACCTCGGATCTCCTACGATAACCACAGTGCAGACTCAACAAGCTCTTGGCGAACCTAGGGTGATCAAGGTTGAGTATGAAAGTGAATGTGAGAGTATATGAACTCTGTGTTTTAGGCTTTTTAATCTGTCTCAGTCTGATGTCCTTCGACAATGATTTAGACCGTGTATTTATATGGCTAATCTCAAGCATATGGAACGTTGGCCCATTAATGATGATCGTGAACGCTTGAGCTACGTTGATCATCAATCGTCTAATGCAACACGTTACTATTATGATGGCAATAAAGCAGTCATGAAGCGCCATTATGACGGGACGTCAGCCACGACATGCTTCCAATGACAGGCGCTGAAAATCCTGACAGGCGGTGATAACTTGACAGGCGGTGATAACTTGAACATGGTTGACAACTCTTCGAGTAACAAAAGTTGTCATCTTGACAGTTGTATTGGTGGATCGACGCATGGGCTCGTGACCATTGAAGCCCATCTTCATGTTTAGGTTTTGGGGAATTACCTATATACACATAGGTAATCCTACTAACCTCATCATGCCCCCAAGTTAGGATTTGCCAAAACAACGGTTTGCAAGTCGTAACTATCAGAACTCGTAAGTCTTTTTCCGATTTTTGTTTTCGAGTGTACCGGCTGGCAGCCCTTGACCGGCGGCCAGCCTTTGATCGGGATTGTTCGCGACCGGCGGAGGCGGCGAGACGACCGGTAGCGCAGGCTGCGCAAGTCGACAGACCGGCGGTACAAGAAGGGCAGTTCGTAGTAGACCGGCGGCATTCGTGCAGGCCGGCGGTTAGGTGAGACCCGCGGTCGCAGGGCAGTTCACAGTAGACCGGCAGCATTCGTGCAGACCGGCGATTAGGTGAGACTGACGGTCGCAGGGCAGGCACAATAGACCGGCGGCATTCGTGCAGACCGACGATTAGGTGAGACCGGCGGTTGCAGGGCAGGCGGCGCAAGTCGACCGGCGGCATTCGTGCAGACCGGCGGCGGTTTAGGGTTTAGCCGAGGTCGACCGGCGGTTTAGGGTTTAGCGGCGGTTTAGGGTTTAGCGTCGGTTTAGGGTTTAGCCGAGGTGGACCGGCGGTTTAGGGGCAGCCTTTGACCGGCTGCTAGCCCCTAAACCGGCAGACTATTTTGTACGCTTTAAATAATTGACTCCTGCCTAACTGTAATTGTATGACTTGCTGCAGGTTTAACTGGGTTGCTCGCTACCTTACAGGTACGTATTTGCGTGTCCATTACTTTGCTTTGTTTACATCCCTGTAGTTAGTAATGGCTTATATCCTTTGTTATTTTTAACGCGTATTGTAGTTTTCGTTGTCTTAACATGGGAGAGCCAGTGTCAGATGCGATTGTGGTGGAAACTCCATCAGTTGCTCGGAGCCCTAGCACAGTCAATGACAAAATGCTAACAAAACTGATGGATGAGTATCCATGCCTTAGGAAATATAATGCTATTGTACCTACGTCAAACCAACGAGCCCATTCCCCTCCGCAAGGAAAAGTAGCCCTCTAAACCCATTACCTTTCCCACTCCAATTTTAGATTTCCGGCCACCGCTTTTTATTTGAGTGTGTTGAACTACTTCAAGTTGGGGTTTGAACAGTTACACCCAGTAGTTGTATCAAAAATCACGACTTTTGAGATGTTATTGGTGGAAATGGGAATAAAACCCTCAGTACCCTTGTTTAGGGCGTGTTATAAGCTGATGAAATCTCATGATTGGTATTCTGTAGAGTTAAAAGATAGAAAGAAAAAATTTATTCGGGAATGTTTTACTAGTCATAGGAATTGGAGATATAAATATGTGTTTGTCGATGCCGCTTTCAGAAATATTTGGGCTAGTAACTTGTTTAAATGGAGAACGGGGTTTGACAAATCGTTAAACGATGCTCCAGTCTTGACGCCTCAAAGCGGAAGGCTGTGCAAGCAGATTTTACGAAAGTCAATTGTATTTCGAGTTTATGAGGAAGGTGCTTTGGTGTTAGCTGGTGTTTCGGATTATTGGGCTGAAGGGATAAAGCCTGTGATAGTGGACTCGGAGACCGGGAAACGTGGGTTCTTGTTGTTATATTGTCATGCTTTTATATTATCTTTTTACAGGTACTGACTCATTGTACGTTTCCTGCAGCCATGAGCTTGATGGATTTCGTGGAGGGAGATCCTGCTTTTATGGAGTATGAGATTGAAAGTCATCCTGCTGATGTTACCCTTGGTGAACAAGAAACTGGTGACACTTCGCATGTTAATTCTGGGATAAACACGACCTCAACCAATGAGGTGACATCAAACTCGACACCATGTAATTGCACAACCTCTACACATATGTATTTACTATGGTAAAAGGTAAGCGTATGCTTTATGTTTCAAAGGTGCCGCTGATAATGAAAATTCACTGTCCAGGACTATCGCCGAGAGTGACAACGAAGATGAAACTGGTAACACTATAACTATAGTCGTTGCCAACTTATTACCTGTTACTTAATGAATTTATTGTGAATATGCAGAGGACTTCGATTACCTGGGGGCAACGTTAATTCCAGATCCCAGATTGGATGACCGAGATATGTTAGGACTTGGTAAAAGGGCGGTGAGTCTAGATGTAAGCGATTATGACATCCCTTTGCCGAAGGCGCCAAAATTGACCTTCCCCTCTAATCTTCCCACAAATGCTACTTTGATAAATCACGGGGGTAATACTGGATCATTTGGAGCAAGCGCCACAATTGGTTCAATCTGTAGTATGTTTGGGACGATCAGCGCCTCTTTTGGATCTACCGGGTTAGCATCGAGCCGCAATTTTGTCATGACACAGTCTCCCGTTTTGCAATGTACTACCCTGCCTATTTCAACTAGCGAGGGTGTGCCATCAGGATCTATAAACGGGAGTACAGGGGGTGTAATTGGTGCAGCAGATATAAATATGTTCAATTGTTTTATGGATTACGTCCGACAGCTGGTAAGCAATGAACATGGGGAATTAAAGAAGTCGTGCGTCGAGTTGCAGGTGCAAGTTGATAATAGCAAAGATGATACTACCTCTCTAAAGAAAGATCTAGTGCTTGAGCAGACTACAGCTAGTCGTTGTCAAGAGGAAGTGCGCATGCTTAAGGAGAAAATATCCCAGCAGGGCGCCAATGTTCGAGCAACGATTGTCAAACACGAAGACTAGGTGACGTCAACCTTGGATCTCCTACGATAACCACAGTGCAGACCCAACAAACTCTTGGTGAACCTAGGGTGATCAAGGTTGAGTATGAAAGTGAAAGTGAGAGTATATGAACTCTGTGTTTTAGGCTTTTTTAATCTGTCTCAGTCTGATGTCCTTCGACAATGATTTAGACCGTGTATTTATATGGCTAGTCTCAAGTATATGGAACGTTGGCCCATTAATGATGATCGTGAACGCTTGAGCTACGTTGATCATCAATCGGCTAATGCAACGCGTTACTATTATGATGGCAATAAAGCAGTCATGAAGCGCCATTATGACGGGACGTCAGCCACGACATGCTTCCAATGACAGGCGTTGACAATCCTGACAGGCGGTGATAACTTGACAGACGGTGATAACTTGGACATGGTTGACAACTCTTCAAGTAACAAAAGTTGTCATCTTGACAGTTGTAGTGGCGGATCGACGCAGGGGCTCGTGAACATTGGTGGATCGACGCATGGGCTCGTGAACATTGAAGCCCATCTTCATGTTTAGGTTTTGGGGAATTACCTATATATACATAGGTAATCCCTACTAACCTCATCAATCCACTTCATCACGAGACATGAAATCCTGTGATTAGAGTGTAATTAGTCATATGTTGGACTATATTAGTTGTAATATTAGTCAGACTTGGACCAATTTAAACGGAGTGATATGTTGGACTATATCTATTTTAATAAGAGTTAATTACCAGAATAGATCAATTTAAGTGGGAGACTCCCATCTAAGATTGATAGACTTCAATCTTCCCAAAATACCCTGTGCGACTTAAAGTACATATGGTCGACTAGTCGACTCCATAGAAATCACTCTAAGTGCCCCCTTGAATAGTAGAATTCATGTGTGCGTTTTGAAGTGATGTTTGATTGAATGTTGTACCTTTTCTCCAAAAGTTAAACTAATACCATTTTATATTCTAAAAACATTTAACCATGTTTAACCTTCGTCTTTTCCTTTAGTTTTGTATGTATTTTTTTTTCAACGACCCTTTGTATATATTTGTTTTGTATATTAGTTTTTGCACTGTACGTTCATTTATTGCATTTTAAAGTGGGTTATCCATTCAATTATTGTTTGTATATTCATCAAATATTAACCGTCTCTTTATTTTATAAACATTATATTAATAGTTCAATTTATATAATGTTGTTTGTAGCACAATTAACATTACATCATGTGTGTAGTTGGCAAATAATATCATTTATAGCACAAATGCACATTAGTAAACATTAAATCGTTCATTCGTTCACTTTCATGAAATGAACTAATAATTTGCGAACAAAATCTTTGAACAGTATCAACGTTTATGTTGTTGAGCAGGTTTTAATTATTATTCCAGTATTATTTGATTGATTTGTGCCGTAGTAATAACGATTGCAGTACTAACTACTAACGATTTAAGAGTCACTACGGCTATCAAAGATAATACTGATCAACCAAAAGTGATGCTCCCCATGTTAATACTGCTCAAGTAACAGTATTGGCAAATGATGATGATATTATATATATATATATATATATATATATATATATATATATATATATATATATATATATATATATATATATATATATATAAGAACTCTGAAACTTTTAATTAATCAATTTAGGCCATTGGATTAAAAATCAATGACTAAGATTAACTATGGCATGTTCGTAAATAATGCAACTTTTTTTTTTTGATAAAAAATAAATGAAAAGGTTAAGATAGTAATTTTGGCACAAAAAAAAATCAATGTATATGTTAAAGCCGTGACTTTCTCCCCTCTCTCCATTTATTAGTTGAATTCATCTCTTTCTTCATAAACTACTTCCATGGTTTCTCTTTCAAAATTAACAAAAACCCACCACTATTTTCTCTACCATTTTCAGCCACCTTACCGGCCGAACTAAGGGTAACCAGTACCACCATTTTAACCATCATCTTTTCCCGATTACAGAGGTATCCGCCACCATTGAAGGAGTCAGCGGCGGAGAAATTAGGGTTCCGACGACTGCGGCTAAATTATGGTTCCGACGGCGGCGGAGTTAGTGCCTAGTACCAGATCTGGGTCATTACTCATTTCTTATGAACTTTTACACTCATGACGCTGCACTACTAATAGATCGTCAAAACCAATTAAGCAGAGCACATCCTACACACGGTCAGAAAACCATCTGGTAAGTATTATTTTTACGAGGATAGAGGAAGGGACAATGTCTTTTTAATCGTTAAAAACTATTTCAAACATGGCAGTATACTTTTTACAAATCATTACTTTTAAAAACTACTTCTTCATGTGTTCTTCTGGAGTATTTTTACAACCATAAAGGAAAACAAATCATTACTTTGTATGGGGACAAATGAAAAGAGACAAAAATTATGTTGGGTTTTTATGAGGCGACAAAACAGAAACATGGAGAAGGAAATTGATTTTTCTTTTGGATTGTTATTCTTATGGAATATTTTTTTTCTTTTGGCAGAGTTTTCAAGACATCAATGTGAAAATATTATATTAGGTATAGTATTAGTTGTTGAATTAAGTTGTAGTTGCAATTATGTAGAATTACATGAACTAATTTGTGTGATTTTGTAGGTGAAAGGAGTTACGGACACCCTCAAGCTTAATGTCTCCGTGCAATTTATTTTTGATTATTGTTTATGTGAGAACAATTATGTTTGGTCTTTCATTTTTTTTCTTTTTTTATTTGTGTTCTGCTATTGTTGGATGTGTACATGTTTTTGGTGTAATTTTTATACATTGATGTTTTTCTGTTACATATATGTTATCGGTAAACCCGTTTCGACCATGTTCTCTCGAACACATATGTTCAACTAGTTTATAACACTGATGTACAGTAATTACCAAAAATAACATTAATTACTGGAAAAATAACGTATGTACAATTGTCTTGACATATATGCACAACCTACACTTAAATGATAAAATAACATATATGCACAACTGGCTAGACAAAAATGACAAAATAACAATAAATTTTCAAAAATAATTCCTTAATTTTAGGAAATATTCAAAATAGGAAACAATTTTTTTATTTGTAAAATGTCGTAAATATCCCTGAATAATTAATATTAATTAAATTAATCAAAACTAGTTTACTAAAATCTGATTGGTTAATAAGAGTTCTCAGAGTTCTTTTTGAAATCAGGGTTCTCAATATAACTCGACCCTATATATATATATATATATATATATATATATATATATATATATATATATTCTTATACGAAGTGAAGTATATATTAAAAAGTCGTTAATTCATGAATACTGAAGCATTACAAGGACATAAAACCAAACAAACTAAACCAAGATTTACATAATATGAACTTTGAACCAAAGTCGGCCTTGAGAAGTCTTCGTGTTCTCGAGATCAATTGTGAAACAAACCCATTGGTTGTATCTTATTCCCAACTTCAGTCTGAAATCCTAAAAATCCCCATGAATGGTCATCGGGTCTAGTGGCGTTTCAACAACTGACCTTTTTCGATCACGAAGGGTAGTCATCGAGTATCCTTCCACGAAACTATCCCCTTTCTCCATGACACACAGACGATACATGTATAGCATGTGATCTCTCACAAGCTTTGTTAGTATAGTGTGAAAGGCATCAAAAACAAAATTTCATCATTATAAATAATAAGAAAAAAGTAAGAAAAAAGAAACTAAATTGGTATATACAATTTGGCGATGATTGGTTATCTCAAGATTCCATTTCAAGGCGAAGTAATGATTGTTTACTAATTGATCATCACCATGATAGTTTGTTATCTCATCGTCACTAGAAGAAATGATAATAGTTTTGGGAGATTGGTTATCACTTGATGAACTCATGCTTATCAAGAAACGTATGTGATATAAAAATGATAATAGTTTCTTGTTTCTGCATATTAATTGGTTATCTTTATATAACAACAAAACTGTGTAACCGCCCTAACTGTGTAACCCCTCTAACTGTGGAACCCTTATATGATACATATCCAATAACCGTTATACATTTGTGATACGCGCCAAAAATAACAAATTTCCCGCCAAAAATGTTGTGGTCTTTGTATCTATATTTATAGCAATGGGTTTGTTTCACAATTGATCTCTAGAAAATGAACAATTCTCCAAGCCGTCTTTGGTTGAAAGTTCATCTTATGTAAAAGCATGTTGTTTTAATTAGTTTGTGACTTTTTTTTCGTTGTAATTCTTGCATATTGAATAATTAATTTTAGAAAATTACCGATTACTGTTATTAATACTTTGAATTAATCGTTATATATGATGCATGGTTTCAAGAGATGTAGTAGTTGGCAATAACTGATTATAGTTGGACTGTTGTTACGAGCTTAAATTCAATTGGCATTTGAATCGTTCCAACTTTTGAGACTTTTGGTTATATCAGCCTGTTGGAGTATTATATAAAGTGGTAACCATTTTCCAGAATCACATACTTTTCTGTATAAAGACTATTACACCCTATGGACTCTCTATTCTACAAGATCGACAAAAGTCCCATGAAGAAAGACCATTACACACTATGACCATTCATGGGGATTTTGTGAAATTCAAACTGAGAAATCTTCAAGGACTTTGATTGTTTGTCGTTGTAATCCTTCATAATATTAATTAATGAAACCTCTCTTCAAACGTAGTTTATTAACTTATATAGTATTAGTTAATACAATACTATTTAATTTGAAAATCGTTTGAATTAACCATATGTGATACGTGCACATTCTTTACCTCATTAATACTTATGCATGCAGTTTTGTTTTCCATGCACGTTCCCATTATTTGTGAGTAGTGGACTACATTTATTATATAAAACAATATATTATTATTTACATGAATAATACTCATCAACCATAAGTACTGCTCTCAGCCTCTCAGTGTTAATGCTGAGATGAAGTTAATACTTATCGGGAACTTTCAAGTTTCAATTGCCCCACAACAACTACTGGTAAATGAATATTAAGGCTGCCCCATTGATGTTTTATTGGGTCAACCCATTTATGACCCAACTCGTTTAATAAATTGGTTGGGTTGAAGATCTCAACCCGTTTAGATAATAAAAAGGTTGGGTTGGGTTGGGATTTTCAACCCGCGAACCTTAATAGGTCAACCCGTTTATGACCCAACCTGCATTATTGCCAACCCGTTTAACAAATTACGTAGTCATCAGCCTATATAGTTTTATACGAAGTATATGATTAAAGTTACAATTACTTCAAGTGTCCCCATAAATAGTAGGAAGACAGGTCAGGAAAAGAAAGGTGATCCGATTGACTGTTGTACATTTTCCCTACATTATTTAACCGTAGTTAACCTTCATTACAAACTATCATCTTTTCTTCACATCATTTTCCTTCTATGTATCTTCTGTTTACATTCTTCACACCATTTTCCTTCTGCATATTATTTCTCTTCTTAATGAAATGCATAAAAAAGACTATGATATCATCATGTTCTTTCTTTTATCATATCGTAGATCTTATCCTAAATATCGATCTAATGCTGGACTCGGATACTGAAGGAGACGAACTAATGCCACTTAGGATTCTAGTCAACCCAACATCCTGAAATAATGAACACATGCCCACAACAAACGACTGTGGAAGACTCACCTGAAAGTGGTGATTCGGGATTGAGAAATGGTGGGATCCGTAAAAGGAAGAAACGAATGTGAGTAATTATATGTGTAAATCCAATAGGTGTGGGTGGCTAGTACTAATTACTAATCCTACATAAATATTTAGCTTTTGATTTAGTAGTTTATGTTGATTATGTCAATAGGTTGTTGGTAGAGAATCATATCATATTTGAGCTTCATCTTTGGTTTGTAATCATTGAATTAATATTTTGGCTGCTTCAAAAAACATGATTTAACATCTTGGTTGCTTCAAGAATCATGTTTTAACATATTGGTTGCTTCACTGAGAGGTGACACTCCAAGTGATTGTGAGACCAACGTTTTATAAACAAAAAATGTCATTAAATGTTTCAGAAGTCTTGATGTTACATGTATTTTGTTTGTATATTATATTTTGGCTAGCATTTTAAAGTGTGGGTTAGAAATATGGTTGGGATAATCCGAAGACTTACTATGGCTATCAAAGATAATACTGATCAACCATAAGACTTACTACAGCTATCAAAGATAATACTGATCACCCATAATACTTACTACGGCTTTCAAAGATAATACTAATGAACCATAATACTTACTACGACACTCAAAGATAATACTAATGAACCATAATACTTACTACGACAATCAAAGATAATACTGCTCTCCATATTTGAGACTGCGGTTTCTGCTGGGATTTCTGTTTGAATTTCTGTTGGCCTGGGTTCAGAAGTATCCACATCTACATCCATTTCTCCTCTTTCCTGATCTACATCGATCTTTCTACCATGAGGTTCCCTTTAATTCTAAGAGGGAGGTTGCTATTGAAAGATATATCATGCTTTACTCTAATGGTACTTTATTAGACATTTTACACTGTTAACCATATTTAACAAATTTAAAATATTAGAAAATATTGTTATGAATAGCTTATTTGTTAGTGAAATGTTGATGTGACAAAAGTAATAAGCTATTGTGAGGTTACCATTGGGGATAAAGTTCAGGATAACAAAGGTCTTGTCATATTTGCAGGCAATATCTTGGTGTTCTTACTGCAAAAATATGTGTAGATATTCATTAATCAGACAATCTTTGCTTTCGGCTTAAAGCTAGCAAAGATAATAATACTGATAAAGCATAAGTACTGCTCTCCACGACGTTTATGTCGTTGGACAATATTAACCATTATTCCAGTACTAATTGATTGGTCCGTAGTAAACTAGTAACAAACGGGTTGGGTCATAACTTTCAACCCATGGGTCGTAAACGGGTCAACCTGTTTACAACCCGTCAAAAAACAAGCCTGGTTGTGTCCAAATTTACAACCCATTTATGACCCTTCAATCCGTTTAAAAATTATATTTTTTTTAAATGCATAATATAATACAATATATTACTATTTATTTATTTTAAATACTTCATCCGTTTCAAAATAAGTGACACACTTTCCTTTTTGGGGTGAATAGTGGGACCCACACCCACTAAGTATCTACTAACCATCCAATTAATCAAATTTAATCATGATTATAATTTTTTGCCTAAAAAACTGTGAAATGAAAAGTGTAGGATTTCATATAACCTGATCAACCCACTGGGTCGACCACCTAGTGACTTGGTTCGAACCACACTGACAAGAACATGAGGTTGTTCTTTCAAGTTAAACCAACTAGCTAGTTTAATCCCTAAAAGAGGAACTGAGATTAAACTTAATCCTTAAACCCTAAAGGATTATAGGAACTTGGAAATCAAACTTGACTAATAAGAAAGAAACCTTGTACGAATAACCCGAACACACACAGTGCTTGTGTGTGTTCGTCGAACACTCACAGTGCTTGTGTGTGTTCGTCGAACACTGACCAAGAACCCTAGGGTTCTTGGTTCGTCCGTTCGCACAAGAGGGGAGAGGGAGAAAAGGGTTTCCCAAAACATACCTTATTGCTTGCTTAAGAAAGTCCACTGATGATGAACACAACGAGCGACCTTCTAGTTGATCCTTGCAATGAACTTGTTCTTCAAAACTCGAAGAACACGAAGAACAAACGAAGAACACGAAGAACACGAAGAACACAAGCTTGTATTCTTGTGTTGGAATCTGCCGAAAACAAGGAGGAGGGGGGCAAGGGATTTTCGTGGGCTTAGCAAGGGGTTTTAGGGTAGCGCTTAGAACCCTTCTAGTTTAATTAAGATTAGATCTTTAATTAAACTTTCCTTTTACACTTCCATCCCTTATAGTTTTACTAGTTATTATTGTCACACTTAATTATCAAACGCCTTAGTATTATACACTTACATATTTCGGTATACATACACGAAATATATATACTTGTGTTATATACCTTTAATAATTAATTAGATAATAATATTATCCAATCACTATATGATTTAATAACTTTAAATTATATCATGGATAATCTATAATTAACACATTGTATATTTACTCAACTAATAAATATACAAATACTTGTATTAATTAGTTAGTTAAACTAATCTAGTAATAAGTTATACTTAACTTAATACTTAACTGATTCATAATGACTATTATGAATCATTCAACTTCGTAGTATCATTGCATATCTTGCTCGTATTACATGCACTCACTGGTGTGACCCTTAAGTTTTTCGTAGGCATGGATGTATCATCATAGGTTGACTAACTGTGCACATAATTCCAACAGACTCCCACTTGTGAAAGTTCGTAACCTTTATCTTAATGACACGAGCTACAGTGGCCTTTGAAATGGGCATGTAGGTAACCAACCCCATAAAAACAGCTTATGTAACCGAGGTGTAGTTTCGAAAAACTCTTTAATAGCGTCTCCTAGTAAAGAACACCTTGTCTCTACTTCTTGGGCAACGTTGTTAGGTTCATCCCTTGCAGCACGATATTTGTGATAACGAATACGAGCATGGTAGAAAATATCAACTCCTGTATTCGAAATCATTTCATGACTTCTTGATTCAAACTGTTGTGATAAACAACAAAGAACAAATCAGTTCGTTTGGGCATGGCCATGCACTTACCAGTTTTCCATCATGTCAAGGGACCCATAAATATCTCTCCTAAAAAGGAGGTGCAATTACCATCTTGTTATATTTCGATTCAAAAATACAACTTCCTCTGTACCCAGTAAGGCCTCGTATGACAACCATATTTCAGGCTTGTCTAAGACAAACCAAAGTACATTAGTCATTGTATCCCAAACCAAATACCTCAGGCTTAACGACAATCCTAGTGAACAATACTTTTGAACTTTTCAACCACGAAGTATTGTCACGGTGGTCAATCCAATATTCGTCGGGCTCCAACAGAATATCACCGATATTTGGTCCACAACAAACTTGTTGTAGCTATATTCGAGAAAACTCTAATCTCCACCAAATACCGCGATGACATTAGCGTCCCATCAAGGTTCCCACCAAGACGAGTAGTCACGGATTATATCTTTTGAATAAATAGACTTTTATTTATGGATATTGTAAAACATACAAAGTCTTGAATAACAATGATACTAACTCATGTATTATTCCTCACTGGACATAGATACAAAATTATTACTGCATCATTATTTATTCATTTCGTTCGTGTTGATTACTTAAAAACTTTTACAATTTTACTTGTAACTTTATCACTGATCTAGTCATTCGTATTAAACTAAAGACATAAGACAAATGTTGGAAAACACTATTACTTTTGTCTTTGCTAGATTTTGTTCTTGCAACATTCCAGAACATATTCTAGTCTTTCCTTTTATGTAATTCGGTAAACATAGAAGTATTGGAAATAACTTCTTAGTTTCTTGAACTCATAAAATTCACCTTGTAACTAAAGCCTCTTTTAGTTACTTGATTTGTAGATATCTTGTTACTAGTTAAAGAAATTTCCTTAATTGATTATGTTATCCACTGGAGTGTGAATAACCTATTAGATATGCAATAATTAATCACAAGACTTGTGATCACGCTATTAAGTTTGCAATAGTCTAATTAATGATCATTTATTATTTCTTTTAACTCTTTGGCAAACGACTTGGTAAAACCTTGTTGTTAATATCCTACTAACTTACTACTTCCTCCGTATCAACATAAGTGACACACTTTCCATTTTGGGGTGTATCAAAATAAGTGACACACTTTGAAAACTTTCCCTATTTGGTAAAAATAGTGGGACCCATAACCACTAACTATCTACTTTAATAAAGTGAAATTACCCTTATACTCTTACTTTTACTTTTAAATCTCATTAATATCACTTTATTAATGAAAAGTGGGACTAATTCTCCACTAACTATGTACTTTAATCTATTATAATCTCTACTTTAATCTTTTACTTTAATCTTTTACCTCAAAAAGTGTGTAAGCCAATTTGTATCACTTATTTTGATACAGAGGAAGTATATTCATTAGTACCCTTAATGAATACATCAGTCATAGCTCCCACTTAATTTTATGGAAATAAACATCACTTAAACTATTACTTTGACCCAGTCAAAATCTTATAGTCTAACCTTTTAAGAATTTATCAATTATTAAAGTCATCCTTTGCATTTGCGAATATCCAATATTCTTGTTTAGGGAATCATGACATTCATTGATCACTGTATCTAACAAGTATAAGACTCTTGAAACGATACTACTAATTCTTAAATATATTAGTATCTTTTAAGAACTTTATTTAATGCCAAAGTCTTTTTCTTGGATTTCTTAAATATCCATCATTCCTATTATGGAATCATGACTTGATCAAATATTGTATTTACTACAAGTATAAAAGACTTGCATTAATACCTTTAATTCTTAAATACTTTAATATAGTTCTACCTTTTAAGAGTTCATTTAATGTCTTAAGTCATTCCACTTGGATTTTACGAATATCCAGTTTATTCCTATTAGGGAATTATGATTTCATTAAATTCCTTTAACACAAGTGTGAGATACTTGTAATAATACTCTTAAAGATTATATCCAATATAATCATACTATATTAATACTAATACTTTAAAACTTACTATCATAAGTAACCATTACTTAAGATGTTTTAATTAAGTTCAATGTACCTTGAACCTTATGCTTCCATAACACTCTTAGACACTTATATTAGAAACACTTTTCTAACAATTAGTATCTAATTAACTTGAGCTTCTAAGATATTCAAACAACAATCAAACAAATATAAACAATGAGATCATTATTAAGTCAATACTTGACTTTATAATCTAGTCATAAATCTTGACTAGCATAATCAACACACATGTACACACAATATAATTCAACCATGGAATCAATGATTATACGCTTAAAAACCGAAACTTATCATAAAATAAAAAATTGTAATTTGTTCAAAACAACTAAAACCAAAAATTGTTTTACTGAATCCATATGAAAAATACTGAATCAAAAAGTGGTGCTCGTGGGATCATTATCTCATGTTAGTCCATCTCACTTATCATCTTATGCAATAAACGATTGCTAAAGTTGAGTTACTCGTAATAAACTTTACAAGTAGAAAGTGAGTATCTAGAAGGTGGTCAAGTCGACAGGGCAGCAAGCATTGCCTTCTACCCTTTAACCCTTGCCACAACCAAGAAACCGTTTCTCGGTCCTTGTTTGGCTCCACCTTCTTGACCCTTTGTTTGACTCCATTACCTTTAGGCACATATTGGCTGGGATTGGTTTTACCCTTTCCCTTTCCGACGCGCCTCTTTCTCTTTTCACTACCATCATCGGTTACTACAAGATCATTTTTAAACTTGGTCCCCAAAATCAACTCAGTAGTCATGAGCATGGAATGTAGCTCATTAATGGATTGCTCCATGTTGACTATATAAGGATTATAGTCATCTGACAATGAGTTTGGTATCATTACTGTTTCTAACTGCAACGTTATTGGGTGTCCTAGTCATTCAAGATGATCCATGTGCTCTTTCATTTTCATAACGTGAGCACTCACTGATGATCCCTTAACCACCTTGCAAGATTTGAACACTCTACAAGCGTAATATGCTTGTCTAGGTTCATTTCTAGCATTCACGGCAAGAGCATTTAGTATTGCTCTTTCTAGGACATTTCCTTTTCTCTCATGCCTAAGCATAATCCGAAGGTCACACTTCCAATTGAGAAATATTGACCCAGTCAATTCGTCCTTTTCTAGAGCCTAGTGAGAGATTGCTGGTACGTGTCGTTATGGTTGTTGCTGCCATCTACAAATCAAACCCAGTTTAATTAGTAATCATCAACAAACATTCTCTAAAATATATTATAAACCCATAATTAATATTTTAGGCCTAGGATCCATATATCATATTTTCGCCGCAAGGTTTGGGCACTTCCCGACGAGACATGTTGTTTCTGGTAGGTAACATCCTTACCGATCGTATCAAGACTTGACACGATTCCTAGGGGTCGTAGAATCTTTAGACTTGTAACTTCCTACAACCTTGAACAATTTAATCGTACATTTCTAAGTTGCAATAAAGTCTAGTATGTTTATTCTACTCAAGTACTTTTTGGGACGGGACTCCTGATTATCACCAAACTAGATCAGACCATCTAAGACATTGCGATGTTCTGCGCCGGGACTCTCGATTATCACAGAATCTTACGCACCCTAACACTCACAATGATTTGAATCCATATCTAAGGTTCTTTCTCCTTACAATATGAATATCGTTGAACAAGTGAGGTGTTCCATTAGGTGGATATCGATCAAAGATTTTCTTGGGTTTGTTTAAGTCTTAAACTAAACTTAAACCTTATTCCAATTTTAATCCTTAATTTTAAAAAACTTGCGATTCGTGTACTTAATTCCACAAGACGCCTTTTCTAAAATTACCTTTAAAACTCTAAGTTTTAAACTTGTTCGATTTTATTTGTATACCTAAAACGAGGTGTACAAAAGATATTACTAAGTTTTGTGAAAAACCTTATCTTGATTAACAAACTTGTTTCATTTACTTGAAAAACTTTTAAACCTTATGTTAATCTTTAAAATAGAGATTTTAATTATTTATGACTTACGAACATAACTCATAACTCTAATGTAACATATCTAGTTTTTCTATGTCTAATAATAAAATTAAACATTTATTAGATTCTCCAAAATATGTCCCAGGACACATTTATAAACTTTGTGACTTTCTTGTGTAGCTCCGACTAATTCCAACAACCATGATGAAACTTAAGCATAAACACAATCACTAGTTTGAACTTGCTGAATACTAATAAACTTATTATATAAAAACTATATATAATAATTTTAGTTTATTTGAACCATTCTTATATTCAACTTAGATTTAGTTAAATATAGGTTCTTAAATTTTCTATGTTATTTAACTCTTGATCATTAATCTAATACTTTACGTAACTCGTAATATACTTTGTATAAATAACTAGTTATAATTACTTATAACTTTATACAATCTAATATTTATAACTTTCGTATTATTATCTAATTATAATAAAACCTTACTTGGTGCAATATCTAGTTGTTTACAACTTTGTACATTTCTAGTTTAATTATAACTTAATACAAATTTCTAGTTATCATAATATTACAACTAAATGATCAAAATAATATATATATATATATATATATATATATATATATATATATATATATATATATATATATATATATATATAATGTTCCATTTAATCTTGTATTTAATATATGTATATATATAATTTATTACTTTAAAACCTTATATAACATTCTTAATAAGAATATTACACCTAATTCGTACATGTATATTTTAACTTAGAATAATTAAAATACGTACAAACTATTTTATCTTTTAAAATCACCATTTTTAAATAATTTGAAAAATTCCGAAAAAGTATATATATATATATATATATATATATATATATATATATATATATATATATATATATTAATATAAATACATCTTGTTAATTTTAAGACTTTAAGATTAACACTTTTCGTTTATCCTTAATTAAATTCAATTAATTAAATCCTTATCTTGTTCTTGATCAATTAAAACCTAGTTTTAATTTTCTTGATCAACAACATCTTTTAGTTAAAGATTAATCCTAATCAATCATATTCAAACAATTATAAACTTTGTTTAAATTCTAGGATAGATTATCACTTTAATAGTTTTATTTAAACTTATTCATTTAAATCTTCTAAACAAAACTTTGTCTAGATTTCTATATTTAAAGAACTAGCTTTAATAAATTCACTAAAACAATGATTAAACATATTAAACATAAACTTGTTTAATTATACTGGGTTTTAGATTATGTTCTTGATTAATCCTATTAACCAATTAAACTAAACTAGTTTAATGTTCTTGGTCCGAGGTTACTTCTAGGGTATCGAAATTTCCTTAAGCCTAAGAAACTTTTCCACCAATTAAACTAGGCTAGTTTAATCAAACTTGGTGTCCAAGTCTCCTCCTAGATCTCGAAATCTTGAGAAAGGAAAGAACCCTCTTGACCAATTATACTAGCCTAGTTTAACGTACATGGTCCTAGATTTTGAAGATCAAGTAATAAGGAAAGAATCCTTTTGACCAAAATTTTTGACATTCTTCATCCTAGGGTTCTTGGAATTTTTGAAAATTCTAGGGTTAGGGAAAGAATCCTTTTGACCAATTAAACTAAACTAGTTTAGTATTCTTGGTCCTAGGGTTCTTTCTAGATCTCAAAAATTCTAGGGTTAGAATCCTTATGACCAATTAAACTAAACTATTTAACATTCTTGGTCTAGGGTTCTTTACCCTTTTCAGAATCTACAAGGAAGAAAAAGAAGAAGGAACAAAAAATTAAAAAGCTTGGAAATTAAACAAACAAAAAAAACTTGTTATTGTTGTTTAGATTTCTAAACCATCACTCTGATACCACTGTAGGGTTTCATATAACATGATCTACCCATTGGGTCGACCACCTAGTGACTTGGTTCAAACCACACTGACAAGAACATGAGGTTGTTCTTGCCGGTTAAACCAACTAGCTAGTTTAATCCCTAAAAGCGGAATTGAGATTAAACTTAATCCTTAAACCCTAAAGGATTATAGGAACTTGGAAATCAAACTTGATTAAGAAGAAAGAAACCTTGTACGAATAAGCCGAACACACACAATGCTTGGGTGTGTTCGTCGAACACTGACCAAGAACCCTTGGGTTCTTGGTTCGTCCGTTCGCACAAGAGGGGAGAGGGAGAAAAGGGTTTCCAAAAACATACCTTATTTCTTGCTTAAGAAAGTCCAGTGATGATGAACACAACGAGCGACCTTTTAGTTGATCCTTGCAATGAACTTGTTCTTCAAAACTCGAAGAACACGAAGAACGAACGAAGAACACGAAGAACACAAGCTATTGTTCTTGTGTTGGGTTCGGCCGAAAACAAGGAGGAGGGGGCAAGGGATTTTCGTGGGGTTAGCAAGGGGTTTTAGGGTTACCCTAAACCTCTTATTTATACTTAAATAAGTTGCGCTTAGAACCCTTCTAGTTTAATTAAAATTAGATATTTAATTAAACTTTCCTTTTACACTTCCATCCCTTATAGTTTTACTAGTTATTATTGTCACACTTAATTATCAAATGCCTTAGTATTATACACTTACATATTTCGGTATACATACACAAAATATATATACTTGTGTTGTATACCTTTAATAATTAATTAGACAATAGTATTATCCAATCACTATATGATATAATAGCTTTAAATAATATCATGGATAATCTAAAATTAACACATTGTATATTTACCCAACTAATAAATATACAAATACTTGTATTAATTAGTTAGTTAAACTAATCAAGTAATAAGTTAAACTTAACTTAATACTTAACTGATTCATAATGACAATTATGAATCATTCCTCTTCGTATTATCATTATATATCTTGCTCGTATTACATGCACTCACCGGTGCGACCCTTAAGTGTTTCGTAGGCATGGATATATCATTATAAGTTGACTAACTGTGCACATGATTCCAACACAAAGTGTGTTACTAATTTTGAATATGAGGAAGTACATATTATGGTGTGAAAAGATGATGCCTAACAAGATAAAAGATGAAGATGATAAATTGATGATGAAAGTAAAATGAGAAGTTAAATGTCTTACGTTTTCATGTTGTATTTTGAAAAACATTAGTGGTTGTTAACTTTTATTTGTGTTTTGCAACTAATCAACTTATTTTGGTATTTTAGTCTTTGACTATGTGTGTTTTTTCTATTTTTTTTATAAATTGATGTTTTATTGGGTCAACCCGTTTATGACACAACCCGTTTAATAAATAGGTTGGGTTGAATATCTCAACCCGTTTAGATAAAATGGTTGGGTTGGGATTTTCAACCCGCGAACCCAAACCGGTCAAATCGTTTATGACCCAACCCAAATTATTGCCACCCCTATTAACGTTGAGATGTAGTTAGTACTGATCATCAGCAAATTTCTACTGCTCAACTTATACTACTGGAAAATGATGTTACTTCTGATCAGTCAGTAGGATTTTAAAATGAAACATTTATTTACATTAATAAGTTAATAAATAGAAACCATAAATATGTGAACTGGAAGGTCTTGTCTTCTATGCATACAATATCTCGGTTTTCGTACTAGAAAGATATGTGTAGATATTGCTTTCGGCTAGGTAAAGGTAATTATTACTTCAGACGCATTTGTAATTTAACGATATACAATATCTAATATTATGTAGTACGGAGTATTATTTAGAAGTATATAGTAATTTTAAAAGCGTTTTAGTTACCCCATTTAAATCATTGAATACCTCAACCCTCCAACTACCATATAATTTAATGTGATCTTGGCTATAAAAAGAGGGTGTAAGTATCATATCTTTTTCATCATTTTCCTTTTGTGCTTCATACATCCCTAAATGGTCATTTATGTTCCTTTTGATATTCATGGTCTACCTTGTTGAAAATCCATGAAAAATAAGAAGATATTATCACGCATGTTCTTTCTTTTGTTAATAATATGCATGAAAAATACGACTCTGATATCCTTTCTCTTATCGTATCCTAGATCTTATCGTAAATATAACTTGCCACTAGTTAATGTTGGTGTGCTGGCTGGTTCCGTCCAGCCAACTTGATATGCACAACCAGCTGGTATAAATATTGCATCACCCAACTTTTGTTGATGAACAGGTGTTCCTTGAAAAACACTGCCAGACTGAAAATTCTCTCGAGAAGCACCCAAGATCCTGGAAACATAACAAAACTAGAGCCGTTAGATGGAACACAAAAGAGAGAAACATGGCCTCTCTTGGGTGCTTGTCGATGGACATTTTCAGTCTTGCGGTGAGAAACATTGAAAAAGTGAACAGGAATCGAAGCATTGATCATCAAACATAAGTTTGGGTGATGGAATATTTATACCATCTGGTTATCCATATCAAGTAACAAACATTTCCTCATTGCAGTCAACTTTATTTCACCCGAAAGTCTCGGTGAATGCATTCACTTACAACAAGAATTTCGTATGCTTCCTGATAATCACAGGGCCAAAAAAGATAAACTAAATGTAAAATATCCAATCTCAAAAACCTCACATCTACTAGAGCCACATTATGGTGATATCACAATACTTGTAACGCCAACGGAATCTGAAGCAAAATAGGCCAAGTGTTTCATAAGTGTTCGTGTTAAACAATTAATCATCTACTATGTCGATCGGGTAGTGTCACAAAACTTGTAGCTGATGTTGTCTTTTCCTCTACCCTTGTATGTATTTGGTTTGTATACTTCGTATTAGATTGTTGATGTATGTATTTGCCGTTTGATTTATTTTATAGCAATGTCCTATAATGCTGTGATGAAGTTAGTACTGATCAACACAATTCTACTGCTCAACTAAAAATACTGGGAAATGATGATACTAATGGTCAGTAGGATTAAATATTTGATACGTTAATAAATAAATACTACTGCTCCTCATGTTAATGCTGAGATGAAGTTAGACGAAAAACCTCTATAAAATGTTGTTTAGCAATACTAATAGTTAATGCTGCATTAAACTTTTACATCTCGGCAAGCAACCATCAATTAAGTGCTGGCAAAGAACTTTCATTAGTTAATTTAATGAAGATATACCATTAAAATGACAAAAAACGCCAACAAACCAAACAAACTAAACAAACATTTACATAACATGAACTTTCAACCAAAGTCGGCCTGGACAACTGTTCATTTTATGGAGATCAATTGTGAAACACACCAATTGGTTGTATCGTATTCCCAACTTCAGTCTGAAATCACCAAAATCCCCATGAATGGTCATCGGTTCTAGTGGCCTAAGAACAAGTGACATTTTTCGACTACTAAAGGTAGTCATCGTGTATTTTCCCACGAAACTATCATCTTTCTCCATGACACATATAATATACTTGTAGAGCATGTGATCTGTCACAAGGTTTGCTGGTATAGTCTGAAAGACATTAAAAAGAAAATTTCATCATTATATTTATACAGTAAGAAAAATGAAAGTAAATTTCTACATACAATTTGGCGACGATTGGTTATCTCAAGATTCCATTTCACAGCGAAGTAATGACTGTTCACTAATGGATCATAAGCATCATAGTTTGTTATCTCATCGTCACTAGAAGATATGATAATAGTTTCTGGAGCCTGGTTTTCATTTGATGAACTCATGCTTATCAAGAAACGTATGTGATGTCTGGGGATAACCGGATAAGTTGGTTAACTTTATATGGAGTAATAAGTTAATAACCAAACAGTCCCATTAACTTTGTTATGCGCGCCAGAATTACCAATCCCGCCAAAAATGCTCATATGGTACTTCGAAGTATATTATTAACTATAAGCCCTTTACATTATTAATCTAATTTAACGAATTTAAAAAATATATATATATATCTACCGCCTAGCCACAGGAGTCTATAAAGGTCAGGATAAGAAAAGTCTTATCTTTGCAGCCAATATCTTGGTTTTCGTTCTTCAAAGATATGTGTAGATATTGTCATTAATTTGCAGGCATTATCTTTTCTTTCGCACTATAAAGGTAACAATTACAACTGACATATAGTCATTATTTACTACTGGTGGGTATTTCTACTGCTCAACTGATCCGTAGTAATAACGATTGCAGTACTAAGCTTACCGACTACTGGATGATGACTTACTAGTTACTACGGCTATCAATGAGAATACTGATCAAGCATAAGTATTGCTCTCCACGACGTCTATGTTGTTGAGCAGTATTAACCATTATCCCAGTACTAGTTGATTGATCCGTAGTAATAACGATTGCAGTACTAACCTTACCTACTACTGGATGATGACTTAATACGGCTATTAAGTGTTTCATAAGTGTTTGTGTTAAACATTTAATCATGTATTTGTCTTTTCCTTTACCCTTGTATATATTTGGTTTGTATATTAGATTTTTTATGTATGTATTTGCCGTTTAATTTATTTTATTGCAGTGTCCATTTATATGGGAATTTATTAGACATTTATATGTTATTAAGAATACCATATAAACCTTTTACATTATTAATCATATTTAACAAATTTAAAAAAAATATATATCTACCGCCTGGCCATAGGGTAGTGAGTTTGTGACCACAAAAATTACTTCACCTACCACACTGTACAATATTTAAAGCATATTGTACAAATATTGTAAAACAGTGGTTGTGGTATGTGAAGTAATTTGTGTGGTCCCAAAGTCTATAAAGGTCAGGATAAGAAAGGTCTTCTCATCTTTACCGCCAATATCTTGGTTTTCGTACTTCAAAGATATTTATAGATATTGTAATTAATTTGCAGGCATTAGTTTTGCTTTTGAACAATAAAGGTAATTATTACTTCCGACGTACAGTCATTAATTACTATTGTTGGGTGTTTTCAGAAATTTTTCTTTAAATTTACGATCTACTTGCAAAAGTGGTGCCAAATATCACATCGATATCCAACTATGTTATTTACCAAATATCTTAATATATTCAAAATATAATAATTAGTTATAATAAAAATATTTTTTATAATTACAAAAATATGTAGAAATATAGATGATGCTAGTACTGGTCAACAAATTTCTACAGCTCAACTAATACAACTGCTTAATATACTACCGCTCAATTAATTTTAAAAAAACGTATATAAATGTTGGTAGATACAGTAGCCATCTGAAGTCACTTCATTTATTACAAAATGTCTTCATATCATGAAAAATATCTTAATTATTACGAGAAATCAATATTATGCTATGTGGTTGAAACATTTAAATAATTTGTTTGGCTGGATTCAAAACTATGCTTGATAGCTCTGAGTCCCAAAACTGAATACAAGCCGGCAAGAATGCTGGGCTTCACACGTCATATTTAATCTGTGTTGCTTGTTCCAAACCTAATCACTCTTCAATTATTTTTTGAACAATTGTAAGAGTAAGAGAGGACCTTATATCAAAAACACATTTATTGTCCTTAGACTTCTATTGGCTTTTCATCGACCCCTTCCTTTCCATGGAGGATGACAGTAATAATCACATGAATAGTTAAGATATTCTTATCGTAGACCTTAACGTAATCGTAATAATTTTATTAAACCATTGCCCGGAAGTATTTCAATGATAGATAAAACGAAGATAACAAATTTTGTAACCATTCGATCACAAACAGTTGAGTCAGAAAGTTGATGTTCAAAAGGAACATAATAATACAGAAAGTGGACGCTTGTTGCACCTGAAAAAAACTTTGCTTTAACTCCTTCCTTTTTAACTAATTTCTGGATTATTGTTTCAATAAGTAGACCAAGGATGAAGGGAAAGATGAAAATCGGGATCATGTCTGGTTAGTTTCCATCACTAAATGGAAACAATGATTGAGAAATTAGATGAAAATGAAGGTGTTAAAGGGAGAGTCTTTTGTAAACATGATTCGGGTTTCATTATTATTAGTTCGTTTTTTACATGAGCTTGTTGACGCAATTGTTTGTGATAGAATGGGTTCAAAATATGTTCTCTTCGTTTTATCAATCATTGTGGGGAACAAAGCACGCGTTGAAAAACTTGCGCAATTAAGTGTATAAAATTGTTATGATTACGTCAAGTAATACAAGAAAAATATCTACACTACGCAAGAGAATACATGTCATCGACCGTGGAGAGGAAGTAATTGATGAAAACTCACACCAAAGTTGAAGGACAATGAAAATTTTATGATATACATGAAATTTTGATGTCGAATGATATGAATGAATGCCGCGCTTAAGCTCCTTTTATAGCACGGTAAACATTATAAGTTGTGTCTAGTTGGCAGTTTGAGAGGGCGCATAATAAAAAACATTAAATTATATTTGTAGTTGCCAGATAACCTCCTTTTATTTATTTTATCTTTTAATTTAAACTGTCATACTCGTATTTAATTTTAGAAATTTATCTCAGGCTTTAACATTTTTGACATTTAGATTTTGAATACTAACATTTTAACCGTCTTTTTTTTTACATGTTAGGCTTTTTTCAAAAATTATAAGATGTGCGAATATTTGTATATAACATTTACCAATTTATTGTTACAGCTCAAATTATTTATAGTATTTTCAAATTGTTACGAATACGAATATATGATTATACGAATTTCAATAGATACGAAAATTCCCCGCTGGTCAACGCGCGGGTAAAACACCACTAGTTTGAGAACAAAATCCATCTTTGAGCAGTATCAACGTTAATGTTGCTGGAAAGTATTAACTATTATTCCATTGCTAATTCATTGATCTGTGGTAATAACGATTGCAGTACTAAGCTTACCTACTATTGGATGATGACTTGCTACAGCTATCAAAGAAAATACTGACCAAGCATAAGTACTGCTCTCCATGTTAATATTCTAATTAATAATTTCGGAGTATATTAATATAATAACATTTTAAATTTCCATTTTCTATTATGTGCCACTATGGCACATGATAGAGGCATTTAATAATCTTAAACTTTCCTATTAAATTACCAAATGCATTTAATACATCAAAATAAAATAAAATAAAATTAGGCATCATTGATGTTTATTCCTTCATTTTTGGAATTATTGAGTTCATTTAAATGCCTCTATCACGTGCCCTAGGGGCATAAGTTAGAAAAACCCATTTAAATATTATAATTTAAAAAGCTTTTGCAACGGACACAACACCGTTTTCTATAATCTAATCAATATGAGTTATCCGTTCAACTCACCAACTAATAAGTTGGGTTATCCGTTCAAGTTTGAACGCATTAAAAAAATTTGAAGTTTGAACGTGTATCTATTTAAATTGTTTAATAAACCGATAGTGACTTAAATGCTACTTAATTGCTATATAATGGGACTCCAACTACACTTTCACTCATTCATCGTTCCATCAGTTTTTATCTTTTCCAAACTTGAACGGGTTTATATATTTTCAAGGATGTCTTCAGTAGCCGGAGTTGAAGAGGTTATGCAAGCTGCAGATTCATCGAACCTGATAGACATGTTGGATCTTTACATCAACCGGTAGAACGTAGACATATCTACTTTGGAAGATGCACTCATGCAACTGTTCCTTCCCCTGTCGTATTCTATTAGAGAAATGGATCATTTGACATCTGCGCTTAAAGACATGGAGGCGCTCGAAACGGCAGAGTTTCGTGCTGACCTAATGGGGCTTCTTACGGATGATTGCATTAAGGCCTTTGACGTTATGCAGTTGGTCTCGAAAGCAGGGCAAAGGATTCTAGAAAATGAAATTTTTATCACCAAACATAAGGCTGGTTTACCTTGAATGGAAAATCTGTTTTTTTCCTTTTGTACTGTAATGATAATATTATATTATTATTTTTTTGTTGTTTCCTTGATGTTTGTTTTTATTTCACTGACAATTAATTAAAACAATTACTTCGTATATGAAGATATATGGAAAGTAAATCATACCCTGACAATTAAGTACTTCGTAAGGGATCATCGTTACTATCCCCGATGGTTAACCTCACAATGATTATTACTTTTGCCACATCAACTTTCAACTAACCAGAAACCTACTTTTTTTAATTTAATTAATGTTTATACAAGTTTATATATATTTTAGTCTTCTATTATAATAAAGTTTATATTAAAAGATAGATAAAAATATATTATTTTCAAAATATACTTGATTTGTATTTAGTATTACCTATTAATAGTATAAGTTATAAAAGAAAAACAAATTTTGTATTAAACTTGAAGGTTTTTACCCGCGCGTTGCCGCGGGTGATTTTTTTATGATACTCAAAATAATGTCTATTGATATTCGTGCAATCTTAAATTTATATTCTTAATAATTTTAAAAACTATATATAATTTAAGCTGTAAAAAATAAGTTGGTAAATGTTATATTACCAATATTCGTATGTATTATAATTTTTGGACAAAATCTAACATGTCAAAACAAATGGAGTTAAAATATAAGTATTTAAAACCTAAATGTCAAAAACGTTAAAGCGTGAAATAAAAAATAAAAAAAAAAGTCGATTATGAAAAAAAATTGTTATAAAAAAAGGAAAAAACCTAGATGTATGACACTATTCATCCTTACTAAAATGTTATATATTAATACGATTTTTTATGATTCGGGGATTAAAACAAAAATATAGATACAATCTAAGTTGTAGAAAAATACTTTTTATATAATTTCTATGATTTTGTAATTAATAAATATAAATGAAATGAAATATAAAAAAAAGATATTTGTTATAATAAATAAAGGTTACATTAAATAAAATGAATATTAAATTAAATGGATGAAATATGAAATGTAATGGCACAAAGGAGCCGCCGGCTTAGAAGGAAAGCAGACACACGTGTCGCATAATGTAAAAATTGTAACTCAATGAAGGCTGCAAAAGTCAAACACTGCGGTAATTTAGTAGAAAGAAAAAAAACTAAGCAGCTTGTTATTGTTCATATATTGGTAAATGTAATATACTTAATAAATAATTATATCATCTATACAGAAGTACTTTGAAACATGATTAAGAAAGAGTGACACATACGCAACCACAGTAGAATAATATTGTACTTAATTAGACATTTACATTATTTATTATAATTAAGAAGAGTTGTTAAACTCTATACATTACGAGTATTAATTAATAAATTTAAAATAAATCTCCTGCTAGAGATAGTTGTCAATTGTCATGATAAGAAATGTCTTGTTTTAAATGTAGTGAATATCTTGGTTTTCGTAATGGAAAGATTTGTGTGCACCAAAAACTTTGATTTCGGCTTAATAATTACTACTTAGGTCGTATTTTAGTATAATCAACATTTTCTTTTGCTTTTTATCTTTGAAAGTTTCATTTGAAATTATACCTTTGAAATTATATTTAAAGATTTACAAGCTTCTACGAATAATCCACCTCAAAATAGTTTAGAAAAATAAAAACTTTTTATTAAGAATGTAAAACAGTGGATAAAACAAGGTAATTATGATGGTCAAGAATGAAAATAATAAATTTTAATTTTAATTTTAATCAGTGGATATAAAAAGATAACTATGATGGGTGTAAAAACGATATTTTAAATTTTTAATTAGGTTTCTTCTAAAAGGTCAGCTATATATTACGGGTTATGGTGCCCTCGGTCAATTAGGTTATTGGTTCACCGGTGATGATGCTTCGTGGTTAGTGGTTCAAGGGTCATGATGGTTTGTGTGTTAGTAAAAGGTCACCTAGGGGTGAATTTTTATACCACAACTTTTAATGCATCTACCACAACTTATGCTTGATATAATTGTACACTTAGTTGTAAAACTTGTACTATGAGGTATAGGAAGTAAAAGTTGTGGTGCAGAATTATGGTTATATTTTAGGGTTTAGGGTTAGTTGATTAGGGTTACTAAAAGGTCACCTATATATTACTGGTTATGGTGCCATCGGCCAATTAGGTTACTGGTTCGATGGTGATGACGCTTCGTGGTTAGTGGTTCATGGGTCATGATGATTTAAGGTTAGTTGATTAAGGTTTAGGGTTCATGGTTAGTTGTTTAGGTTCATGTGTTACTAAAAGGTCACCAATGTATTACGGGTTATGGTGCCATCGGCGAATTAGGTTATTGGTTCACCGGTGATGACGCTTCGTGGTTAGTGGTTCATGGGTCATGATGGGTTAAGGGTAGTTGATTAAGGTTTATGGTTAGTTGTTTAAGGTTAGTTGTCTAGGTTCATGTGTTACTAAAAGGTCATCCATATGTTACGGGTTATGGTGCCATCGGTCAATTAGGTTATTTCATCACTGGTGATGAGGCTTCATGGATAGTGTTTAATGGGTCATGATGGGTTAAGGTTAGTTGATTAAGGTTTAGGGTTAGTTGTTTAGGGTTTAGGGTTAGTTGTCTAGGTTCATGTGTTACTAAAAGGTCACCCATATGTTACTGGTTATGGTGTCATCGGTCAATTAGGTTATTGGTTCACTCGTGATGACGCTTCGTGGTTAGTGGTTAATGGGTCATGATGGTTCACGTGTTACTAAAAGGTCACCTATATATTGCGGCTTATGGTGCCATCTGCCAATTAGGTTAATGGTTCACCGGTGATGACGCTTCGTGGTTAGTGGTTCATGGGTCATGATGGTTCCCGTGTTACTAAAAGGTCACATATATATTACGGGTTATGGTGCCATCGGCCAATTAGGTTATTGGTTCACCGGTGATGACGCTTCGTGGTTAGTGGTTCATGGGTCATGATGGTTCGCGTGTTACTAAAAGTTCACCTATATATATTACGGGTTATGGTGTCATCGGTTAATTAGGTTATTGGTTCACCGGTGATGATGCTTCATGGTTAGTGGTTTGGGGTCCATGGCAAGTTCGTGGTTCACGGGTCATGATTCATGATGGTTCGTGGCTAGTGTTTAAGAGAAATGTATTTAATAAAATAATAAAAAAAGGAAATTAAGGTGGGATATCCCCCCGACATATTTTTATGCATCCACCACACTGTACAAGTATTAATGCAAACTGTACAATCATTTAAAGAAATTATGGTGGTACATGGAAAAGTTGTACTGTCAGCTACTTTGACTATAACGTAACCATGATAGTTGGTTCAGATCATTCACCTATCTTCGAATTATCTAACTTGCATTTTTTCCTTCTACTCAATGTACCAAGATACGCAATGTTCTTCAAATTATCTCTCTTAATGGAAGTTTCTTTTATATTTTTCTATCTTGCTAATTTAAACCGTATCCTAGATCTTATCGTAATTGCCACAGAACTTTCAGGCAGCCAATCGTCTCTGCATAGATACACTTAACCGCTCTTAGGCTGTTTGTATCCTTGTATCAGTGGGTTTCACTTCCTTTGTAAGACCTTGGAACACTTGAGGCGACTGAGTTTGCTTAGTTGGAAATATGTTCTTTAATGGTGAATACATTAACAAGGATAGCATGCATTTGTTTGATGAAGGAATTAGTTGTTGTTTTTTTATTTTAGTTTATTCCCTTCTGATGTAAACATTGTCAACATTTATATTAGCTTAATCTTAAATGTTCTATTGATATTTAACAGTTTATTATAAAAGTTAGATCATATCTATGAAATTATCAAGTCGGTATCTTCTCTCACGAAATTTGGGTTATGAAAATCAATATGGTTAATACTGGACTGATCAAAGTTACTACATACAGTAGAATCTTATTAAAATATATTTAGATAATATAATTTGATAATATATAATGATCCAATGTTAATAATTGTATAAATAGATAAAATCCTTATTAGCTTATTAGCTTAATTAAATTAATCATCTTTTGTTAAATCAAGTGTTTGGAAGGGCTTATAAAATAATGACTAAAAAGGACACTATTTATAAGCTATTGTAAAATAAGAGTATAAAGATGTAAAAATTCATAAATAAACTTATAATCCCCTCTAAAAACAAATTAGGATTGTCTTTAAAAAAATAATGATAATAAGCATTTAATATTTATACTAGTTTGGATGATGAGAAAGATCTTTGTCAGAGATTTAATTCAGAGATATCAATATACCGGGTATTGGGTGGAAGATGTGGATCATATTTTTTGGAATTGTAGTGTTGCAAAATGTGTGTGGAGGGCCATGGGCAATTGGTTGCAAGTTTTAGATACGGATATGGAGGATCTTGCTTCGTTGATGTCTTCGGTGGATCCCGGAAATTATAGTAGCAAGTCAAGAAAGATTTTAGAAGCGGTTTGCCTTACGGTGGTGTGGGTTCTTTGGCGGTACAGAAACGCGAGTGTTTTCAATAATGGCGATATCCGTAAATGTTTGTTGGTGGACTCGATTAAGGAGATTTCTTATTATTGGATTTGTAATAGGAATAGCAATTTTAGAGTTAGCTATTCTGAATGGCTTATTCTCCCTTGTAACTCATGAATTGTTTTTTTTTTCTAGCTTCTCGCTAGTTTTATAAGTTTAATTCAAAAGTCATTTCCAAAAAAATATATCGGGTATCGTAAGGCAGAGATTCTCATCTGAGTGGTCAATGTCAAAATCTTTTAACCCTTCCTTGCCGCTGTAAAATATCAAGTTGGGTGACATGACCTTTTTATTTATTTTTGTTTTTTATTATCATTTTTTTTTCAATTTTCTTTTATCCAATTTGATAAGTTTAGATTTAAATAATCAATTAAATACAAAATAAGATTTATCCAATTTGAAAAATTAACATTTAAATATAAAATACTCATTTATTGTTATTTATTTATTTGGCCTATATAAGGCCGTTTATAAATCTACTTTGACTACATCATCATCTTCAAATTACAACTAAAATATACAATTTCTCCAATATCTTTTGGGTACATTATCTTTGTGTTTATTTTCAATCTCTTTTGGGTCTAATGGAAGAATATACCAACAACTGTTTGTTGGAAAAGGGTCTACGGTGTAGGTCATGTGGTTTACAAGGACGTTCTTATTCTAGGGATTTTTTTACAACCTCGGGTGCATCCATCGTCGATCCATTTGATGTTGGTTTCCTGCTTTGGTGAAAGCAACATATCGTAGACCTTACCGTAAGTAAAACATGGTATCTTAGCAACCATAACCCGTATCCTAGACCTTACCGTAACATCCGGTACTAGGGTATGGGTTATATATCTATTTTGTAAACCACCGTCTTGGTGGTGACGTTTGGAAGCTCAGACGGTGCCAGTCGCCAGAGACAGTTTTCTGAGGTCTGATCATTTACAAAATTACAATAAAATTATAAAAAAATAGTTGCATAGTATGTGGCACCAGCAACCTCATATCTGATACATAGAACCCGTTAGTTCAGTTGCATGTTGCATGAATATTCTACTGAAAGAAAACTTTCTATTACTGATGCATGAAGATACTTCTGCGCATAAACAAAGGAAGCTTATCGTTAATTCTTACGTTTTATGTAATGGTAAAAACAAAATGTAATTGCACAATGCAACATAATAGTTTTTATTTTATATACTACCTTAAAAGTTCTATGATGTTTTATTGTAATCTCAATGGCATGTCGTTGTAATCACACATATAATTATATGGTATTTGGTTCGCATCATTCATCTCTCTTCAACTTATACAATATTCCTTGAATTTAAAAAAAAAATCATAGCTATGTTCACTCACCTTATCTTAAAGTCTCAAATTCTACTCTAGTTCTACTCAGTACTGATTAATGAGCAGTATTCACAATGTTGATCAGTACTAACTTCATTACATGTAGTAGTAATTACAATAATATCAGTACTGATTAATGAGCATTATTAACAAGGTTGGTCCGTATTGAGTTCAATAACAGTAATAACCATCACACCCGTATTTAGTTTATATGTCACTACTGATTAATGAGCAGTATTAACAATGTCAGTACTAACTTCAATAACAGTAGTAACCATCAGACTCGTATTAAGTATTCATGTCACTACTGATTAATGAGCAGTATTAATAAGGTTCCATAACAGTAGTAACCAATTAACCATCACACGCCCGTATTAAGTTATCATGTTATTACTGATTAATGAGCAGTATTAAAAAGGTTGATTAGTACGAACTTCAATACCAGTAGTAATCTTCACACACGTTACACGTTTACATACAAGTACTGATTAATGAACAGTATTAACAAGGTTGATCAGTACTAACTTCAATAACAGTGGGAACCTTCACACCCGTATTAAGTTTTATTGTCACTACTGATTAATGACCAGTATTAAGTTGATTGGCATCTTTAATTCTCTGATAATTGTATTTCTTAAGAAACTTCATTTCTTAAGTTTCTTCGTTTGACTTAAAATTATATTGGTCAGTTTCTATTGGATTAACGATTGTATTCCTTCTCCACCGGACGTTCAACCATTACACCTGCAATGTCTTCACTTATTATGTTTGCTCCTGTAGTTGACTGGGATATGACTAGGGCAGTACGGTCAGTACAACCTTCTTGAGTCTTTTAAGATATCTTAGCTTTCTTTGATTCTTTTTTATCATGAAGATCTGGATTGTCACTCTTAAAGTCAACTTCCTTAACCGCGTTTCCATTGAATGTATATCTGCATCTTGATCTGTTACTTGATCTTGCGTGAATTAAGAATCAAGAATTTCCAGTGGGGAGAGAACAATCCTTTACAGAACGTAAGGCTAGCTGCATATGCTTTCGCATTGAACCTTCTGAAATAATCATTTCTTGCCCTGCAATGGAAGATTTTAGGGTCAAGATTTTATGTGGACCACTTTCCCTGATTTGATAGTTTCTGCATTATTCCAGAATGCTTCCAGTAGCCTAATGAAGATTATGAGGTTAACACTAAGAGTGAATTTTATATGGGAAGCATTGAGGAAGTTGATGTTTTCGTGAAATCCATCAGAGGCTTTGTTTCATTCGAGAGATATGCGACCATATTATGATTATATCCAAATAGTAAGCTCGACATTTTGTGATGAGACGGATTTTTTTTTAAATACGATGTGGGATTGGTGGATTTTTTTTGAAGACAACAGGGGAGGGTTTTCATCGGCAGTAGAAAAATTGGGGGCAACAGAGAAGATGAGAACTTAACCATAGTTAAAAATTTTGTCGCTCGTAATCATGACAAAAGGACGGGGCCACTTAGAAATCACATAAGACAATATTTCACATCGACTGTGTTGGATCCCAACAACACAAAGGCTAAGTAAAGACGATAAGATAAAGAACACACAAGTTTTTAATTATTAAGAGTTTATTAAAACAACTTAATACAGTACAAAGTTTGCGGAAATAGATAGTACACACTAACTAAAACTTTATACTTGAAGTGACACTTTTGCTCACTCAAACTAGAAGACTATGCAAGGAGAGTTATATCAGCTGATTCCAATAGCTGATATTGAATGCCTGAGTAATAACTATGAGAGAGTTAATACCAGACAATAACAAACTCTTAGAGAGTTAGCAAAAACCGTAGATGGGTTTCTTGACAATTTTCCCAGGGATGAAGTTAACTCCCATGGGAACGGTTCTTGAGATGTTGATTCTTGGTCGTTTAGCATAGATTATGGAAGACCCAACCTCAGTTGATCTGGGTTCAGTGAAGGGCTCGGGGAGAACAGACTTACGTTTCTCCCCTCTTGCTGAGGAGCTTTTACCAGCAGGCACTCTGACAGTAACAGCCTGAGATTCACGCAATTCAGTTGGTATACGATTTGCCAAGTCAGAAGAGTGTCTCTTGACCTTATCGCATAGATGATTTGGGGCACCTTACGCTGGTGAATTTTGCTTCTTGCCTTCGTTTATAAAGAACCTTATTGAACAACCTAATGTTCTCAGCTTTTTCTGCTTTAGCTATTTGAAACGGCTCTTCTTGAGTTTTCCTTTGGAGAGCAATAACTGTTTTGAGCTCAGCAGTGGTTCTAACTTCCTCTAAGTGGCCAGCTTTAAACTCGGCAAGATGTAGCTCCCCCTCAGCAGGTTGAGGATTCACCTGTATAATGTGCTGAGGGATTTGGATTTGCGGGGTCTGGACTTGTGGGACCTCAACTGACTGAAATGACTCAACGATTTTAACGTGATCAGTTGAGGTGACTATAAGTTGTATTCCAGCATTGGTGAGTGGTGGAGAAATTGGAGTCTCACCTGCTGGAATGTCTTCTTGAACATTGGCTCCAACAGCAGAGGTGACTATAAGTTGTAAATCAATATGTTCACCTGGTTGTTCACCTGCTGATGTAGCTTGCTCTTTCTCCCCCTCAGAGAGTGCCTGAAGAAGTAAGGAACTCTCTGGTGCAGCAGTAGGATGAATAGCAGCGGCACCCTCATTTAACTTTTGAAGAATGAGGTTAAGGGTGCCTTGCAGACCAGCTACTTGAGAGGTCAAAGAGCTGACCTCAGTCTCCAGTTTGTCCATCCTTGTGGACACAGCAGCAGCAGACTCCTCAATAGCCTTGGAGAGATGGCTATGAGTATCGGTCAGCAGAGACTCTTGCTTGGATTGTGCAAGACCAATACGATCGACATCTGATGAGAGAGGAGATACCTTGGAGTGCAAGGTATTCAGATGTCTTTCGACTTCTGCTTCTGTTGCCCGGGCTTCGGAGAGAAGCTTTTCTTTCTCGACTCTGTCAGACTCGCGAATGGAGTTCAACTCTCTATGAATGTAGGCTTTGAGAGTGTTGAACTCACTTGTGTTGATCCGAATCTGATCAGAAAGAAGAACCAGCTGAGGATTCTGAGTGTGAACCTCAGTGGGCAGAGAAGCGATGCTGGAAGAGAGATTCTCAGCGTATCAGCAAACTTCTTTGGAACATCCATGCGAAGGGTGTTTATCTGCTTACTCAGCATGGCCATCCCAGGTCGAATCTGGGATGAGAAAACTCTAGACATCAGAGCAGCAGCGGCTCTGATGGGAATGCTTCCGCCAGCTTTGCTGGATTCAGCATGCGACACTTGGATGCTTTGGGGAGAGGGGTCCGGTATGTCTCCAGCTAAGGGGGTGATCTTAGCTGTGGTAGAAGGTGTTCCTGAGATAGGAGGAATGACTCCTATGGGATGCTCAGAAACTATGGTGGGTAAGATGGGTCCAGCTGAAACTTCTGGGTTTCTGTCAGAAGTGCCGACATCAGCTGTCAATTCAAATCGAAGCCAAGGTTCATCTACTTCTTCGTCTGGAGACGAATAATAAGGCTAAATGGGCTCATCAGCAGAGTCAAACATCATGGCATATTCTGTTTGAGAACCTTGAACTTCAGTCTCACCAGTCGGCTGAGCTGGTATGGAGACTATAGGAAGAGTTCCTCTAGGTAGTGTATCAGCTGCCTCACAGCTTAGTTGGCGAATACGTTCGCGATCACTCGCTGCTTGGGTTGATGCCTCAGTAACAATTGGGTCTATAGTTGTCTCTTCATCAGCGGTGGTGGTTTCCTCGATCTCCAGCTGGTGTAAGCTTGTGACGTTGTGGGAAACAGAAGGAACAGTTTCAAGAATGACTTGGTTTCCAGTCAATCTATCATCAACTGCTAACTCAGGAAGTGATGAAGAAGTTGATGGTGGTGTGTGTGCAGCTGACTCACGGGTGGCTTGGGATGAGCCAAAAACTTCACCAGCAGTCTGTTGAGAGAGTGTGGTTGCTTGTGGAGTTTGTTCCCTTGTTACAACGACTGATAATGAATCAGTCGAGGAGCTACACAGAGGGGTGGAGCCAGCACTAACTCCTGAAGAACGAAATTGTCATATTGAAGTCTGCTGACTTGTTGAGAAATCGGCAGGTGAAGGACGAAGAGAAAGAGAAAAAGTGATCAGCCAGGGATGATTGACTAGAAGCTCTGATTGTTGGTGGAGTTCCTAGAAAATCACTGCAAAAACTGAAAATGAGAAGGATTATGCTCAGATGCTGACATAGCTTCGGATCGTAATCCTCCCAATCTGGGACTCAAGTGAGTGCCCAGAGGACCCTGGCTGAATCCTGATGATGCTGATGTCGCCAGGTCAGCGTCATCAGCTCCCACACTTTCTCCACATGTAGCAGACCCTCTTACCCTCAGCTGAGGAGAAGAAGGAGCACGTGAAGTGGGAGAAGATGGCGGAGGGAAGGGGGAGGGAGTGGGAGAGCGATGAGCCTTTCTTTTGACTTGTTTCTTCACCACTAGAGGAGCAACCTCCTCACCCTCATTTTCCACATCAATGGGCACTGAGGTCCCTGTTGAAGTGGAAGTATTTTCATCAGCAGCTAGCGGATGACTAGCAGCTGGAAAACCCTTCAGATGAGAAAAGGACTTCCCTTCTCGTAGGGCAGATTTCTCCGTTGTGGTGCCCTGTGATCGATCCCTTTTGGATCTAGTACGATCTTCAATGATCTTCAACATGTACGAGGAGAGGGGAATATCCTTACCATCTTCCTTCTTGGAGTTGAAGATGATGTTAGATAAGGTGCAAACATCTAAGCATTCCACCGGAAGGTCGTCGTAATCAATCTTCAGCTTTTCAAGCATCACATGAGCAATGCACAAAGTGAAGAATTGAATATAGGGAATGAGATTTCCCTTTCCTTTGAGCTTGGTTTTGACCTCCTCGAAAACCAGTTTCCCATAATCTATCAGTTGACCGGTGATTAGGGTTTCAGCAAAGATCTGAAGGCTGGAGTTGCACTGGTTGTGAGACCCATGGTTCCCGCCTATGCACTGAATGATGTGCGTAAAGAAATAGGCCCATGGTCTTGACAGTTGAGACTTCTTGAAGATCTGCACCATGTCGTCTTCTTTCTCTAATCGATATCCGGTGATATTGATTAGACTTTCCTTTGCGTCCTCAGCAGATTTCATCTCCTGAGGGACTTCATCAGGGTGCAAGTAGTCGAACCCGCAAGCAGTACGGAAATCATCAACAGTTATCGTGATTTGATGATTTCCCACTTGCGCAATAATGTCGTCCCCAGAGATGGAGGCGGACATCCAGAAATCACGCAAGAGTTCAAAGAAACTCTTGGTGAAACGAAAAAATGCACCACTGATAGGACAGTGGCGTAAGAAGTTCCCTACCAGACAGTAGACATCTTTGAGGTTTTCCGGTGGAGATGTGTTTGCTACCAGGTTCGAGTTTTGAGTAAACTCGATGGCAGCTCTAGTGAGGGGAGCTTTTGTGGATTTCTTAGACATATTGAGAGAGAAGATAGACAAAAGCTTGAAAGAGAAATGGATGTTTTTGAGAGAATTGTGGAAGAAGGTTTGAGGGTGGTAAGGAAAAATGAGGTAAGGGGATGGGTATTTATAGGGGTTGGTAGGACGGTTTGGGTAAATATTTGAATTTAAACCGGATCAAGAATGGATAGTTGTAAACCAACTATGGAAATGTTGGTTACCGTGCGAAAAAGGTGGATAGATGTGACAGAGAGGGTTAGTGGAGCCGTTTCGGTGTCAGGGGTGTCATGTCCTTCATAAATGCCAAATATTTCCACTTGAGTGAATATATTTGCCATAGAGAACGTGTGGATAGGGATGAAAGATTCCCTTTTCTTAGAAAACAAAACGTTTTAACTTATAAAACTTGATAAGTATCATTTTGAGATGTTTTATTCAGCTGATTGATGAATTCAAAATGTTTTTAGTCAGCTGAATGTACTAAGTGACAAGGTGATCTTATCAACTGCTGATAGTACCTCAGCAGATGATTCAAGCGTTTAACATACCCAGCTCACTGATTAAAATATTGAAACGTTTTTCATCTAAAGGTTTAGTGAACAAATCAGCCAGCTGGAGGTCTGTTGAAATAAAACCTGATATCGATATGTTTGGTTCTAGAATGAAGAACCGGATTGTTGTTGATTGCGATAGCACTTGTATTATCACAGTAGATGGGAACCTTGCAAAAGTTCATATCGAAGTCAATCAGCTGATTCTTCATCCAAAGGACTTGAGCACCACAACTTCCAGCAGCAACATATTCTGCTTCAGCTGTAGAGGTGGAGACAGTATTTTGTTTCTTGTTTGTCTAGCTGACTAGTTTGCCACCTAGCAGCTGACATCCTCCAGTAGTTCTTTTTCTATCCATCTTGCAACCTGCAAAGTCTGAATATGAATAGCCAATTAGATCAAACCCGGAGTCTTTGGCATACCAAAGACCTAGGCTTGGAGTACCTTTAAGGTACCTCAAAATTCGCTTAGCAGCTATCAAATGAGATTCTCTAGGATCAGCTTGATACCTAGCACACATGCAAGTAGCAAACATAATTTGAACAAGAATGATATCACCTTTGATTTTACTAATGAATAAGGTTTTATCAATCTTTCCCCTGGTGAAATCATTTGCTAGAAGGAACGTGGAGAGAGTATCATACCATGCACGAGGAGCTTGTTCTAACCCATACAACGCTTTATCCAATTTAAACACGTAGTCTAAATACTTAGGATTTTCAAAACCTGGTGGTTGCTTAACATACACTTCCTCTTGCAGTTTCCCATTTAAGAAAGCACTCTTTACGTCCATCTGAAAAACTGTGAAGTTTTTGTAAGCAGCATATGCTAGAAATATTCTTATCGCCTCAAGCCTCGCTACTGGAGCAAATGTTTCATCGAAGTCGATTTATTCCTCATGTCTATATCCTTAAGCAACAAGTCTAGCCTTATTGCGCATAACAACACCTTATTCATCCATCTTATTTCTAAATACCCACTTGGTACCAATTATTGTCTTACCAGCTGGTGGGGGCACCAGTTGCCACACTTTATTGACCTCAAATTGGTTAAGTTCTTCATGCATCGTTTGAATCCACCTGGAGCTTCCTAAAGCATCTTTAATATTTTTTGGTTCTTCAGCTGCTAAGAAGCACGACCATAGGCAAAGATTGCATGATGCCTTACTTGTTGTGACCACTCCTTGTTGTGGATCTCCAATGATCAATTCAATTGGATGTTCTGAGGACCACTTGGATTGAGGAGCAGCTGAAGAAGAGGAAGATTCAGCAGAATTTGATCCTTGTTGAGCAGCTGAATGCTCAGCAGGATTGAGTACTTCATTTTGAACTAATCTTCTTCAAGTATGAAGAGGTGGCTTAGAGTTGGATCTAGCCTTGGATGATGCTCTTGCTGTTGGAATTTCTTGTTAAACAGCTGCAATATCTACAAGATATGTAGGAGCATCATGAAATGTATCATCTGAATCATTTATTGGAACTTCAAAAAGATTCAAAGCATCAGAGAATGCTTCAGCTGCATCATCAGTTGATGGTTCGGCTGATCTCTGGAATGCGTCAGATGATTCAGCAGAGGTGGGATTTAAGGCCTTAGAGTGTTCTTCAAAAGTGACATTTATAGATTCTTCCAATGTTTGTCTTCTTTTGTTGAAGACTCTAGTATGCCTTAGACACAGTGGAATACCCCAAGAAAATGGCTTCATCAGCTTTAGAGTCAAACTTGCTCAGCTGATCTCGTGTGTTTAACACAAAACACACACAACCAAATACATGAAAGGAACCGATGTATGGTTTCCTCTGACGAAGAATCTCATAAGAAGTTTCTTGTGTCTCTTCACGTAGAGAGACCTATTTTGAGTAAAACAAGCTGTATTGACAACTTCTGCCAAAATTGTTTTGGCATGTTTGACTCAGCAAGCATTGTTCTTGCAGCTTCTATTAGGAATTGTTTCTTCTTTCAGCAACACCGTTTAGTTGAGGATAACTAGCAGCTGAAAAGTTTTGTGAGATTCCAACTTCTGAGCAGAAGTATTCCAATGTACGATCTCTGAATTCAGTACCATTGTCGGATCTCAGCATCTTAACCCTTGACCCATTTAGAAGTTCCATCTTTTTGATGAATTTGATAATTTCATCAGCTGCATCACTTTTGTGATGATGAAATATAACCCAAGTGTACCGTGAGTATTCATCAACGATAACTAGTGTATACTTCTTTCCACCTAGACTTTCAGTACTCATAGGACCAAAGAGATCAATATGAAGCATGTGCATACAGTTGTCGATGGAGAAACATTGCTTTGATTTGAAGGAGCTTTTATGTTGTTTACCTTGTTCACAAGCTTAACAAAGTTGATCCTTTTCATACTTGATTTGTGGCAAGCCATTCACCAGCTGACCTCGAGCCAGCTTTGATATATTTTTAAAGGTCAAATGAGAATGCCTTTTGTGCCACAACCAATTCAGCTCTTCAGTGGAATGAGAGAATAGACAAACTTCTTGATTATAAGGATTCATGTCAAGTGTATATACGTTGTTATTTCTTGGTGCGATAAGCACGACTTTTCCACTTTTATCAGTCACCGTTCCTCTGTACTTATTAAAGTTCACTAAGAACTCTGCATCACATAGTTGGCTAATGTTGATTAAATTATGTTTTGCCCATTCACATAACCAACTCTTGTGATTTTTATAGATCCATTTGAGATGGATCCATAGCCTTCAGCTGAGCCTCTACAATTATCACCAAAAATTACTAGAGGACCAGTACAAACTTCGAACTCTTCCAGCAGGGATTTGTATCCAGTCATATGTCTTGAGCAACCACTGTCTAGGTACCTGACGTGTTTGCTTTGATCACCCTGCACATAAATTTAAAGGGTTAGTTCTTTTTGGGAACCCACACTTCTGTGGGTCCTTGTGATTTCCTGCTGGAGCTCACATGGGTTGGGTTCTTAATGGATTCACAAGCTGAAGTTGGAGAGGGTCTTAAGCTTGTGCTGTCACACTCACTTGCCATATGCCCATGATCTACACACTTATAACATTTTTTGTTCTTTTGTAGTGGAGTGGAGGGCGAAGCAGCAGGGCTGGGTACTGGACCCAAAATCCCTTTCTGATTATCTGAGATAGTCAGAGTTTGAACGAGTGATGTTAGCTTGCTGATCTTTCCTTTCAGCTGTTTGACAGGACCAGCTGAAGAAGGACTTGGGGTGTTTTTGAGAACACTCTTACCTTTGTTCTTTGCAGCTCGAGTACGAACTCCAACTGTCTCACCCTTGAAGGGTGTAAGAACATTTTTCTTTCTTGTTGTCTTGCTAGTCTTCCTTTGAGGTCTAGCAGAAGAGACAGCAGGTGCTGAACCCAAAATAGACTTACTTGGCTCAAAAATAACTACTGTGGGTGTCCTATCAACTATGGCTGAAGAGTCAGCTGATGACTCTTCACCAACAGGTTCAGAAGATTCTTCTTTGGACATCTCAGTAGCATAGGTTTTGGTGGACTTAACAAAGCAACCAAACACCAACTCCTCAGCTGGCACAGAAGTATCAGCTGATGAGTAGTACGGATCATCCGTACTGCTGTCAGGTACAGCGGCTGCAGTAAGGAAATCTCCTCCTAATACAGCTTGTACTTGACTAGGAATCTGTGAGTTAACACATTCACTCACACGTTTGGATGAACGAGACCATGATTCACAAATCCTTTTAATTGCTTCAAGTTCTTTAACTTTCTCATTAAGATCATGTTGAAGAACTGAGTTTATAAATTTTGTTTCAGAAAGTTCTTCTTTTAATGTTTTGTCATCATTTAATCTTTCTTTTAGAAAAGCATTTTCACGAAGAATAGCACTGTGTTTATCCAAACATTCACCTTTCAGCTGATCAATGAAGTGCAAGTCACAGACAATGGAATCAACAATATCTTTGGCTTTAGAGGCCTCAGCAGAGATTAGAGAAGATACCTTTTCGTGAACTATGTTAACCCATTGATACAAACCAGCATCATCAGCTGTAATGCTTTCATCAGCACGAGCCATCAAACACATTGTGGCCATTGGTTCATCATCATCAGATGAGATGTCACCAGAGTCAGCCCAATCGTGAGTTTCAGCTACAAGGCCCTTGTCAGCAAATTTGCCTTCAAGTGCCTTCTTTTCTTCTAGGATCTTTTTTGTGAATGCTTGTAGCTTTTTGTATTTTTCTTCAATGGACTCACCAGCTGAAGATGATGAACTTGCTTTCTTTTGCTTGGAGTCGTTAGCATAGTGTCCCTTTTTGTTGCAGTTGTAGCAACTTATCTCAGAGATGTCAGGTGTACTTCCAGAGGGTCTGGAAGGTGCAGCTGACGAGATAGGTCTGCTACTTGAGCCTCTAGCTGAGGATCTAGATTTGCCTTTGAAGAATTTTCTATTTTTGACAACTAAGGCAAACTCAGTTATAAGGGCTTCATTGTCTTCGTCTTCATCGATCTCTTCGATGCTGACCTCGGGCATGTTGAACAGATCAACAGCTGAAGTTGTGTCGGCTTCATCATCTGAGGGAGGATATTCAATCCTGCTGGGTTTGTTTATAGAAACAAGGGCAGCTGAAGATCCCGAGGAGCTCATTTTAGAGTCCTTTGGAGGTTGAAATTTATTTGAGTACTGTTCTCTCATGGCTTAGAAACATACCATAGAGAGAGGAAAGAGTGTAATCTTTTAGAGTAGGTGATGTACTCATGCAAGTTATAATGGTAGCCCATTTAGAGGGTAAGGTTGCCATAAACTTACACATTTTGGACATATCGTCCTTTTCAACCCCATGAGACTTCAGCTCGTTTAACAAAATGTTATAACGATTGAATATTTGAGCTATAGTCTCACTAGGCTTGGCTTTAAACAGCTCGTAGTCATGAATGAGCGTGTTTTTGTAATGTTCACGCACAACGGATGTGCCTTCATAAACTTCAGCCAACCTTTCCCACATTTCTTTGACTGGCTCACAAAATTGAATGTTGTGATACAGTTCATCACCAACTGCTTGAAAAAGCATATCCCTTCCTTTATTTTCAAGATGAACAAGAGGTTTTTCAGCGTCTGTCCATTGTGCTTCAGATTTCACAACATAATGTTCTGGTACTTCAGGGGTACCAGGAATAAGGGTTTTGGGGATATATTTTCCTATCCTTATATTGTCTTGAAGTTTTGGGCGATAGGTAACCATGTGAGACAACATGCGAGTTTTCCACATGGGATAGTTGGTTTGAGTGAGTTTGGGAGGTTTTCAGATGATGGAAGATCGGATGTTGTAGGTTCATCCATAACAGATGCTCAAAGTTGATGGAAAACAACTTTGACACTTGCTCTGATACCAGTTGTTGGATCCCAACAACACAAATATGTTGCGTTAAGGCTAAGTAAAGACGATAAGATAAAGAACACACAAGTTTTCAGTGATTAAGAATTTATTAAAACAACTTAATACAGTACAAAGTTTACGGAAATAGATAGTACACACTAACTAAAACTTTATACTTGAGGTGACACTTTTGCTCGCTCAAACTAGAAGACTATGCAAGGAGATTTATATCAGCTGATACCAACAGCTGATATTGAATGCCTGAGTAATAACCATGAGAGAGTTAATATCAGACAATAACAAACTCTCAGAGAATGTTCTTTTGCTATGAATGCTAAAAGGTGTGTGTAAATGCAAGCATTTACGTCTCTATATATAGCCCAAGATCCATGTTCCTTTGTCCACAAGTTAATCGACGTGTAAACATATCATTCGTCGATGTAGACTTGTCCACGGAAACATTTAATGCACTTGCTGAAGGATTTATGTGCACAGTTAGTCAACCTAAGATGATACATCCATGCCTACGAAACACTTAAGGGTCACACCGGTGAGTGTATGTAATACGAGCAAGTTATGCAATGATACTACGAAGAGGAATGATTCGTAATAGTCATTATGAATCAGTTAAGTATTAAGTTAAGTTTAACTTATTACTAGATTAGTTTAACTAACTAATTAATACAAGTAGTTGTACATTTACTAGTTGAGTAAATATACAATGTGTTAACTAGAGGTTATCCATAATATGATTTAAAGCCATTAAATCATATAGTAATTGGATAATATTATTGTGTAAATTATATAAAGGTTATTATATAATTAACTATTAAAAGTATAAATACAAGTACATATAATTCGTGTATATGAGTACCGAATTATTAGTGTGTTAATACTAGACATTTGATAGTTAAGTGCAACAATGATAAACTAGTTAAACTATAAGGGATGGAAGCGTTAAAAGGAAGTTTAATTAAAGTTCTAATATTAATTAAACTACAAGGGTTTTAAGCGTAACTTATTTGTATATAAATAAGAGGCTTAGGGTAACCCTAAAACCCCTTGATCACCATACGAATTCCCTCCCTCCCCTACTCCCTTCGATCGGCCGAAACACCAAGAACACAAGCTTGTGTTCTTCGTGTTCTTCGTTAGTTCTTCGTGTTCTTCAAGTCTTGAAGATCCAAGTTCGTTGCAAGTTGATCATCTAGAGGATCGTTCTTTGTGTTCATCATCAGTGGATCTATCTTAAGCACTAACTAAGGTATGTTTCATGGAACACTCTTCCTCCTCTCCCTCTTGTTCGAAGTCGAACCAAGAACCCTAGGGTTCTTGGTAGTAGTCGACGAACACACACAAGTATGTGTGTGTGTTCGAGTTTTTCGTACAAGGTTTCCTTTCTTGTTAATCTAATCTAGATTTCCAACATCCCAATCCTTTAGGGTTTAAGGATTAGGTTTAATCCCACTTCCACTTTTAGGGATTAAATCGGCTAGTTGGTTTTAACCGTCAAGAACAAGTTCATGTTCTTGGTCAGTATGGTCAAACCAAGTGTACTAGGAGGTTGACCCAAGTGGTTGATCAGTGTTATGAAACCCTTCAGTAGTATCAGAGCGTTGGTTTAGAGATCTAAACTAGATTAACAGTTTCTTTTGTTTGTTTATTTTAATTACAAGTTTTTTTTGTTCCATGTTTTTCCTTCTTCTTCTTAAATTTCGAAAAGGGTAAGAACCCTAGGACCAAGAATATTAAACTAGCCTAGTTTCATTGGTCAAAAGGTTTCTAAGGACCCTAGAATTTTCGAAAATTCTAAAGAACCCTAGGATCAAGTATGTTAAACAAGATTTGTTTAATGATCAAAAAAGCTTCTTTTCCTAACCCTAGTGTATTTGAAAATTGGAAGAACCCTAGGATCAAGAATATCAAAGTTCTTGATCAAGAGGATTCTTTCCTTATTAGTTGATCTTCCAAATCTAAGATCAAGTATGTTAAACCAAGTTTTGGTTTAATTGATCAAAAAAGATCCCTTCCTTTTTCCCTCAAAGATTTTGAAATCAAGGAGGTTACTTGGACACCAAGTTTGTTAAACTAGCTTAGTTTAATTGGTAGAAAAGTTTCCTAGGCTTTAAGCAAATTTTCGAAACCCCTAGATGTAATCTAGGATTAAACTAGTTTAGTTTAATTAAAAGAATTAATTAGGATAATAATAATCTAAAACCTAGTTAATTAAACACGTTTATGTTTAATAGGTTTAATTATTATTTTGATAGATTTATTAAAACTAGTTCTTTAAACCTAGTAACTTAGACAAAGTTTTATTGTCTATAAGGTTTAAGTTAAAAAGTTTAAATAAATTTATTAAAGGTTATAATCTATCTTAGAATTTAAATAAAGTTTATTGTTTAGATAGGATTGATTAAAAGGAACTAGTCTTTTAATAAATAATGTTTTTTTATCAAGAAAGTCAAAACCCTAGTTTTAAATGATCAAGAACAAGATTAGGGTTTATCAAATTCATTTAAGGAATTAATAAGATTAAAGGAAGTGTTGATTTTAAGTTCTAAAATTAACAAGATGTATTTATATATATATATATATATATATATATATATATATATATATATATATATATATATATATATATATATATATATATATATATATATATATATATATATATATATATATATATATATATATATATATATATATATATATATATATATATATATATATATATATCGGAATTTTTTAAATACTTAAAAGAAAAATGAATTTTAATAGATATAATAAGTTTATACGTATTTTAATTAGATTAAGTTAAAATACATACGTATAAATTAGATGTAATATTCTTATTAGAATGTTATAAGTTTATTATAAAGTAATGAAATATATATATATATATATATATATATATATATATATATAGAGAGAGAGAGAGAGAGATATATATATATATATATATGTATATATTAAGTACAAGATAAAATGGAACAATTAAAAGGATAATATATATATATATATATATATATATATATATATATATATATATATATATATATATATATAGAGAGAGAGAGAGATATATATATATATATATGTATATATTAAGTACAAGATAAAATGGAACAATTAAAAGGATAATGTTATTTTGATCTTAAAGGATAATAGTATAACTAGTTATTGTATAAAGTTGTTATATAATTAAAACTAGAAAGTACAAAATTATAATTTCATTATAACTAGAAATTGTACAAGTTGAAATTATATGATAAACTAGAAATATACAAAGTTATATATTATATATTATTATAAGGTGTATAAAGTTATAAGTTATCATAGCTAGATAATTATACAAGTATAATATAAGTATTTTACAAGCCATGTAATATACTAGATTAATGATCAAGAATAAATACCAAGAACCTATATTTAACTAGTTCAAGTTAAATGTAAGAAAGGTTTAAACAAACTAAGAATTATTATATATAGTCTTCATATAATAAGTTTATTAGTTTCACCAAGTATAAACCGGTGATTGTGTTAGTTTAAGTTCCATCATGATTGTTGGAGCTAGTGGGAGCTACACAAGAAAATCACAAAGTTTGTAAGTGTGTTGCTAAGGCATAAGTTTTGGTCGAATCTAATAAGTCAAAACAAATGTTTAATTTCATTATTAGACATATAAAAAACTAGATGTGTTAAACTAGATTTATGTTTCAAGTTTATGTATCATAAAAGAATTAAAAGCTTAAGATAAGTTTTAAAGTTTTTCAAGAAAGATAAAACAAGTAAGTTTTATCCTAGATAAGGTTTTTCACAAAACCTAGTAAAACGTTTTGTATACCTCGTTTTAGGTATACATATAAAATGGTGCAAATTCTTGAAACTATAAGTTTTTAAAGAATAGTTCTTAAGTTTTAAAAGGGTGTCTTGTAGAATTCCTAAATTCACAAGTCACTCATTTTAAACAGGGATTAAGATTGGAATAAAGGTTTAAGTTTAGTTTAAGACTTAAACAAACCCAAGAAAATCTTAGATCGAAGTACTATCCACCTAATGGAACACCTCACTTGTTCAACGATACTCATATTGTAAGGATAAAGAACCTTAGATATGGATTCAAATCATTGCGAGTGTTAGGGTGCGTAAGGTTCTGTGATAATCGGGAGTCCCGGCGCAGAGCATCACACTGTCTTAGATGGTCTGATCTATTTTGGTGATAATCGGGAGTCCCGGCCCAAAAAGTACTTGAGTAGAATAAACATACTAGACTTTATTACTAACTTAGAAATGTACAATTAGATTGTACAAGGTTGTAATAAATTATAAGTCTAAGGATTCCACGACCCCTAGGAATCGTGTCAAGTCTTGATACGATCGGCAAGGATGTTACCTATCAGAAATAGCATGTCTCGTCGGGAAGTGCCCAAACCTTGCGGCGAGAATGTGATATATGGATCCTTGGCCTAAAATATTAATTATGGGTTTATAATATATTTTAGAGAATGTTTATTGATGATTACTAATTAAACTGGGTTTGATTTGTAGATGGTAGCAACAAACACAATCGCGATGACAAGTACCAACAATCTCTTACTTTGCTCAATCCTCGAAAAAGACAAGTTGACTGGGTCAAACTTTCTCAACTGGGAGCGCAATCTTCGTATTGTGCTCAGGCATGAGAGAGAGTGGTATGTCTTGGAGAGAGCAGTACCAAATGTCCCTGCTGTTAAGGCTAGAGCTGAAACGAGGCAAGCTTATGATAAGCATTCCAGTGATGCACTCGATGTGAGATGTCTATTGCTCGCCATTATGAGTCCTGAGTTACAAGAGGGACTTATGGATGTGCCTGCATTTGAGATGATCCAGTAACTTAGGTATTCATTTCAAGAGCAAGCTCGCACTGAGAGGTTCGACATCAATCGAGCCTTCAACTCTTGCAAGATGGTCAAAGGAACGCCGGTGAGTGCCCACGTCATGAAAATGAAAGGGCACATGGATCACCTCGCTAGACTTGGTCACCCCATACCGTTGCAAATGGCAACAGATACTATACTCAACTCGTTGTCTGGTGACCAAGTCTTTTGTGGTCAACTACAACATGCATAATATGGAGAAATCCATTGCTGAGCTACATTCCATGCTCAAGACAGCTGAGTAGAGTTTGGGGACCAAATCTAAGGATGTTCTTATGATCGGTAATGGCGGTGGCGTTGGGAAGAAGAGAGAAGGGCATGGTGGTAAAGGAAAGGGTAAGACATATATCCTAACCAAGGAGTGCCAAATGGTAAAGGTGTCAAACAAAAGGTCAAGAAGGTGAAGCCTAACACTGCGAGGACCGAGAATCGGTGCTTCAAGTGTGGTGAGGTTGGGCATTGGAAAAGGAATTGTCCAAAGGGTGCAAGTGGTAGCGGAGGAAACGCAAGTTCCTCAGGTAACACAACCACACTTCTTAATCACTTTAAGATACTTGTAAAGTACATTATAATAGAGGTTTAGTCTTTAGTTGTTAAGCATCCTTTTGGATCCCGGTTGATCACTTGTGTGGATCACCGGTAACCCAATTCTAAATGTAACACTTTGTGGAGTGTTCTTGGTTATTCCGCAACCAAGAACACATTTTATACGTTTGTGCTTAATATGAATAATCGTATGACGTATATGATCTTGTCTTTACCGGTTTTATTAACAATATTGGGGTTTGTTGTGACCTAACAACTGGTATCAGATCGGTTCAAAGTTATCTACAACTTTGATGATCTTTTAACCCTATATATTGTTGAAGATCAAGTCTTTTCATATAGAAGAACTATGCAGAATTTTCGTCATTTTCTGCGCACGGGTAGAAGAAATGTCGGATCTCCTTCGTTAACAGTCGAATACGTGTGAAATTTGAACAGGAGGTTCTCATCACACAGACACACAATCTGACCGTTCATTTTTGTATTTGAAGATTCGTGTAGAGCGATATGGTAGGCGCATCAGGTCATATATTTTGTTTTTTTATTCCTTACCTGCTGGGCAGCCATGGAAGAAAAATTGGCTCTCCTTCTTCAAACATCGAATGAGCGTGAAATTTTAATTGAAGGTTCACCATAATGTGTTTAATGTTTTCACCGTTCAGATCTTCAAAAGGAATCGTTAATTAAGAGATATATATTTTTGAAGATTATTGACGAATATTTATGGTATGTTTTTAATTCTGCGCAACTGTGATAAAACGGCTATTATATCTTATGTAACCGTTGAATCTTCATGAATTTTGGATATTATATCCATAACACATACATGTACTCGGTATCAAAATTTCAGACTGATCAGTAGCATATACTGAGAGATACATATTTTCAAAGTTGCTGGTTTCTGATACTGATTGTCTCATACTGAGTGGTCAGTATGAGACTGCTGTGATCGTTTCAACCGTTGGATCCTTATTATTTTTGGATATGATGTTGAAGAAAGGTATAGGTATGTTGTGTAAAACATTCATAATGATCAGAAGATTATACTTGGATTTATGATTTTTTGAAGTTGCTGCAAAATTAGAGAAATGAAATTCTGCATGCTGAATTATACAAGTGAGTATGTTTCACATATTTTTCTCATTTTAGTCATAAGAAATCATCTTAAACTGAGGAAATCTATAAGTTGATTGATTCCTTAGTGATGTTTCAAGTCAAAGATAAAATATACCGAACAGTTTAAGGAGATGACTCTGATTCAAGGGGAGAAAACACAATGTGATATGTGTTTTCTTTATATGAAGCTAAAGTTCTTTTAAGCTAAGATGTTCATGCTAAGTTATTCAAGGGGGTACGTGTCACACATTATTTTACAATCATTTGAATCATTTCAAACTGAGAAAATCTACTAATTGAATGATTCCTTAGTGATGTTTCATTACAATTCAAATCTACCGGACAGTTTGAGAAAGGAGTCAATGATTGTGGGGGAGAAAAGCTAGTGTGATATATAGTTTCTTGAAGTACTCGGTGAATAAAGAATATGAAAAGATCTCAAAAAGAAGACGATACAAGACAAGATTGAAGATTGTTTTGTTATCATTAGATAGGGGAGATTGTTAGGGCAAAGCCCATGTCCCTTGTTATCTTATGATTACAAAACAAACAAGTGGGGCAGATCTCATACTGAGCTACTCAGTATAGGTCTGATACTGATTAGATAAACGTCGATCAGATATGACAGCTCAAAACCTTTGAAGATGATCACAAATGAGTTGCACTGACCTACTCAGTATCGGTCTCATACTGAGCTGCTCAGTATATGTCTGATACTGAGTAGAATGACCGAGTTATCCGTGCATGATCTTCTGCCCTCAATTTGTTGGTACTAGTATTAAGTCTCAGTCCTATACTGAGTGGTCAGTATTGGGCACTCAGTATTGGAACTCAGTATTGAAACTCAATACTGAGTAGAAGGACTGAGTTAATATTTCCATGTTTACTTAATTAGTCAAATCTTTTAATCATGGTATGTATTTATTAGAATTGGGAGTTACATATAGAATAGGGTTAATTGTAAAACCTCTATACATTATAAATAGAGGTTTAGTCTTTAGTTGTTAAGCATCCTTTTGGATCCCGGTTGATCACTTGTGTGGATCACCGGTAACCCTATTCTAAATGTAACACTTTGTGGAGTGTTCTTGGTTATTCCGCAACCAAGAACACATTTTATACGTTTGTGCTTAATAAGAATAATCGTATGACGTATATGATCTTGTCTTTATCTATGTTATTAACAATATTGGGGTTTGTTGTGACCTAACAGTCTTATACTTGTTAGATACAGTAATCAATAAAGGTCATAATTCCCTTAACGAGAATGTTGGATATTCGCAAATCCAATGGATGATCTTAACTATTGATAGAATTCTTAAAAGATTAAACTACAAGTTATTGACTAGGTCGAAAGTAGTAGTTTGAGTGATGCTTAAGTTCCATAAAAGATAGTGGGAGCTAAGACTACCATAATTCATTAAAGACATTAATGGATTTAGTAAGTTAGTAAGACATTAACAACAAGGTTTTACCAAGTCGTAAGCCAAAGAGTTAAGAGAAATGATAAATGATCATTAATTAGATTATTGCAAACTTAATAGCGTGATCACAAGTCTTGTGATTAATTATTGCATATCTAATAGGTTGTTAACACTTCAGTGGATAACATAATCATTTAAGGAAATTTCTTTAACTAGTAAGAATATCTACAAATCAAGTAACTAAAAGAGGCTTTAGTTACAAGGAGAATTTTATGAATTCAAGAAACTAAGGAGTTAATTTCCAATCCTCCTATGTTTGCCGAATTACACAAAAGGTAAGACTAGAAAATGTTCTAAATGTTGCATGAACAATATCTAGCAAAGACAAAAGAAACAGTATTCCTAAATACTCGTCTTGTGTCTTTAGTTTAATAGAAATGATTGGTTTAGTGATAAAGTTACAATTAAGGTTGTAAAGATCAGTAAGTAATCAACGCGAACAAAAGGAATAAGTAATGATCCAGTAATAATTCAGTATCTATGTCCAGTAAGGAATAATACATGAGTTAGTATCATTTCTATTCAGACTTTGTATGTTTTACAATATCCATGAATAAAAGTTTCTTTATTCAAAAAGATACAAAATCCGTGACTTCTCGTCTTGGTGGGAACCTCGATGGGACGTTAACGTCATCGCGATATTTGGTGGTAGATTCGAAGTTCTTCGAAGATAACTACCCAAGCTTTTTGTAAACCAAGTATTGGTGATATTCTGTTGGAGGCTCAACGAATATTGGATTGACCACCGTGACAATACTTCGTGGTTGAAAAGTTCAAAAGTATTGTTCACTAGGATTGTCCTTAAGCCTGAGGTATTTGGTTTAGGATACAATTACTAATGTGCTTTGGTTCATCTTAGACAATTCTGAAAAATATTTGTCATACGAGGCGATACTGGGTAAAAAGGAAGTTGTATTTTAAATCGAAATATAACAAGATGGTAATTGCACCTCCTTTTAAGGAGAGATATTTATAGGTCCTTTGACATGATGAGAAACTGACAAGTGCACGGCCGTGCCCAAACGAACTGATTTGTTCTTTGTCGTTTATCACAGGAGTTTGAATCAAGAAGTCATAAAATGATTTCGAATACAGGCGTTGATATTTTCTACCATGCTCGTATTCGTTATCACAAATATCGTGCTGCAAGGGATAAGCCTAACAACGTTACCAAAGAAGTAAAGACAGAGTGTTCTTTACTAGGAGACGCTATTAAGAGTTTTTCACGAAACTATACCAGGGTTACATAAGCTGTTTTTATGGGGTTGGTTACCTACATGCCCATCTAGAAGGCCACTGTAGCTCGTATCATTAAGACAAAGGTTACAAACTTGCACAAGTGGGAGTCTGAAGGATTTATGTGCACAGTTAGTCAACTTATGATGATACATCCATGCCTACGAAATACTTAAGGGTCACACCGGTGAGTGCATGTAATACGAGAAAGTTATGCAATGATACTACGAAGAGGAATGATTCATAATAGTCATTATGAATCAGTTAAGTATTAAGTTAAGTTTAACTTATTACTAGATTAGTTTAACTAACTAATTAATACAAGTAGTTGTACATTTACTAGTTGAGTAAATATACAATGTGTTAATTAGAGGTTATCCATAATATGATTTAAAGCCATTAAATCATATAGTAATTGGAAAATATTATTGTGTAAATTATATAAAGGTTATTATATAATTAACTATTAAAAGTATAAATACAAGTACATATAATTCGTGTATATGGGTACCAAATTATTAGTGTGTTAATACTAGACATTTGATAGTTAAGTGCAAAAATGATAAACTAGTTAAACTATAAGGGATGGAAGCGTTAAAAGGAAGTTTAATTAAAGTTATAATATTAATTAAACTAGAAGGGTTCTAACCATAACTTATTTGTATATAATAAAAAGGCTTAGGGTAACCCTAAAACCCCTTGATCACCATACGAATTCCCTCCCTCCCTACTCGCTTCGATCGGCCGAAACACCAAGAACACTAGCTTGTGTTCTTCGTCCGTTCGTCGTGTTCTTCAAGTCTTGAAGATCCAAGTTCGTTGCAAGTGATTATCTAGAGGGTCGTTCGTCGTGTTCATCATCAGTGGATCTATCTTAAGCACTAACTAAGGTATGTTTCATGGAACACTCTTCCTCCTCTCCCTCTTGTTCGAAGTCGAACCAAGAACCCTAGGGTTCTTGGTAGTAGTCGACGAACACACATAAGTATGTGTGTGTGTTCGAGTTTTTCGTACAAGGTTTCTTTTCTTGTTAATCAAGTTAGATTTCCAACATCCCAATCCTTTAGGGTTTAAGGATTAGGTTTAATCTCACTTCCGCTTTAGGGATTAAATCAACTAGTTGGTTTAATCGGTCAAGAACAAGTTCATGTTCTTGGTCAGCAAGGTTCTAACCAAGTATGCTAGGCGGTCGGTCCTATGGGTCGATCGAGTACAATGAAACCCTTCACTTGCATAGGTTATAGTCCCAGTTGTACTTTGTGTCAACTCCTTTTGGTACCTTTTCTGACGCACAGTGAAAAGGTGTACTATGTTAGTTCAAAAGAGGTTGACTTTCCCTTTACATGCTTGGAGGGACAAACGATGATGTACTGACATATTATCTTCTATTCCAAAATAGAAGATCATCATCGTTTTCTTCTTCTTTGAGCGGGAAAGGAAAATGTTCAAAGTGTCAAGAACATTTTTCCACTAAGTCTTTATATGCAGCAGGTACCATCAGCTGATTCCACTATCAGCTGGATGGTCTTCTTCTGGTCTCTGTCCTTCGGTCATAGACTTCGAATGATCACTCTTGTATTGCTGCTGATTTGACTTGATTCCTAGAGCTAAGTACGTACTCAGCTAAAGGTTTATGAATATACTTGTACTTCAGCTGAGTTACATAATTCAGCTGATTTTACTCTTTTTAGCTATCGATCATCAAATCTTATTTACTTAGTTTGAGGACTAACAGGTTGTTTGATAGTTTGCAGAGTCGCACCAAAGGCACGTGTGACCGCGTTCTAGTGGAGTAGAACGATGGTCTTAGTCGCACGGTTTAATTTAGGAAGATCTGAGAATAAAGTCTATATTTGGGGAGATTTCAAGTCATTTAGTCCAAAGTAGGAAATGGCTCTTTTAATAATAGTCTTGTGATTAGAGGACTCATTATTAGAGCATCCCAATGGTTAACCTCACAATAGCTTATTGCTTTTGTCACATCAACAATCTACTAATCAAAAACATCTACATAAATAGCATCTCCAATGGTTAATCTTTCTAATTTACCTTTATCCATCTCAAATGTTTTATAAATACCCCTTATATAATTTGACACTATCTATAAGACTATAATATCTTACTAAATATAATATTTTTTAAATATCTCATACACAACTCTTATAATAATTGACATTAAATATTATATAATTTATTTATTAATTAATAAAAGTGAAATAAAGAATTTATGTATAATATATCTAAGGTTTAAAATGAAAAACTATTAAACATGAGTGGCTAAAAAAGACAAACATTGAAAGTTCATTAAAAAGTTAGTAGAAAAAATGTATTTGCAATAAGCTTCAAAAAAACTAGTTATTCCAACGATAAAAAGTCATTCAAAGACTTATTGTAATAGTAATAAGCTTTTAAAAAAGCTACCATGGGAGATGCTTAAATACCTAGGTGACACAAATCTAAACAAAGCTAATTTCTAGTTTTCTCTAGTCTCTCTCTCTAATCTCAAATCAGAGAGTGATTAAGCTAATTTTAAAGATTTTGAAGAAACAATTGGATATTTTGATCAAATTCACAAAATTAAATGTATGAATTCAATATTTTTTTCGGTAAGAACTGTTCTACTTTCAGTTTCGAACAGTTTGATACCACACATTAGCCATAAATCATTAAAATTATAGATTAATTTGATTTTCAAGCCCTAAAATGAAGTAAAGTCGAAATTCATAAGTTTTCGGCGGATTTTTGTTAAAATCGAAAAAATCAGAAGGTGTAATAAAAAAAAAATTGATCCCACACGTTTGTAAAGGAGTGAAATCCGAGAATTATGCGAAAAGAATTACTTATAAAATTGGATAAAAATTAAGCCTATATACCTATTTAAATGCTGATTCCAAACCCGAAAAGACCGCAACCGAACCAGAACCTGTTAAGCCTTTTCCGGTTTTTATACACACCCCTATCTTAGACCACTGCCAATGGAGAAGTCGGTTGGGACTTCTCTAAAACGACGGATTGAGACCCATTGGCACGCCACTTCAGTTGGAGAGAGAAAGATGAATACTTCGGTTGAAGGAAGAGTTCAGTGAAGAGAAATGTAGGGCCCAATGCAATTTAATATGGTATTTGTAGGGCTGTCAAAATCAGACACGACACGACAAAAATACACGAAACGAAACGAAATTGGGACGAAATCAAAATTCGAATTTGTGTTCGTGTCATGTTCGTGTCATGTAGAAAAAACACGATGTTGTGTCGTGTCGTGTTCGTGTTTAAAAATTTGCATGAAATTAACACGAAATTAACACGAGATTAACACGAAATTTAAGTTTTAACCTAAATAAATTAAAATTACCATGGGTCCACTAAAATATGTAGAAACCATGGCCCATTAAAATCACAGACCCAATTAGGGGTGAGCATTTGGACCGAAAAAACCGAACCGAACCGAAAACCGACCGAAACCGAACCGAACCGAAACCGATAACATGTTATCGGTTCGGTTTCGGTTTTGAAAATTCATCATTATCGGTTATCGGTTCGGTTTTCGTAAAATGATGAACATTTGGCCTAAAATAACCGAACCGAACCGAAAACCGACCGAAACCGAACCGAACCGAAACCCGACCGAAACCAAACCGAAACCGATAACATGTTATCGGTTCGGTTTCGGTTTTCAAAATTCATCGTTATCGGTTATCGGTTCTATCGGTTCGGTTCGTTCGTTTCGGTTTTGGCCCGATAAGCACCCCTAGTCCCAATTATCTTTTTCCTCCCGACTTATATTTCTAGGGTACCCAAATGTTTAATGGGGAAGGGGAAGAGCCAGGTTTGGAACTCGCAAAATACTACTGGCATGGAGCTTCTTCAGTGGTATTTGCAAATGGGGAAGTGTAACAGTCGGCTTATTCATACACAGATATCTCTTGTATAAAATCTGAATCAAGCAGTCGTTTTGAATAGAAGAAACGTTGCTCTTATTGATTCTAGAAAGCTACATTTGTTAGAAGTTGTTGATTACACGGTAAGTTTTGGTTGATTATTCACAATCTTAGAATTTTTGATTCATTTTTTATCAACAAATGTTACTGCAGTTGTCCCCTCCTTCCTCGATAACCACTTCCATATTACCAATTGTATATGCCAAATTTACTAGTTTCTTTGAATTTTACCTAGCATGAATCTGATAGTCTATTTTTGTGTGTATTTCATTATTTTTTTTATTAGGACTTGTTTCTTGGTTCATGACTTGGATAGATGAAACAAGATAAGTAGATTCTTTTGTTAATTTGTTTCACAGTAAGCTTTTTATCTCTTTTTTAAAAAAAAAAAAAAATCTTGTTGACTTTACAGTATGTTTAAAGTTTATAGAATATAGTAGGTTTGGTTTTTTAGAGGCTTACAGATTTTGATAATTATTTAAAAAGGTGAAATACTTTCATAATTAATGAAGACAACTACGTATTTGTCATTTTGTATCTTTATAAGATAATAACATATTTTTGCATAAGAGTTTCCATGCGTATTTTATTGAATGATTTTATTGTTTTGTAGGTGATGATGATAATCAAAGATTTGTCTTTACAAGGATTTATTTAGTGATACTAGCAGGATACCCGCAGCAATGCGGCGGCGGGTAAGCTGTAACTATATTTTGCGGCGGCGACAATGATGATTGTGGGTTGTGATGTTTAGCGATAGTGGGGAGCATCAATAGTGATTGTTTGTGATGGTGGGTGATGGAAGTGGTTGGTGGACAAATAGTGGTGGTAGGTCGTAGAAGGCCTTCAAAAGTCCTCAAAAAATATATAAGAGACAATTAACAATTAACAATATGTATAATAGACAATGACACAACAAAAAATATAAAATCATAGACAATGATAGAACAAAAAATTCGTATGTATGCTCAATAATAACATTATATCGCATAATAATATTAAGAGTAATGGTATTGGTACCTACCAGTTGAACTTACTCACGTGCCTACAAATTTGATCATAATAAGTATCAAAAGTAAGAGATGATATAAAGAGACAGAATTAATAGATGACACATGTCAAGTTTAATAGTGGGTAGACATATTGGTAGGCACAAATGGTAAACATAAATATCATTTATCTAATATAAAAAAAAAAGCTCTATAGACATCAACCATTCTACAATATCCAAATTCTATACAAAATTGCTACATATTTTAATTCATAAGTAATGATTCTATAAAATACTTTGGATGTAATATATTAGCAACACGAAACTAAGCTCAATAATAAATCGAGAGTGAACCATGATGCTGAAGAGCATGGTCCAATTACACACTCAATACCCATAACTTTCACGGGTCTGTAACACGAAATTCATGCACATTAATCACGTGATTGTGTGAAAAGCTTATTAATCTTTCAATACATAAATATAATAAAACTCGAAAAAAGAACTCACCTTTTTAACAGGAACTTCAGATTAGATACAAATAGGTTCAGACTCAAATGGTATCCCCACTTGAACCAATGTTCAAGCAAGCTAATGACCAAACAAAAAAATGTATGAGAAAAGTGAGCACTAACAATAGCAACCATAATAGTACAAACTTACATGTTCCCTAACCAAATAAAAAGTGACATGTGTCAAATGTATAAGTGATTTCACAAAGAAAAGTTTAATGAAAATTAACAAAATACCATATGATGGTTCACAGTCATTCAAAAAATCATTAGTATCAAAGCATCCATATTAAGCTGTTTGAATTTGATCTTGCCACATCTGAGGCAGGAAACTAACAGGGTAAATGTGAATAACTTAAAATTTGAGTAAATGTGAAGAACAGAACATTGATAGTAAATCAAATTTTGCCTGCAATTTCACAATAAGAATTGAATTAAATAAGATACTTCAATTCATAGAAATCAACATTTAAGATTAAAAATAACCTACAGATTTAATTAATGGAAGGCAAGGCAAGCATGTGCTGTTGGAAGCAATGTGTCTCATAACAGCTTTAATCTCTCTCATAATTTCTTTAACAATCCTCGGTCCCCTATAAATTAGACAAAAAAACATAAAATTAACATGAAAACAAAGGATCAAAAATGTAAAAAAGTACAAAGTCAAAAATATCACTCTACTCTGAAAGTGTTCTTCAAACAACCTGTAGAAAGTTATATTAGTAAGTATTTCCCATTATCACTATAAACATGTGTGAGACTTTGGATTTCTCATTAGATGCATGTTTCAACAAGTGAGTATACATACATAATATTGCAATTCAAGTGTTCAAGTGAACGTCTTGATGAATCATACCAACACAAAGTTATAAGACAAACAAATTTGTATTAGCATACACAGTAAAAGACATACAATCAAAATTTTGAAACAAACACCCCCAAAAAGAAAACCAGAACTGGAAGAAAAAAATCTTACCCGAACACTCTCTACTATATTGACGATATCAGAAATTCGCCACCTCTCAACACTTGTACATTTCAAAATTCATTTTTATCTTCATTTTATGTTTCTTCAGTATAATAGTACATCAATAAAATCATGTATAAGCACAAAGTTGAGAAGAAAAACCTAACTGATTTACCGTTTTCTCTATCCCAATCGATTCAACACCATCTCGAATATACAACTTCAACAAAGCGAGCATCAATCGATCTCACATCGTTATAATAATAAGCAATAAGGGTAGCAGCAGTTTGCTCAATATCTTCGTACCCCACAAAGAAGATCTGAACCAAGCTCAATCGACTGCATACGTTAAAAACCCTAACTTCGTTTAAAAAAATCAAACCTTGGACCTCGCGTGAAATTAATTGGAGATCTTTCCCCATCGATGTGCTTTATTTATGGTTAAAGCAACCAGCCTAAACGCAGAGAATCGAGGAGGCGGACGAAGATGAATAGTCGAGGCGTATGAAGATTACACGCGTGACAGGAGGTGTATGAATCGAGGAGGCGTGCAGATGAATATGAATGGTTTAAATATTTGGGCTACATCAGGTAGGTGAAGAAGCCTACTCCACAGGTTATGCTATTTAAATTATATGTGTTTAGAAAGCTGAACGCAGATGTAGGCTAGAGAAGCTGGTTTGGGCGTTGGTATTTATCCCGTGGGATGTGTGTTCGAAACCCGGCCAACGCTTTTTTTTGGCAGAAAGACTAAATTCCAAAAATAGTAAGTATTTGGTTGAATTTTCAATATGCTATTTAGGGAAATGTTCTAAATGCATTATAGATAGTAGAGATTATGGAACTGGATGGGCAGGATAAACAAGAAATGACGGACTCATTAACTTCGATGACTTTTTTATTTTATGTAATAGTGTTAATTTAAGATCATTTACTTAGTCATTTATGTTATATTATGTTATTTTTGTTTGTTTATAAACATGTAATAAGTAATTAATTTGAAATTTTTGATATTTACTCGTGTTTTCGTGTTTTTCGTGTTTGTCGTTTTTTTATTTGGGTCGTGTTCGTGTTTGCAAAAAAACACGACTTTGTGTCGTTTTGTGTTAAGAAAAAAGAAGTCGTGTCGTGTCGTGTTATAGGAAAACACGAAATGATAGCATAATTAGACAGCCCTAGGTATTTGATATTTTGTGTGTATATATTTTATAATAGTGGGGACCAAAAAAAGAAAATGAGTATTTTTTGCATGGGTATGTCAGTTTAACATCGGTTGAAATGTAAGCTGACTACCAAAAACTGATGACATTAATTGTATCACTATTGGAAATGATCTTATCCATACAGTTCACATATTTCTCTGAGTTTCTTTCCGATAAGCTCTTATCCATTCAGACATTGTTCCTAATATGATCTTATGCGTCATACATCAGTTACTCCATTCAGATTTTTCTTTTTTTTAAGAGCAACCTAATCAACTTTTAAATCCACATATATTCAGTTTTTTACTATGGGATTTGAACCATCAACCTCAAGATTTGACGTAAATACATTTATCAATAGGCCATTTGACCCTTTGGTAGTTACTCTATTCAGGTGTTTTTACTTAACGTTCGAAATTCAGACCTGTCTGGACACATATCGGGATACACTCTGAGATTCAGTTCGAAATCCCACTTGTTAGACGTTCTTCGTAATTAAAGGCGGTGCATAATGTCAACAGTAGCCGCATATTTAAAGACTTCTTTAACTATTTCATGTAACTAAAGGGTCATTGGCCTAGCGGTAAAAAATATTTGTCTCACATCCATAAGGTCGGAAATTCAAGTCTCATAGTATATATAGATTGTATTTATGAGTATATAAGACCGGTGCTAATGGTTTGGCAAACTGATACAGTCAGTTGTTGCCAAATCAACGTCACGTCAGCTCACTCTCCAACCGACAATAAACTGACGTACCCATGCCAACAATATCACTTTTCTTTAATTTTTTGGGACTCACCATTACAAAACACACACACACAAAATACCCCTTTGGGCCCACCCACCAACCGGCGCATCCTCTCCTCCCCGTCTCCAAAGCGACTGCATGTAAACTGGCGGAAGACTGACGGAGGCCGTGCCAATAGTGGCGGAAAACTGGCGGAAACTGGCTGCCAACCGGCGTAAGCCGTTGGCAGCGGTCTAAGAATTTGCAGGTCAAACAAAAAAATTCATGTAAGCGTTAAAATTCTTTCATTCCAATTTCCAAGCATTGAATTTTCACTTTGAATCTATATCCATTTTGAATTAATGTTCATCACAAATATATATTCAATCACTTCGGGTTTCTTGAATTGATTTTTCCAAGAATTGACTGGAAATTTCTACTACGTAATTTATTAGAAATTGACGGTGGAATTAATAAGGATTCATTTTCATTTCAAATGGTGGAAACTTTAACTGTGGACGGTTCGTTTTTTTTTATATAAACTAGTAGGTTTTTTATATGATATAAAAATACTATTTATTTATATCACAACACCACACAAATAATTGTTTTATATGAATAAAAAACAAAATATAAGTTCATAACGACGGTCGGTCTGTGAACTTACAAAAGGAGGCTAGGGTTTAATAGAAAAAATCAAAGGCAAGTTACAATACAATAAAGAAGTCAAGCAATATATAGTAAGGCTAATTAACTTAATGGGCTAGACATAAGGCACAACTAATAAACCCAATAAAACTATTTTGGCGGCGCAAGGCGACAAGGGAAAAATGAACGCTCTCTAAAGATCTTGGTTTCACGTCGAGAATGGTGTCGATACATACGCCAAAAACAACCCACTATATTATGCTGAAAATGTCTTCTTGCTCTCGCAGCCGGTCGCAGCGTCTGAACTCAGCGGTTGATGACACGTTAAATCTCCGATTCAACTCCACTTGGAAGTTTGCTACAGATTTGTTTGTGGTGACATATAATCTCGGCGTGGTACTCGGTCGTCCAAACCATTTTCACAAATCATACACAGCTCTCTCATGGCGATAACAACAAGTTTAGGGGAAAATGTTTTCCCGCACAACTCCATTTAACAACACTATTCACTTTATCAAAAAATAAAATTTTTATTATGGCTAATCTTTATCATTAATGGCTCAGGAAAGGTCCTCTACTCTATGGGGCATCATCTTGCTAAAGCATAAGAAACGAATGTGTGGGTCGCCCCGCAATCAGATAACACAAAAGCAGGCACGTTGTTCACAGGGAATGTACCTATCACACAGAAATAACAGATAATACATAGAGAATTCAAAATCATCCAGTAGTACTCATGCAATTTACTCAGGATGTCACTCAGGAATGTGACTCAGAAATCTAACTCGAAATGTATCTTAGAAGTATAACCCAGAAATCTAACTCGGAAATTTTAACTCAGAAATAAACCCAGAATTGTAACTCAGAAGGTACCAGCATTAACGTTACTTACCACACGTAAGTCTCTTGTATAATCATGTTAGGCATAAATACACACATCTAATCCATCTTCCATTTACTCGATTATATAATTTAGGTCACCTTCGATTAATAATTAAGATATATGAACCAATAATCATAACGAATTATTTTAATATTAGATATATCTCCCCAAATTTTCTCATTTTGCATATATTTCACATACACTCTATAAAATTTCTATATTTCAGCTTTTAACTTATTGCAGTCTATACTACCAACTTGTTTTAAACCTCGCTTAAGGACTTCCCACGAGTCAACTCTTCACTTCTTTTGATGATTTCGCCCACATATCTACTCATTAAACTCATATTACCCATTTTTTTACAAATATAAAAATATTTAAGTAAATTTCATACATTTATTTTTAACGAATTCTCATGACTCAATTTACAAATTAATTCATTAGTTCTCATTTACTCAATACGCAACTTCCACTTTATTTTCAATTTCAAGGTTTTCTCATTTATCATTAATTTAATACTTTCTCATCTTTTAGAAATTCTCCTCATCTCAAATTTAATAATTACTCATAATAAAATTTTCTCATAAAACTTTTATGACAACTTAAATTTTTTTAAAATTCAATAATTAATAATAAAATATATTATTCGATAACTCTAAATAAAAATATATTACCCACAAATAAAATTTCCTCATAAAAACTTCGTAACACCTAAAAACATTTAATTAAAACTTCCCGTTAATTTAAAATTTTTCTCTTTCAACACATTTTAGTAACTTGTTCATATATAACTTGTTCAATCTGCATGAATTTTTTTTTTTTTCATTTGATCTCGTCTTAATAAATCATTACCAACTCCAATTAATGACTTCATTTTAACTCATTTCCTCATATATGACACATTAATAAATTCTCATTACTTTTTAATTTCTCATTATCTCATTATCTTATTTATAAACACAATGGAATATGCATATTTATCTCATTAATTATATAATTATAATATTTGTTACATCTCATTTGCAAAATTTCGCTCAACTCAATAAACTCAATTTATTAATTTCTCAGTTAATCCCGATTTATCAAATTGTTATAAACTCTATAATTACCCATAGAATATATTTAATTATTCACAACTATTCGATTTGATAGTTACTCTATAAAATGAATTTAATCACTCTTAGTTATTCAGTTCAATAATTATTTTTATAAATTCTCTAACCATGTATATGTATCTTGGAAAAATAAAACCTCCATGCATAAGAATCACGCCCATAGTATTTATAAATAATAGTTAATGATAATTATTTCTTATCATTTTCCCTTTTTACCCCTGCTCAACCCACAAAGAGAAAAACTCGTCCTCGAGTTTGGAACTAGCGTACTCTACAAAAATAAAACAAACAAACATATAATCACTCAACGAATTAGAATACACATACCAAATTCACAATAACAAGCATTGGTTCATCGTTCACCTCAAAATCTCCTCATAACCAACCAAAAGTCCTGTATGTAAGGTAATAGGGGCCCTCTATTACTTTAGACACCTACCTTTGTTTGGCTACAGATCAATCCCAAAGTTCACAACTTCCCGCACAAAATCCACCAACAAATCACACTCAGAAGTAAGAAAAAAATTATTTTCCATATATGATAATAACAGATATGCACCCAGCTGTGTGTACTCAAAATCTTATAAACATTATTCAGAAAATCATACGTATATTTAATCTCATATGCTATACTCATAACTCAGATTCGCATAAATTTTAAATTTTAGTTGCTTTCACAGTATATATCTCGTTCAATAGTCCCGGTTAGTAGTTTCTCATCTATCTTGATTTGCTTATATTTCTTTTAGCTTGTGTTAATAATTCTCATTTACTCGACTTGATTGCTTCTCATTACCCATTTTATTAATTATTATTAAGCTTGTTTCAATAAACACGTTAATAAAATTTTCACCCCTCTTTTCTTTTTTTACTATTTCTCATATAATTTTTTTTATGTGAGTTAACATTAAAATACGTAAATAATAAAAAAAAAATTGATCCAATTAGAGAGTGAAATTTAAAAGGATTTAAAATTTAGGAATATTTAATTAAAAATATTCTTAATCAAATTTGATTTAATAATCTCTTATTTACTCGTTATTCACATTTAAAAATTATGGATTTTCACACTCAGCTATTTAAATCACATACTTTAAAAGTTTTCTCATTTGATCTCAATTTAATAAATCCCAGTTTATTATTTTCTCAGCATAAAGATTTTCTCAATACATCGCGTCTCATCTCTTTATAAAAACTTTTTTTTTATCCAAAGATTTTAAAACACCCGAAATTCTCAGAAATTTAATTTTTTTAATTTGATAAATAAGTGAAAAAGTTCCACTAAATAAAATCTCAAATAATAATTTAACGTTTAATAACATGTTTAATCCAACAGAAGTTTTATAATTAAAAACTAAAACGACTCTAAAATAACAGATAAAAATAAAAGCCAATTTTAGTTAAGATTTCTCGTCTAGCTCAAATGTAAATAATTTTAAATAATTATCAATTTTAAATATATATATTTTTTGTTTTACAAAAATATGTTCTCGGTATTTTCGCTTTACTCGACTGAATAAACCATCATAAGAATATTCTTTAAATCAGATGATAATAAAAGTACCTTTCAATTACTCGATTCACAGTTTACTCGTTTCGTTAACTCTTTTTATTAAGTGTTTTTCCAAAACGAAAGATTTTAATATCTTCTCAATATGAAAATTTATTACTCCTCATTTCTTATTTACCTTAAACATGTTCTCGTTAAATAATTTATGGAATTTATATCATAATTTCATATTCATTTATTACCCTGTTTGGTTAAAATTTCTCAGAATCATAAGATCTCACAAATTATATAAAATTTTATGTAATTATAATTTTTTTAGCGTGTATAACGCAGATGCACTCAGAATTACACACACAAGATACACTCAGAAAAGCGATCCTCGTCGCGAAATATAAACATATTTAAATCAGAATTATACTCGAATTAATAACAACAATTCTCATATTTGTCATTCCTCAAAACTCATAATACATGTAACGCCCCGAAATTTTTAATAATTAAATAATATTTTTAATAAATTTAAATTGGGTACTAATCATTTTTATTTATTTAATTGCAATAAATGTGTGACGCTTCTTCTAGATGTATTATGTAAATATCAGTAATATTATTAATTATCAAGATCTGATTTAATTACAAATCGTTAGTTGACAATTCGATGCGTGACGTTTCGTTTTTTTTATAGCTAGAGTGGTATTCATCTTGTGTTAATTAATTACGAGGATTAGTTAATACGGTTGAGTGTTTAGAGTTTTTCGAGCCTTACATTTTAAACCCGAGGCCGGCCTTTTGGCCAAGGCCTCCCCTAATCGTTCCTTGTTTCCTTAGCCCGAGTTGTGTCTTGATTTCGAGCCCAAGTAGACATTGCTAGCCTCGTGTGAGTCTAAGCCCAAGACCTGTTTTTCGTTTTTTTTGTTTCCTAGCTGCATTTGAGGTGAAGTCCGGCCCAATAGGGAGTTTGGCCGATGGGTTGAGAGCCTCATCAGGCAAATAAAATACTTGTGTGTTCCTTAAAGTCGTGATTATCAACCCTAAAATCTTAAAGCAAATGAAACAAGTCCCCAAACCAAATAACCTCTGCCGCTGCTCTCTTTTTCTGATTTCCGGTGGACATTCAACGACCACCGCCACCGTTCCTTGTTATTTTTCTGGGTTTCCGACAGAAAACAAGCAACCACAGCCGTCTCTCATGTTTTCTTGCATTTTCCGGCGACCATATCAAGCAGCAAAGATCTTCGGCGAAGTATACAACAACTCCGGCAAGCATGTCTGATCATCTCTCTTAGGATTCCAGCCAGCCACAAAAACTCGTAAGCATCTCCGGGAGGTTTTGAAGTATAAATCTCTGGCGTCCATAATCTTCTCGTCGATTACTCACTTCCTCCTTGTACGTATACTGACACACACTTGTGCGTGTGGTGTGTGTGTCTACTGGTTGAGCAGGCTAAACCCGGAATTAAGCAGAGATGTTGGTGTTCGAGCAAGTGATTAAGCGGAAGGACCAAGGTTCGTTTATTTCGAGTAGACAACTGAGCAAGTAATCGAGCAGAGATCGAGTGAACAATTGAACCCCGAACAGAATTGCTTATGAGCAGAAACCGTGGTGACCAAGCCGAGTTCTTTCTTCCTTTTTCGGTAATCTGCAACTCTTGTGTTCTTCTATTAGGTTACTATTCTGCTTGTATCTAATCTTGTTTTGGTGGCATGTTCGATCATGATGGAGCAGCGAGCAGATTGAATCTCGGGTGATCACTAAGCTATGGTGTGAAGACTATTATCGAACAGATTATTCCCGAGCAAGAATCGTACCTATTTTGGTAGTCTACTTCTCCTAGCTTTGTCTTATTCAGTCCGTCTTGTGCGTTCCTTATAGTTTTGTTTGTAATTGCATACGGTCTGAATCTAGAGTTCTTGTGTCAGTCGTTATCTTAAAATCGTTTTTTTTAGTTGCTGGCAGATTCAAAACGTTATATTGATGGCTGTTTTTGAGGGTCTTAGAATCTGTTTTAGCCAGTGACCGTCTCACAGAGATATGTAGTTCTGGTTGTCTACTTTTCCTGGTAAAAATATGGGATAAATCAACTGCACAGTTTAAGAGTTATAGCAGTTTCCGTGAGACCGACGGGTGCTGCCAGTTTTCTAAATTGAGTCCTTAGAACGGATTGTAATTCGGGTTTCATTTTTATGCTTTTAGGATCATCTAGGAATAACCGAGCAGCGCCTTAGAGTATTGAGGATCCTTCGGAGCTTACGTTTTCTCGAGGTGAGTATTCTCACCGTGTATTCAATTTTAACGTTATACATGCATGACTTACGTGTTACATTACTTGCACCATATTTGCTATCTGAGTTATCTGTTATCTGAGTTATCTGTGATCTAGCATCTTGTGTTCTGAGTTTCTGAGTTCTGAGTTTCTGAGTTTTGAGTTAAACACTAAACATAATATATCTGACTTGACACCGAAGAGCACTGGTGTCAGACGTTTTGACTTGGCACCGAAGAGTACTGGTGCCAGGCCTTTTGACTCAACACCGAAGAGTACAGGTGTTGAGGTGGTGTGAGGCGGGTCGAGGTTGATCTCTCGGCCCAAGTCACACTAGCGCGCTATATAAATTTAAAATCTGAGTAATAAAATCTGAGAAATAAATCTGAGTAATTAATCGAGTAGATTCTGAGTAGGAGTACACCAATGTGCCCTCATGTGTTGTATGTTTTAATTGTTTACATTTTGAGATTATTCACTCAGCTTCACAGCTGACCCAAACTTTCCCCCACATTGTTTCAGGTACCAGCGAAGGAAAGGAGAAGGTGGACGGTTGACCGCTGTATCTTTTCATTACTGATGTGGACTTCATTTAATATTTTAAAACACTTTATTTTATTTAAACTATTTCCGCATTAAATACATTTTTAAATGAAAATATTATTATTGAGATTTAATTATTCAAGTTATTGGGACCTTTTTATTTAAAATCTTGTACATTAAAATTTTAAAATTAATTAAATAGTTGGGTGTTACAAGTTGGTATCAGAGCTCTGACTTGAGGGATTTGGATTCACAAGGGGTGGATTCAATCTCAAGTTTGAGTCTCGAGTTTTAAAACGCGAATTGAGTAAAATATTTTCTGAGAAAAGTTTCCACATCAAGCATACAGCATGTCACGTCGACCACTCGCTTTTTCCCATTGTTGGTAATATTTAACAGTTTTTATTTATCTGAGATGTATGTTGTATTCTGAGTATGGATGAGTAGAGTAGTCTGAGATTTTTGTGTTTATTTTCTAAGTATATTTTTCCGAATGTTGTTTCTGATTACATCTGTGAAATAAACCCCAAAAGTTATAATAACATACGAAAATTACATATGAATAGTACGATTAAATACTATGTATATATAGATATACGAATGCGAGGTTTGATAATTTTGAGTATAATTTAGAGCATAATTCTGAGTAAAATTCTGGGTTTAATTCCCAGTGCTTAATATATTTATGCATATATAAGTACGCATACTAGAGGAATCATAAATTTTAATGAGAATAATAAAATTTTCCAATTTAGATGAACACCTAATAGAGTTGAAATGAGATTTTATAATTCTGAGAAATTTTAACCAAAAGTGTGATGAAGGAATACCCATTTATAATATAAAATTCATAAATTATCAAATGAGAAACATCCTTGAGTAAATGAGAAATGGAGAAGTTCCTAATATTAAAGAGAAGTAATAAATTTTTGAAACTCGGAAAATATTAAAAGTTTTCCATTCGAAGAAAACACTTTATAGAAAGAGTTATTGAAGCTAGTAAATCAGAGATTAATAAATATTTAAATGAGGGTTTACCAAGTTGTGTAAGGAGAAAGTAGTTATTCAAGAAAATGAAAAATAATTACATTCAAGCTAAATGAGGAGATATCGAACTAAATTTTTGAGAAATACGTTTAATGAGATAATAAAATGAGTATTGCATAATGAGAAGATATTGAATCAAGATTAAGCACCCAGAAGATACAGTAATATGGAATTCCAAATTTGTGTAAGAATCTATAGAATGCATTAAAGAGAATTATTGAATAGTGTTAAAAGAGAAGTGATTATATTAAACTTACTAAATGAGAAATAAAAAAAAAAATTTGTGAATACCATGAGTTGTAATTGAGAAAATTCCAGGTTGGAAAGTCAACAGATAAATATTTATTTAAGAATCATTAAATTGAAATAAAATGAGAAAACATTATGAGTAAGTGGTTTAAATAGTTAGGTGCAAGACATCGTGTGAATAACGAGTTCAGCGAGAGGTTGTTAAGTTAACGCAGAGCTAATAAACGAACTATATAAGCTTATTAGAATAATTAACCGAGAATGTTGAACTAGAAAATATTAATTGTCGCTCGAGACGGCAATAAATCGGATAAAATTTTGAGAAAGAGTAAATGTTATTCATGGGAAATGACAAATGAGATAACTAAGAGTAGAAGATAAAACGATATTCGTATTGTGAAAGTAACAAAGTGGAAATATTTCCATGAATCTGAGTTATCCGAGTATCGCGTATAAGACTAAATATACGCATGATTTCTGAGTAATGTTTATGAGGTTTTGAGTAACCACAGCCGAGTGCATATCTGTATTTATCAGATATTGAGAGTAAACATTTCTTTCTTTTGAGTGTGATTTGTTTGTGGATATTTTTATGAGGGAAGTTGTGAACTTTGGGATTGACTCGTGACCAAACAAAAGCATGTGTCGAAAGTAATAGAGGGCCCCTATTACCGTACACACAGGACTTTTGGTTGGTTAGGGGGAAATTTTGAAGGGAACGATGGACCAATGCTTGTTATTGTGAATTTAGTATGTGTATCCTAACTGTTGGTGTGACTACATACTTGCTTGTTTATTTTGGTAGACAATACTAGTTCCAAACTCGATGACGAGTTTTCTCCAAGTGGAGTTGAGTAGGGGTAAAAAGGAAAATTGTCAAGAAATAATTATTATTTATAAATATTATGAGCATGATGCTTATGCAGAGAGATTTTGTTGGTATGAATTTAAAGTGTGAAATCTAGATACATATAATTGATCAAATAAAATATAAGAGTAACTATCAAATCAAGCAGTTGAGAATAATTAAATTTATTCTATAGGTAATTATAGAGTTTACAACAAAATGATGGATTGGGTTTACTGGAGAAATTAACAAATCAAGTTAATTGGGTTGAATGAATATCGTGCAAAAGGGAAGTAGTAATGCTACAATTATATACAAAATAAGACAGTATACTTATTCTTGGGTGGTTATAAATGTGATAATGAGAAATCATGAAATTAAAGTGATGAGAACTTATTAATGGGTCGAATATGAGAAAACTGCTACAATGAAATTTTGAGGAAAATGAGTTAGAATGAGATCGGTAATTTGCTGGTAATGAGTTATTACTAAAACGAGCTAAATGATAAAATTTTATTTTGATTAATTAGGGAGTAATTTTGAGTTATAAGAAATTTACAAATCGAGTCACATAAGCAACTTAATAAAATGAGTCAAAAGAGAAAAGTATTAAATTATATGAGAAAACTCTATTTATGAATAATTATTAAACTTGAGATGAGAACAACTATTCAATAAATTGATATTGAACTTAGGAGAAATTTCGAAAAGATGAGAATGTACTGAATTGATGAACCATGAGTAAACCGTAAGATTTAGAATAAAGTGTAACTGCGAATTGAGTAAATGAGAACTAAGGAATTAATTCGTAATTTGAGTAACGAGAAATCATTATAAATAAGAGTATGAAATTTAATTGGAATTTTAGTGGGTAACATGAAATTAATGAGTAGATATGGTCAAAATAATTAAGAGTCATTTTATATTGTGTAAAATTAGTGAAACGGTCTATTGAAGGATCGTTAAACTAGATGAATGAGAAAACATCTATTAAAAATATTATCGAGAAACCACTAAAGGTAATAGAATGAGAACCTAGTAAAGGGAATTAAATGACAAGATCGTTAATTTGAGCTATTTAAAGGGTTATCAATATCGGTAATATGCAAACCTAATAGAGTAAGGTAACAATATAATGTTAAAGAAGAGTTATTTTGAGAACCAATAAAACGGTTGAGAGAGAGTATATCATTCCAAGTATTATAAGCTGATAAATTGGAACACGCGAGTAGTAATAAGAATGAGTAAAAATGTGATTTATACCTAATGCTATTACTTGTAAATATTACCTTATGAGTTTCTACTGAGTTAGAGTTTTGGATTTGCTTATGAGTTCAGATTTATGAGTTTGCTCCTGAGTTATACATTTCTGAGTTATACTCCTGAGATATGTTTTGAGTTATTTCTGAGTGGGACTTCTGAGTTATACTTCCAGATCATATTTTGGAGTTACATACCTGAGTATATGAGAATTCTGTGTGATATGTATATTCTTTGTGATTTATTTGCATGGTTTTTATATTAATTGATAATGGTGTAAACCGCTAAATTATTTATTATGCTGTTAACAAACTGTTGACCCATAGAGTAGAGGACCTTCCGAGTCTTTTTGGTGAAAAAAATGTCGATAATGAAATTTTTACCTGTTGCTAAAATGTGTAAGTGGTCATTTGATGGAGTTGTGCGGGAAGAAAATTTTCCATAAAAACTTGTTATCGTCATGAGAGATCCGAGTGTGATTGTGCAAATGGTTTGGATGACCTGGTACTACGCTGAGCATCTGGTATCGTCAACAAATCAATAGTAAATTTCCAAGTGGAGTTGAATCGGTGATTCAACGCGACGTTAATCGCTGCGTGCAACAACTGTATCCGAATGCGAGAGCAAGAAGACGCCTTCAGTAGAGTATCGTGGTGTATTTTATGCTCATTATCAACATTTTCTTTGCATACTGAGACCCATAGTGAGCATCCTAACCTTATTTCTTTTAGCCTTATCGTTTTGCGCCACTAGAGGCGGATAATTGTATGACCACTTACGTGATCTGGAGTTCCTTTCCTATTAAGTAAATTCACCATGAAGAGCTTCTTTCTATTCATAACCTTATCGTTTTTTATTCTTCTTTTCCATTTGAGTATGCATGTCGTAGGTCACCCTGATGAATTTCCTTTTCATTCTTAACCTTATCATTTTGTTTTTCTTTCCCCATTGGAGGACGTGTGTCGTTGGCGAGTAGGAATTGAGACGCGAGATTACTACCCTGAGTTTCTTCCGAGCAATGACTTCGGGGACGAAGTCTATTTCAAGTGGAGTTGAGTTGTAACGCCCCGAAATTTTTAATAATTAAATAATATTTTTAATAAATTTAAATTGGGTACTAATCATTTTTATTTATTTAATTGCAATAAATGTGTGACGCTTCTTCTAGATGTATTATGTAAATATCAGTAATATTATTAATTATCAAGATCTGATTTAATTACAAATCGTTAGTTGACAATTCGATGTGTGACGTTTCGTTTTTTTTTATAGCTAGAGTGCTATTCATCTTGTGTTAATTAATTACGAGGATTAGTTAATACGGTTGAGTGTTTAGAGTTTTTCGAGCCTTACATTTTAAACCCGAGGCCGGCCTTTTGGCCAAGGCCTCCCCTAATCGTTCCTTGTTTCCTTAGCCCGAGTTGTGTCTTGATTTCGAGCCCAAGTAGACATTGCTAGCCTCGTGTGAGTCTAAGCCCAAGACCTGTTTTTCGTTTTTTTTTTTTGTTTCCTAGCTGCATTTGAGGTGAAGTCCGGCCCAATAGGGAGTTTGGCCGATGGGTTGAGAGCCTCATCAGGCAAATAAAATACTTGTGTGTTCCTTAAAGTCGTGATTATCAACCCTAAAATCTTAAAGCAAATGAAACAAGTCCCCAAACCAAATAACCTCCGCCGCTGCTCTCTTTTTCTGATTTCCGGTGGACATTCAACGACCACCGCCACCGTTCCTTGTTATTTTTCTGGGTTTCCGACAGAAAACAAGCAACCACAGCCGTCTCTCATGTTTTCTTGCATTTTACGGCGACCATATCAAGCAGCAAAGATCTTCGGCGAAGTATACAACAACTCCGGCAAGCATGTCTGATCATCTCTCTGAGGATTCCAGCCAGCCACAAAAACTCGTAAGCATCTCCGGGAGGTTTTGAAGTATAAATCTATGGCGTCCATAATCTTCTCGTCGATTACTCACTTCCTCCTTGTACGTATACTGACACACACTTGTGCGTGTGGTGTGTGTGTCTACTGGTTGAGCAGGCTAAACCCGGAATTAAGCAGAGATGTTGGTGTTCGAGCAAGTGATTAACCGGAAGGACCAAGGTTCGTTTATTTCGAGTAGACAACTGAGCAAGTAATCGAGCAGAGATCGAGTGAACAATTGAACCCCGAACAGAATTGCTTATGAGCAGAAACCGTGGTGACCAAGCCGAGTTCTTTCTTCCTTTTTCGGTAATCTGCAACTCTTGTGTTCTTCTATTAGGTTACTGTTCTGCTTGTATCTAATCTTGTTTTGGTGGCATGTTCGATCATGATGGAGCAGCGAGCAGATTGAATCTCGGGTGATCACTAAGCTATGGTGTGAAGACTATTATCGAACAGATTATTCCCGAGCAAGAATCGTACCTATTTTGGTAGTCTACTTCTCCTAGCTTTGTCTTATTCAGTCCGTCTTGTGCGTTCCTTATAGTTTTGTTTGTAATTGCATACGGTCTGAATCTAGAGTTCTTGTGTCAGTCGTTATCTTAAAATCGTTTTTTTTAGTTGCTGGCAGATTCAAAACGTTATATTGATGGCTATTTTTGAGGGTCTTAGAGTCTGTTTTAGCCAGTGACCGTCTCACAGAGATATGTAGTTCTGGTTGTCTACTTTTCCTGGTAAAAATATGGGATAAATCAACTGCACAGTTTAAGAGTTATAGCAGTTTCCGTGAGACCGACGGGTGCTGCCAGTTTTCTAAATTGAGTCCTTAGAACGGATTGTAATTCGGGTTTCATTTTTATGCTTTTAGGATCATCTAGGAATAACCGAGCAGCGCCTTAAAATATTGAGGATCCTTCGGAGCTAACGTTTTCTCGAGGTGAGTATTCTCACCGTGTATTCAGTTTTAACGTTATACATGCATGACTTACGTGTTACATTACTTGCACCATATTTGCTATCTGAGTTATCTGTTATCTGAGTTATCTGTGATCTAGCATCTTGTGTTCTGAGTTTCTGAGTTCTGAGTTTCTGAGTTTTGAGTTAAACATTAAACATAATATATCTGACTTGACACCGAAGAGCACTGGTGTCAGACGTTTTGACTTGGTACCGAAGAGTACTGGTGCCAGGCCTTTTGACTCAACACCGAAGAGTACAGGTGTTGAGGTGGTGTGAGGAGGGTCGAGGTTGATCTCTCGACCCAAGTCACACTAGCGCGCTATATAAATTTAAAATCTGAGTAATAAAATCTGAGAAATAAATCTGAGTAATTAATCGAGTAGATTCTGAGTATGAGTACACCAATGTGCCCTCATGTGTTGTATGTTTTAATTGTTTACATTTTGAGATTATTCACTCACCTTCCCAGCTGACCCAAACTTTCCCCCACATTGTTTCAGGTACCAGCAAAGGAAAGGAGAAGGTGGACGGTTGACCGCTGTATCTTTTCATTACTGATGTGGACATCATTTAATATTTTAAAACACTTTATTTTATTTAAACTATTTCCGCATTAAATACATTTTTAAATGAAAATATTATAATTGAGATTTAATTATTCAAGTTATTGGGACCTTTTTATTTAAAATCTTGTACATTAAAATTTTAAAATTTTTCTAAATTTTTGGGTGTTACAATACAACGGAATCCCCAAATACATAAAAGCTCTTAAATACTACCCGCAGCAGGAAAAGCGAGAGGTCGACGTGACATGCTGTATACTTGATGTTTAATCTTTACTCAGAAAATAGTTTACTCATTTATCATTTTAAAAACTTGTAACTCAAACTTGAGTTTGAATTCACCCCTTGTGAATCCAAATCCCTCGAGTCAGCGCTCTGATACCAAATTGTAACACCCAAAATTTCACAAAAATTTAAAAAAAATTTAAGTACGTGATTTAAATAAAATGGTCCCAATATAAAGCCCAAATATAAATGTTGAACATTTAAAAATATGTAATTAAAGCGAAAAAAAGGTTTTAAATAAAAATTAAGTTTAATAAATAATAACGTTCCACATCAGCACTCAAAAACGATACAACTGTCAACCGTCAACCTGCTCTTTTCCTTTGCCAGAACCTGAAATAATGGGGGGAAGTTTTGGGTCAGCGGGGAAGCTGAGTGAGTATTCCCAAAATGTAAACAATCATAACATACAACACATGAGGGCACATCGGTGTACTTCTACTCAGATTCTACTCAATTATTTACTCAGATTTATTTTTCAGATTTTATTACTCGGATTTTAATTTATATAGCGCGCTTGTGTGATTTGGGACGAGAGATCAACCTCGCCCCTCCTCACACCCCAGATAAGCGTAAGCCAAAACTCAGACGGGAGGTGATCCCATGTAGACATATAGCCTACAACCCAGATGTTTATTATTATCTTTTTATCTCTTTAACATAAATAACTCAGTTAGCCCAGATAACTCAGATCACAGATAACCCAGATCACAGATAACTCGATAACAGATAACTCAGATAGCAAGTATGGTGCAAGTAGTTTAACACGTAACTCATGCATGTATAACGTTAAAACTGAATACACGGTGAGAATACTCACCTCGATAACATATGGTCCGATGATTTTCTTAGTATTCTACACTACTGCACAGCTACCGTCTAGGCGGTCCTAAAAGCATGAAACATAACTCTAATTAAACCCAGCTCAAAACTTGTTTAAAAATGTATAAATTTCCCGATTAGAAAATCCCTAATTTTTTTTTACTTAAAAAATCAAGCTAGTTCAACAACTGGAAAACGATATTCCTTGATCAAAAGTAATGAAGTATTTCTCTTCATTTAAAATAATACATAAACATTTTCTCTTTGATTTAAAATAGTATTAAAACATTTTCACCTTGGTTTAAAATAATGTTAAAACCTTTTCCTCCTTGATTTAAAACAGTATTAAAACATTTTATCAAAACCCACCCCAAAACTAATACATGGGGACAAAACAATGAATGCAGATCTTGTTTAAATCTTAGAACACGTGACTTTTTTAAATCGGAAGAAAGGAAAATGGAACTAGAAAAGGTTTTTTGAACAAAGCTATCTTACAGCATCGGAATGTACCCCCTTCAATATATATATATATATATATATATATATATATATATATATATACGATAAAAATTATACGAGAAATGGAAAGAGGCTACTACCAAAACTCCGACGACTGGACTCGTGCCTCCTACCGGGACCACCGGCTGGACCAACCTCTACACCCAGATCTCAGCTGCTACAATAGAAAACAATATGTTACTCAGGGAACTGCTCGAAACAGGCACTCGACGTGCTCTCCGGAAGCTGGATGAAACCGGAATGGCGGTACTCGCCGGCGGAATCACAGACAAGAGGTTGCCTCTCCGGCAAACAGAAACAATAATACCCACGGCTTTTCTCCGGCGAACAGAAATGGGAAACGATGGTTCTTAATCGGCGACGAAACTGAATCGGGGAGACGGCGGAATAAGGAGATGAAGGTGGTGTTCACGGCTGTATCAGTGGCAAAACAAGAACGAAGAAACCCAACTGCAAAACGGAAGCACGTACGGAGGTGGTCGGAAAGAAGTTCTAAATGGTGATGCAGAAATAAAACGAAGGTTACGGTGGAGTAACGACGGTGGCGAGATGGAAGCAAGAAGGGTGAAGGTGATGGAATTTCATGGCGGAGGGATGGAAACAAGAAGGACTCAGTTCACCGGGATTAGAATTTAAACGGTAGTGGAGGCTAGATGTGGTTCTTTCTTGGGAAGGGGAGCAATTTCTAAAAAGGGAATGTTGGGAAGAAAGAGATAACGGCGGCTAGGGTAACATATACTTTTTATACTACCTCCGTATCAAAATAAGTGATACATTTGGGAAATTGCGGTTTTTGAAGCAAAAGATTGGAAAATAATTTAAAATAGTATAAAGTGGATAGTTAGTGGATAATGGGACCCACTTCTTTTGGATGTAGTGAAATTAATGATGTTTAAAAGTAAAAGTAAAGGTAAAAGAGTAATTTTACTTTATTAAAGTAGATAGTTAGTGGAGAAGGGGTCCCACTTTTTTGCCAAATAAGGAAAGATTTTGAAGTGTATCACTTATTTTGTTCCACCCCTTTTAGGAAAGTGTATCACTTATTTTGATACGGAGGTAGTATTAACACCAAGGAATTAACAAGTCTGGATCGGATCATATCTGAATGGGCTCCTTCTCAATCAAAATGTATGAGCCCATAACAACATTTTACATGTCCATACCCATCATCGACTTTTACACGGAAGCATGAAGCATGAAATTGGAAACTCATGATTAATAACATTTTCTTTATAAGATAGATTTAATATGATAAAATGCTTGTAGTAGTCTCGAGATATGATATGAAGTCATGATTAGATACACAAATGGGCAAATAAGTCTTCATATTGAATTTAATCAAAATCTGAAATAATATTAATTTATCAGGAACTTCGGGGCGTTACAGACATGATGACTGTAGAGAACTTCTCAAACCAAGCACGCGGTGCTTGTTTGAGACCATACAGGGCCTTTCGGAGGCGACAAACTTCACCTGGTTTGTGAGCAATACCTGGGGGTGGAGACATGTATACCTCTTCATGAAGATCACCTTTCAAGAATTCATTCTTGACATCCATCAGATAGATTTTCCATAGGCGAATTGAGGAAACTGCAATCAAAGTGCGAACAGTCGTCATTTTCGCAACGGGAGCAAATGTTTCCTCATAATCCATACCATACTGTTGTGAATACCCTTTTGCAACAAGTGTGGCTTTATAACGTTCAATTGATCCATCGGATTTTGTCTTAATTTTGTATACCCAACGACAACCTATCGTGCGTTTTCCAAACGGAAGCGGAACCAAATCCCATGTACGTGTCTGGTAAAGAGCCGCAAGTTCCTCAGCCATAGCAGTCTGCCAAAGAGAATCAGAGAAATCTTCTTTGTAGGATGACGGCTCAGTGAGACGATGAACATTGGCCATAAAAGAGGCAAACCCAGACGAATAAGTAGAGTAAACAAAATCAGGAAGTTGTGTGGACTTCCAATTACGAGTAGGCCTCCCCGGTGGTGGATCAGCAACCGGTGGTGGATCAACAACATTAATATCAAAGGGATCAATAGTACAGAGTTCCTCTCGGGTAATATCATGAGCCTGAACAGGGATACTATAAAACGGGATATGTTCCAAGAAGGTAACATTGCGAGACACATATAACTTTTGATTTGACGGATCATAACATCGATAACGTTTCTGACCAATACCATATCCCAAAAAAGCACAAAGAGCGGACTTCGAGGATAGCTTATTTCTCTCCACATGAGGCTTCAAAACAAAACATGTACACCCAAACAACCGCAACGAGGCATAATCAGGTGTTTGCCCAAACAACATTTCATAAGGTGACTTGCCCGAGTTGTGAGCAATAGGGATACGATTAACAACGTACGTAGCTGTAAGAACACCTTCTCCCCAAAACATGTTAGGAACTTGAGCAAATAATAACAATGATCGAGCAGTCTCTAGGAGATGCCGATGTTTTCTCTCAGCAACACCGTTTTGCTGAGGTGTGCCAGTGCAGGAGGATTGATGCACAGTGCCATCTGATGCTAATAATTGGTTAAAATCATTAGAGGTAAATTCACCTCCTAAATCACAACGAAAACATTTGATAACAGCAGAGTGTTGAGTCTTGATAAGAGCTCGGAATTCGTTATATACAGTCAAAAAATCAGACCTGTTCTTCATAAAATAAATCCATGTATAACGAGTATAATCATCAATAAAAGAAACATAATATTTTGAGCCCGATTTAGAGGCAACTGGGGATGGACCCCACACATCAGAATGTACAATATCAAATGGAGCAACAGAACAAGTCACACTTCTATTAAAAGATAAAGCAGAGAATTTTCCAAGTTTACAACCACGCCAATCAGAAATGTCATCCGTTTTTAAAGAACCAAACACACCAGTGGAAATCAAAAATTGTAAACGTGAAGCTGACACTTGTCCCAGACGAGAATGCCAAAGATAAAAAACAGACGATGACTGACTCAAACGAAAAGATGACAAATCAACACTAGAGGCAGCAACATTAGTGATGCCATCAAAATGTAGCTGCTCCAGGACATAGAGATCCCCAAGCCTACGCCATATCCCAATCACCCTCCGCGAGCGATCCTGAACATGACAAATCGAATCAAGAAAATAGACCAAACAACCAGACTTGCACACTTGACTGACCGAAGCGAGATTCAAAGCAAGTGTAGGAATATGATAAACATCTGTTAGAGATATATATGGGGTAGCAATAGAACCAACACCCTCAACTAACATAGGTGTAGCACTAGCAGACATAACAGATACGGGTGAACGAGGAGTTAACGAAGTAAAAGATGACAAATGTGGTGACATATGATGGGATGCTCCAGAATCCAATATCCAAAGGGATGTAGGTATACCTGAAATACTGGGTGTAGATGGACCTGATTGAGATATGGATGCTGACATGGCGGCAGGATTGGCAGCAATGAAATGTTTAAACTTCTCAACAATCTGGGGATCAAGAGCAAATGGTGGTGTAAAATCTGTTTCAGCCTCTACAGAAGGTGCAGCAGCAGCAAACTGTGGTGGCCTGAAGTTTCAGGAAGAAGGACGAAAATGAGGCAGTCCAGCAGGTTTGTTATGTTTCTAATTTCCCTTGTTCAACAACAAGGGGCACTGAGCCTTCCAATGATTTTTCTGCTTGCAATAGGTACACTCATCAAAAGCAACTCTGCTCCGGTTCTGGTTTAAAGACCGTATTGGCTGAGTAACAGCAAGAACAGTAGGCATTGTTGTCTTGGAACCTTTGTCTACATGAGATTTCAGACGAGTTTCTTCAGCAATCAACTCGTGAACAACTGAATCAACAGAGGGAAGTGGAGTGCGATGCCAGATAGAGCCACGCAGATCTTCAAAATCTGAATGTAAAGCCATCAAGAACTGAACCAAACGCTGCTCTTCCCTTCTATCAATATAAGGCTTAAAAGCCTTCAAGTCAGCAGGTTCTGTAAGAGCTAGCTGATCCCACAAGTCAGACATAGCAGCATAAAATTCTTGGACAGTTAAATTGTTCTGTTGAAGTGCTCGAATATCAAATTCCAACTGATACTGTTTTGGAAAATTAGATTGAGTATACAATCTATCCAAGTGATCCCAAACTTCCTTAGCCGTGTCATACTTTGCTAACTGTGTACCAATCGACTAAAGAACAGAATTATTAATCCAAGTGATGATCTTGGAAATTTCAGTTTCCCAAGTTTCTAATAGGGTTGCATAATTTGCAGCCTTATTATCTGTTGGTTTGCTTTTGGTACCTATTATAATACCCCACAAGTTCATCCCCCGCAAAAAGTTTTTCATAACATAACTCCAATAGGCATAATTCTTGCCATCTAGTTGGGTGCTGATTGACTGTAGAGAATCGTCTCGAGCCATGACCAAACAGAAATAATAATAACCAGCAGAAACAATTACTACTGCTCAACACCAGCAGTAACAGACCAGCAGAAACGGGTCAGTAGAAACACATCAGCAGTTACTACTGCTCATCACAAACAGACTAGTAGATACAGTAATCAGCAGAAACGATCAATACTGATCAGCAGAAACGAACCAGCAGTAACGATTTAGCAGTTAATACTGATCAGCAGAAACGAACCATCAGTAATGAAGATCAGCGGAAATGGGTCAGTAGAAACTGATCAGCAGTTACTACTGCTCAACGCAAACAGACTAGTAGAAACAGTAATCAGCAGAAACAATCAATATTGCATAACCAAAATCAGGATTTCCCCAAATCAACAAGTCAGAAACCCTAACGAATACAAATCGCCTGACAAGAATACAAATCGCCAGACAAGAATACCAGTACTAACAACCAAACGAAATCCCCATAATCAAACAAAACCAGACGAATTAAAGCAAACGAGATACTGAAACGAGCGAAAAAAACATACCAATGTGAACTTACAAAAGGAGACTAGGGTTTCATTGAAAATATCAAAAGGCAAGTTACAATACAATGAAGAAGTCAAGCAATATATAGTAAGGCTAATTAACTTAATGAGCTAGATATAAGGCCCAACTAATAAACCCTATAAAACTAATATTCATGGCGCCACTATTAGCAACCGTGCATAAGACGACAGTATTAAAATTTAAGATCATGTCCTAAAAGGTAATTTCTAATCATGTGCATATGTTTCAAATAATAATATGCACAATTATTAAGTCAAACAGTCACATTTGAAAAATTGTAGCCAAATAATTGCTAAAGTATTTCTTTTTCATTCATAATTGCATTTTTGTTTATTTTGAATAATACATCATAAATGTAACTTTGTTTCTTCTGAATATTAAATCAATGAAAAAAGATAAATAATAAAAAAGTGGAGGCTCCATGTTGAATATGTTAAGCTTTTACTTTAAAACATGAGTTTTTAGTCGATCTAGTAGGATGGTCGAATCACGATTCAACCAAAATCAAATCGTCATGATTTAAGATAATCAGTTTTTAGAATCGTCTAATTTCTCATGATTCCATTTCTGATGATTCTGCTCCCAGAATTGTTGTATTAAACAATTAACAATACATAAAGTTTCACTATGCATAAACTTTCCAAAGGATTTAAAATTTATATGCATTCAAATTTAAGGCCGAATGAAATTAACTACAAAGACGTTCATAATCTACGACCTCTTACCAAAGGGCTTATAGCTTAGAGCATCTCCAACCATACTCTATAACACACTCTATCTCTATATTTGAAGTTAATTCTTCTCCAACCTATCTCTGTCACTAACTTCAAATATAGAGTTCTTCTCCAACTCACTCTATATTTGAAGTGAGAGAGTGTTAACTCTATCCAGGCACTTTGCAATGTGAGTATAATTCTATATTGTTGGGGTTGGGAGATTGTTTAGAGGGAAGGATCCCACAATTTATACAGATAGAGGAGTTTTATAGAGATTATGGTTGAGGTGATTAGGTGTCCCGCAAGGTTGTGGGTTCAAGTCCTGGACAAAATGGTGTAGATTAAGGGTGCGTGTATTTGCCGTTCAAAAAAAAAAAAAAAAAATTCTACGACCTCTTCATGCCACATAAGCATAAAACACAAACTCACTATACTCCACAAAATATATTGATTTACATAACCAACATGTGAAATAATAATTCTACATTAACTACAAAGAGGAGATGTGAAATGTTTTCCAATTAACCTTCAGCCAGAGGAATCTCATTCAAATCCAAACCCTCAGCAGGCAAGTCCGAGCCAAGTGGGCCCAACGTCCCGTCTGAGGTCAAAGTCAACTCACTCTGCAAAAGTATCTCTCGGTTAACATTTTCTAATCTGGTGTTAGACAAAAGGTGTTGGTTAAAAGGGTAAAATACCTCAGGGGAGAATCTAAGCATGTCAGCACGAGCCATTGCTTCTGCTTGAGCAATTCTCTGCCTGAAGGTCATAGCCATCTCCTCCGCCTGTAAAATACATCCATTTTATAATAATAAATTAAATATAAATTGCATTTATTGTCAAACAAATATTTAACCAGTGATTTATTTACAAAAAGTGAAAAGGGAATAAAAAAGATTTATTTACCTTCTCAAAAACTAATTTAGGGTTGCGAATCATGTCGCCAGGAGTGGGCTCCAGTTTCTTTGTAGATAGACTAACTCGGCCTCTCTCACGATCATGGCTCAATACCATCACCTTCACAAAAATAATTCTTATATTAAAGATCCAAAAAAAACCTAGAATTTCGATGTTCTTAGTTTGGATAAAAAGTGTATTTTTAATGCATAAACATCCTAAACAATTTTATTCAAAAATTCGATTATTACTAAAATAGGATAAGAATCACATAAAAAGTGCTTTTGGCGTAAAAATACGCTTTTTTTTGCCGGAACTTGGTTGACTAGGTCTTTTACTACCCTAGACAATTAAAGGTATAGCATGATGATAACTTGACAAAATGGTCGATTTAGTACCGTGACTCATTAATTTGATGGCGTTTTCTTACTTGGCTTACTTTCGTTGGAGTTTTTGACGGATCTGAATATATTGATATTAGAAGCAAATCAAGTGAGAAAACAAGACCAAATTAGTGAGTCACGATGCTGATCTTTAGTAGTTTAGGGTACTAGAAAACCTGTTCAGCCAAGTTCAAGGTACAAAAATGTATTTTGGCATATTCTTTTCACGTCAACCCAACCCAACCCACACGCATTTTGATTCGACCTGTTACCCGCCCGAACTGCCCTTTTTGCCAGCTGTACCTTGAGAGTATCGCCAGGTTGAAGAACAGTTGCAATATCAGAAACACGGTCATGACTGATTTGACTAACATGAAGAAGCCCGTTGACTCCACCAATATCGATAAACGCACCGTACGGTTTCAAACTCTGAACGACACCTGTCACAACTGACCCGATCCCCATTTGGGCCTGACTATCAGCCCGCGCCTTTCGGTTACTCAAAATCAACCTTGCTTGTTCTTCGTCTACTTCTACAAATTTTAATGGGATTTCTTGCTCAAGAAGCTCTTCTGCACTTGATGTCTGAAAATTACATCAAAAATATTATTATTTTTTATTAAATAAGCATCATGATGATATGGAAAGTAAGAGTTCCAAACCAAAAAATTATGTTTTACTAATAATGTATTGAATCAAAATTCTGTAATTCCGAGTCATTTTTATTATCTATATTTTACGGATCTTTGACATATCTAAATTTCATTTCTTTTTTTTTTAATTTATGACGAGGATCTATTTTGGAGAATTTAATGAACAGAATATTATTTAGAGAAAAAATAATTAGTTCTGACTTTTGAGCAATAGATGTCTAGATGAGTAAGCCATTTGTACAAGTCAGGTTGGGTTGACCCGAAAACTTCTTGTCCAAAAATTTTATAAACTTTTTTCGTGCGATTACAAAAGCCATGTTATAACAATGATGAATTGATGATAGAGTAAATTACACAAATAGTCTTTTAGGTTTGTACTATATTTATATATTTGGTCTTTTAGTTTCATAAATTACATTGGTAGTCCTTATTTTTGAAACTATTGACACGTTTGGTCTTTTACCTAAACAGACGTTTATTTTTCCCGTCAAGAATGGTCATGTGTGATGCACGAGGGGGTAAAACCAATTTGAAACCAATAAAAACCCGTTTGTTTGACGGAAAACGTTAACATCTATTTAGGTAAAGGACTAAACGTGTCAATAGTTTCACAAATAAGGACGACAAGTGTAATTTATAAAACTAAAGGACCAACTATGTAATATAGTACAAACCTAAAGGACCATTTGTGTAATTTACTCGCGATGATATGATGCCTTGAATACATTGATTTAGAAATAGATATAGAATTTTGAAATTGCCACATGTGCTAATTTATATGGAAGTCAAACTTGATGATCCAAAAGTTAAGGAAACTAACCGACGAAATTTGTGAAAACGGGACGAATCCACGAAGGCCCTCAACAATTGCCACAACTCCACCTTTATTGGCACCAACAACCTTTAAAAACATGTTATAAAAAAAACAAGAGATTACTCTTTTACCATAATATAAATAATGAGATTATCAAATCAAATCATGCTTTTTAGTGTTACTTACTTTACCCTTAAGAACAACATCTTCAGCTTGAAGCTGTCGACATCGTTCCCATGCCAGATCATACTGAATTTGTCTTGAGCTCAATATCAAACTGTCATCTTTCTCATTTTCACCAATTATTATAAATTCATCGCGCATTCCAGGAATTATGCCTGCTTCTTCTACATGTTTTATTACATGAATACTTGCTTCCCTAACTGGTAAAAATGCTGAAGATTTTGCTGTAATGTCAATGTATGCTCCATTTGCATCTACATTGAAAACCGTTCCTTTCACCTACAACATTGCATAATATGATCCATTAAAAGTCTGTTATATGTTCATTTCAAACTGTTCTGATTTGGAGACAATTTGTAAAAATATTAATTTTCAACAAAAAAAAAAAAAAGAGCTTTTAGCTGCAACGTTTGACATTTTGACCAATTTTGACCACCTAGTGCCTAATATGGCCGATTATACCTAAAACGTGAAGTTCCATAACATTACAGATTTCTCTCGTATAAGTGTTGGTCATTAACTTATTTGATTAAGATGTTATTTAAATGACTGATAAAGTTGAAACATGATCTGATCCATTATCAGAGGATCTTAATATTTGCAGCATCACTAATTAGAGGATCATTATTACTTTGTTTCATAAATCGAAGCTTTACAAAATAATAAAATGTTTAATAAATAAAATAAAAAACAAATTGAATTTGACATTAGCCTATAGGGGAAATTGAATTAAACCATGTGTCGTATCAACAAAAATCCGTAATTAATGCTTAAAGTGACATACCTTGGATCCGATTTCAGAATTGTAGTCGAATTTCTCGATAGCGCTATGAAAATCATCGACGGTGAAGGCAACACCTTCATACGGCGCCGTACGGCACCTCTCGTACGCCTCCTCAAAGATTTCTTTCAGCTTCATCCTCTCTCTCGTTTGCGCGTTGGATACAACACCAAGAGCAGCAGCAGCTTTGATTGTTGGAATTTTCTTCACTGGTTGATAGATATTGGTATTAGTGAAGCATGAGAGCTGTGTTGCTGAAAGAGATGCACATCTCAGACCGCCAATTTGCTGGGCCAATGACGCCATTTGTGTGTGTGTGTGTGTGGAAGTGGAAATGGAAGAGGATTATGCTGATTACGCCATTGTTGTAGTGAGATAAGGTGGAAGGTATTCACGGAAAGTGGGCCTGACCCGAACTGGAAATGAAAAGTAGAGGCCCATTCGGCAACATAATTAAATCATGTTACAACTTTGTGCTAACTATTAGATTACTAAATACAGCCAATTAACTTGTAAATGGTATTACCAAACTGCGGGTTTGTAACAGCACATATCACATATACCACGTATATAAATTAACACATTCGTAATACTATATTTTATGTCAAACATATTCATGTAATTTACTCTTCACCACAATCAAATCTTGTTATACATCAAGGTCACACGTTCGTGTGGGTCTATTTTTATCACATAGTTTCTGACTAGTTTCTAGATGTATTGAAAATTCAGCCATTGATATAATGAAAATTACGACTTCTTGTTTGAGGAAGTTACAAAAACATTATATATAATAAAGATAAAGATATATGATATTTCTTGTATACATTCTCGATTTATAATGGAAGGTATTATTTCTTAAATCATTATCTTGTTATATTTTGTTAAAAGTGATATCTATTGTATCAGTTATATATTAATATTGTGATCCTGCTCACAAAAATATTCTTGAATCTATAAACGTATGTATTTTTCTTAAATCATAATCCTGTTACATTTTGTTAAAGTTTGATACATAATATAGGTTTCAATGAGAAATGATATTTCTTTATATCCATATATTTACTAACTTTTAAATTTGAGATATGTCATCCACTTATTTCTCTTCTCTAATATCATCTCTTGATTTTGACATTTATAATCAAAATGGGTATAAATATGATAGTAAGAAACGGTAGGAAGAAATACTAATAAGATGATTATATGCAGCAAAAGTGAATGTGACATCCACTAGGGGTGTAAATGAGCCGAGGCGAGCCCGAGCTCGATTAGGTTTGAGCTCGGCTCGTTTAAAGTTTCAGAGAGCTCGAGCTCGAGTCCAGCTCGTTTTGAGCCTTACATGTAAAGCTCGAGCTCGGCTCGTTAATTAGGTTTTCAGAGGTTTGGGCTCGGCCCGATTAAGCTCACTTAAACTTTCATATACACAAAATATATAACTTTTTTAAATTAGTTATAATATCAAATATATATGTTAATATGTTATATATATATATATATATATATATATATATATATATATATATATATATATATATATATATATATATATATATATATATATATTATGTATTATCTCTTATATATACATTTGTTGTTCTAATTGTACTGTTCATTACAAAATTGAAAACGGTGCTCAAACCAAAACGGAGTTTAGTAATAGAAGTACATTTTAATTAACCCCTAAAATAGGGTTGAAATAATAAACGTTTATAAAAGCTCAAATTTCACCCCTTAATTATTTATCAATTACAAAAATTAAAAACCGCTATCTTACATCTAACTTAACACATTTATACAAAATGTCTATTTTTTTCAAATTACAATTTAAAAAAGTTGCTAAAATAAGTTTGAAAAATGTAATATTACAATATATATGAATAAGAACGTGAACTAAATTTCAAAAACTCAAAGTGATGTAAGAAAATAACTTCATACTAGATGAATGAGGAATAGAGGCCACATAAACTCGCAACGAAGTGCGAGCACCATTACACTCGTTATATACATAGATATAATTATAATTATAAAAATAAAAATATATATTATATAATTAAAATTTTATAATAATTAGTATATATTTGCTCGTTTAAGCTCACGAGACTATGCGAGCTCTTTGTCTAAAGCTCAGGCTCGGGCTCATTTCATAAACGAGCTCTAAGTTAAGTTCAAGCTCGGCTCGATCTCATTTAACTCAAGTTTTTATCGATCTTTTAACAAACCAAGCTCGAATAGCTTACAAACGACTCGGCAGACTATCATCCCTAACAGCCACTTTAAGATTAGATATAGAATCATTTGGTTAAAACCTTTAAAACGCATTCCAATATACATACATTAACTAGTTGTACCTTATAGCTTATGGAAACTAGTAACAATGTACTAGTTTTTGTTAATATAATACTAGCAGGCTACCCGCGGAATGCCCTGGAACTATATTTTGTGGTGCGATAGTGATAGTAGTAGGGAGTCGTGCGTAGTGATGGTGTGCGACGCCAGAAGTACTAATTGTGGGTATTGGTAATAGAGGTGGGTGGTAGTGAGTAATGATGGTGGAGGTTGGTAGTTCAGGATTTAATAAAGATAATATGATACAAACTCATTGTGGTTAAGTAAACAACATCCGTTCTAGTAGTTCAACTGGTTAGATGTATAGCTAACATGAAGGCCGCTCGCTTGTTCGAATCAAAACGCATATATTTCCTAAAGTAGCAAATGTTTGGTTGAATATTGAGGTTTTCTAATATGGATGGTTGCAAAGGTATATATACATAGCTGGTACCCGAGCAACGCGACGGCAGGTACCATGTAACTATATTTTGTAGTGATGATAGTGATGGTGGTGATACCAGTAAAAATGATGGTGGCAATGATAAGCAGTGATAGTTGTTGAAACTGGTGGTCAATAGAATAATATATGTTGAAGTATTAGTAATGATATTATGCTCAAGTAATAAAATTTGTTTTAGTAGTTCAGTTCGTTAGAGACTTCACTAATAACATGGAGGTCAACGTCACCTCATAAAATCATTTTTCGACTGCAAGACATCCTAATTAAAACACTTTTTATTAGTACAAATACTTAATTAAAACGAAAAACATGTACATTTTATAATTAACACACTTGTGAAAGTATACGACTGTTTTCATAACCCAAATACTTTCCAATATAGAAAAAGTATGATTTCCACACTCGAGGGAAAAAACAGTTATTCTTAAAAATGATATCCAAACACGTACCATTTACCAACATAAGATTAACACAAAGAAGCTTTTGCACTGACCATTGAGGCATTGACTGTTTGACTCGAGGTAGTCAAATGAGAAAAAGTATATTTTTTATTAGATGGTTTTGGTATTTAAAATCAAAGAACCCCGAAAAGTGGATTATTTATAGCAATGTTGAGCTCACTCCAAGCTAAATTTAGTACTCATCTATTGATTATGTCTCTTAACAAGAAACAAAAATTCACCACCTTCGATTTTTTCAAATCCACATAGTTGCAGAAATTTGATTGCACATTCAAAATCCCAACTCTATCCTGTTAGATCCATGCAAAACACAGATGAAAAAGTAGTTCAAACTTGCATTACAACAATTTAGAAAAGGGGTGAGCATTCGGATCGAAAAACCAAACCTAACCAAAAACATGTAATCGGTTCGGTTTCATTTTTGAAAGTTCATCATTTTCGGTTTTATCGATTTCAGTTCAGTTTGGTCCTCGGATAGGATGAGCATTTAGGGTAAAAAAAACGAACCGAAGTTGGCTGCTGCTTGCATTATTTAAAAAAAAAAAACGCAATTCTCCATAAAAATAAAAAGAAGTTGGCTGAATTTTCAAAAGGCTATTTAAAGTAGTAAAGATATTATCAGTTACCTATTAGTGATTATAATGATGATAATGTGCTTTTACTAGTTAGTTATATCTTTTGGTTGCGTATTAACAAAAATTGTATGTTTTGAAGTCAATATTTTATAAATTTTACTAGCAAGACACTCACATTAACCAAAACTAGATTTTTTGTCGTTTTCCTGTCTTTCCTTCTAAAGTTTCGGTTAATTCTGTGTAGTTCAATTTCACCGACAATTCTCAACACATTACCAATTAAAGTAAAAAAAATTACCAAAACCATAACAAAGAAACAGGCATGATCAGCAAGAGATGAAACAGGGGCCAAAAATGTATCACTCAAACATCCATCCATAAAACAAAACATAAAAACATATAACAGGAACCAGATATCAAATCCAACCAAATTATGGAAAAACATCCTCCTACAAAAGTCTGTCAAAACATAGAACCATAATCCAAAATGCAAACACCATGCTGCTGCATACCACTACTAAACCAGACAAATTACAACCTTCTTCCTCTTCTACCACTCTTTCGGCGAGTGCTATCTGTTGGAATTGGTGTAACATCCTCTGTTGCAGTCATCAAACAATTTATTAGCAACCAAAATATTAATAGCTTATAATAATAATTTCATAATAAAAAATTTAAAATCAATACCAATGCGACCGATTTTCATGCCAGAACGAGCAAGAGCTCTGAGGGCAGACTGGGCACCTGGTCCAGGTGACTTGGTCTTGTTTCCACCAGTTGCCCTCAACTTAATGTGGAGAGCATTAATACCAAGTTCCTAATATTAATTAAAAATCATAAATTATTTACATTTTTCATTTAGTAATTCAGTGTTTGGGCAAAATAAGTGAAAATTAATTTAAAGACCTTGCATCGTTGGGAAACATCCTGTGCAGCAAGCATAGCTGCATAGGGAGATGATTCATCTCTATCAGCCTTCACCTTCATCCCACCTAATAAACCAAATAGAATTTTAAAAAATATGCTGAAAAGAATTAAAACCATATTTTGCGACAAATTAAAACAAGATTGTTAAACTTTTGTGTTACACTATCAAAAAACTATAATGGTATATGATTATTTTTTCTAAGTACTAGAGATCATACCAGTAATGCGAACCATGGTTTCTCTTCCAGAGAGATCGGTAACATGCTGCAGTAAGCAAGTAGATACAGAAAAGTCACATAAACATAAACAAATACTACTAAAATATGTTTCAAGAAAAATAAAAAATAATATTACTATGAAAGTATCATTGAAGGAGGCAAATATATGTGCGACACCAAAAACAAGCTCTCCCTCACGGGTAGCAGGTCCAAGAGTCACATTCTCTTCCTTGGGCTCTCTAACCTTTCTCTTTGACTATTAAATAACACAAGTTCAAAATGTTACGGAAAAACAAAATAGGATTTAAACGAAATTCCTGCACGAGTTTCAAATTTGAAACCGAATACAGACGGATCTTAAAACAAAAGATCGAGTACAAATATTACAACGTAATTCAGAAATATGAAAGTAACGAGCAGAAATTCTTAGATCGGATACATCTACTTCTGATTGGCAGAAGCAGCTGATTACAGATTCAAGGATTGAACATAAATCATATCCAGAGTTGATAAGAATTAACGCAAAGCAAAACGGACATAATTTAATTTAAGAGAATGAGAAGAGTTACCATGGTGTGTCTGCTGATTTGTTGTTTCTCCTCCGGATTTGAGAGAGATTGCAGGTTGCGGCACTAGGGTTTATGGCAATGTGCACAATTTAAATCGAAAAACATGTAGAACTTGGGCCTTCATATGCCGAGACTGTATCAAACCCGCCTAGATACAGATTCCTTATGTTCTAAGCCCAGTCCAATAAAACCCATTCAAAAAATCTAACTTATTCAGAGCGTTTGATAAGACCTCTTAATCAGCCTCTGAATAAAAAATTCAACATGGTATGCCTCTTAATCGGACAGATGTCATGGGAAGTCTGAATCATTCAGGCATCTTTATCATTCAGATATTAATCATCCAGATGCTACCAAACAACACATAACTTTAATTTCTAAACACTTCTTTGCATATAATTAGGGGAGAGCATAGCAGGGTATTCGTCGTTTCGATCGGAACCTTTGATACTGGTTCCTTAATTTTCAGATCCGGACCGGATACGGTTCTGGTTCCAGTTACCCTATCTCTAAAATCTTATAATTAAAATAAGATGTAAAGCTTAAATATTAATCATTTTTTATCATTTTATCTATTAATCTTTGAATAATCATAATTTCTAAAGACTTAAACACATGATTGTCTAATTATTAATATCGCTAAAAGACTAAAACACTATTTTGAATAAGTAGTTCCTAAATTCATTCAAAATTACACCAAATTTGTTAGATATATAATTTATAACAAAAATAGACCGAATAATCACCGTTTCCCGTTACCTGGCGATTACCGGTTCCTAAAATTTGAGAACCGGAACCGAAATGTCTTAAGGCATTTCCATAATTTTAAGAACCAGATCCCGCGGTTCCAAAACGATTCCAATTCCAATTCTGATTACCCGCTTTTTCTGCTCACCCCTACATATAACCTTCCAAACTTATAGATTATCTCTATATCACTTTGAACCTTTTTATTATCTTTATATCTTTCTAAAACTTTATAATTTTTCTTTAGGTTCAAAAACTTATTTTGATATTTATTAAATCATTATGATGTGAAAAATCATTATTTTTAAATTCATTTATTTTAAAATTACTATATTGGCCTTATTATATTTAAAACTAAATTAAAAGCCTACCTTATTTAGAAAATTAGAACATACAGATTACAAATCTCTCGATGTATACAGGCAAAGAAGCTTTGACTTTTAATATATGATCAACATATATATTGTAGACTTCTCTCAACTACAGTCGCATGAGGTTATTGATGAAAAATAGAAAACGATATACTCATCTTCACATTTGGAGAATTAGTTGACGTTTCATTTACCGATAAAAGACATAAAAAAACTAAAAATCAATCAAAAGTAAATAGCAGGTCCCTGAATGAAACATAGGCCAGTGAAATCGTTTCTACCACAAATTACAGAGTCAAAATTTTTCTGTTAAGTTCTCTAAAAACAAACACATAAAAAAGAAAATATCTAAAAACAGATGAATCCATTTGTGAAAGTTACTTCCATTTGTCCTGCAGATCTTTCCTCTCAGACAAAACCCACGTTACAAAGATAGCCACAACAAGAGCAACAATCGTAAGCAGAAGCAAGGCGTAGTTGAAATCCTCCGTGAGTGAGTCGTATGTTCTAGAAGGTGCGAGGCGGGTGAAGAAAAGATCCACACCGTATGCAAACACGAGGGTTGTTGACTCCAGCTTTGCGGGTACGGTTTCAATGCCTTTTAGACCTTCTACTTTGAATGCGTGTGTTATGTATGATTGTGGAATGATTGGTAAAGCCTCTGTGAGAGGTAAGAGGCCTTCCTCTTTCTCGGCTTGTGTCGGGTTGGTTGACCTTCGTGGGTCAACAAACCGTTTGTCAAGACCCAATACCTGCAAACCCATAATTAATTTCATATTATTATTACTTCATTAATAAATACTAGAACGTAATGCACCACCGGGTACCGTGTAAAAACTCTTAAAATTAAATTATGTCAGGACTGTAGAAGTTTAATAATTTAGAGAGTTATTAATTTATCGATAAATTACTAGTTATTAATTTAAAGAGTTTTTAAGTAATTATACTGTATATACCAAACAAAAAGGAAAATTAGTTTATGCCTCTTACAATTACATTGCAGCGAACCTTGGGACTCAACGTAAATTAATAACTAATATGTTCATATGCATTGGAAAACAGACAACTCAGACAACTATTGAATCAGACAACTATTGAATCATACTTCAATAGGGTGTAATATTTTTTTATCCAATTTCTATGAATTATTAGTTTATGATTTTTTTGGGACCGAAAATTATAAAGGGATCTCCAAAAAATTATCATCTTATTATTTTGTAGATTTTTTCAAGTTTTTACATTGGCCCAAATCATGACTGGACAAATTTATTATTTTAGAGAGTTTATTAATTTACCGAGTATTAATTTAGAAAATCTTTATAGTATTTTGCGACCAATTGGTGGGTGGTGGCGGTGGTTGGTGGTCAATACAATTATACGAGTTTAGATTAATAAAGAATTAATAAAGATAAATATAGTACATTAATAACTTTTGCTAATAACATGAAGGTCACAAGTTCAAGTCTTGCAAGATACATATTTTTGATAAATGCAAATCTTTCCCGATATAGCAGTGTGTTGGCGTCCCAAATGCAAATGCATTATATATATAGTAATAGTAAAGATAAAGATTTGATGCTAACCTGATCGCCAATTGTACCAATAAGAAGGTGCTTGGAAGTTATGCCCTTGGCAGTTGAAGTTACAGATATTGCTTTAACCGAATGTGTAAAGAAGTAGGATTGCGTTTTTGTTGTAACCTCAGGTCGCGAATAAGAAGAAACTGGTGTAGTCAGGTTATGTTTTCCAACAATTAGCTTCAAAATATCCTTATTCTCCTGTAAATAGTAAACAAACTTATAAATATATAAAAAACACCCACACAAAACACACACAAAAAGTAAAAAAAAAATAAGACAGAAAACTTAAAGTTGTTTACCGCGCGAGACTGATCATAAATCTCAATAACAGACATTTCATATCTGTGTGCTCGTAGGTTGAAGTAATGGTAGACAACCCAGTTCTCACTTAGCACCTAATGAAAACAAGTTATAATTTAAATTGAATATTAAAAATAACATATAAAAAAGAAAAAGAAAAAAATACTGACAGCATGAACAGGACCCTGTGAGCCTAAATGAGTCATACGATGCAGAATGCGACCAGTAACAGTATCTAAAAGATAGACCACCAGCACTGCTTCATCTGGAGTTGCTGAACCAATGGGACCACTGGCTTTAGGCGAAACAGTTGCAACAAAAACCATATTCTTTGATATGTATTTGTACATCACATCTTCATCTGCAACCACCTTTGCTTGAGTGTGAACCACCTGAAGAAAAGAAGTAAAAAAAATATTAAATTGATTTTCTTCAAATTTTACTTTTTTTACAGGTGGCAATTTGAACACATTTATTAATTCATGGGTTGATCCATGTTTTGGTAAAAAGCAAATAACTTAGCTAGAAAGGAAAAAGGTCTGAAGTCATTTAAAGTGTATTTTAACAATTTACTCAAAAAAAAAAAAAAGAGAGAAATAATTCATGAGTAAATTACATCAATTGCCCTCTGGTTTGTATGAAACTATGGATTTGGTCCCTCGATTTCTTTCATTAAATTACATAATTTGTCCCTCTGATAATCCCTAGTTTTGAAACCTGTAACATCAACGGTCCCTAAAGCCAAAAAAGGCCTCTAAGTTTATAGGGACAATTGATGTTACAAATTTCAAAATAAGGGACCTTTAATGTAACAAGTTCCAATTTTTATTTAAAAAAAATTCCCCCAAAAAGGAAGAGTCCAAAATCATGCATGTTATAAGTTTCAAAATTAGGGATCGTTAATGTTACAAGTTTCAAAATTAGGGATCATTAATATTACAAGTTTCAAAATAAGGGACAATTTATGTAACAACAAAAGTCAAGAGACAAAATCCATATTTTCATACAAACCACATGGATTATTCAAGTAATTTACTTCATTGAAATAATACATATTTTTTGTAACCATATTTGACACACTGGTTACCAATTTAAAAAAATATATGGAGCAATGAGTTTTTGGAATTTCAGGTAATATTTGCAACAAAAAACATACCTCATTTGCTTTTCTAGTAACCGTCGAAATTATTTTCTCCGATTCAGACGGAAACACAACCGACCACAAATTCCTAGTCTCAAAGCAAAATTCATCAAAATCACAACCACTTTTCACTCCATACCCCTTCAAAACACCCACTTCACCTTCAACAGCATACCAGTACACATTTCCAGACTCCCGTTTAAAAATCTCAACAGCTTCATAACTCCTAGGATACAAATGAGCCCGTTTCTCAGCATCTATCAGAAAATGAAGCTGTTGCTCACTTGCATCAGCAAACGGTAATGAAATAATCTCAACAGTGGAGTGAGTGGGCCCCATGTTCATATTCTGAGCCTCTTTTCCAGTGTAAGCATCAATAACCGACAATGAAGTCAACAAAAGTCCACATCTGCCGATGACGAGGACGGATGGGTTGTTATCCAGCGCGTGATGGTGCGGGGTTCGCCAGTGGTGCAGCTTAAGGCCTGTGGGGTGGTCACATTGGTTTGACTTGCGGAGAGATTGGACTAGGGTTGACCAGATGATTTGACCATTTCCTGTGTGTAGTGCGAATAGTTTTCCAGATGTGGTGAGTAGGATGAGTAGTTTTCTGAAACCGTTGTGGTCACGGGTCATTTTGCTTTTTTCAGAGCTTTGTAACCTCATTTTTTGAATTTCTAATATTTCATCCGGTGTTGCAAGCATTAATGTTCCTTTAAGCTTCAACATATGACCCTGAAATAAAAAATAACTACCAGATAAATATTTGTTTCATTTACATTAAAAATCATGAAATAGTTAAAAAAAAATAACATTACAAATTTTTAAAAACATAAAATGTTGTTAGTTTCTTTCTTTACACCGTAAAGTGAAAAATTACCGACTAGTCAAAAAGTCGAAGAAACTTCCGTCGTTCAATATGCTTTGTTAAAAAATGAGACCGAATACACACTTGGTCTACTTATATATTATATATTATGTATTTTTAATTTTAATTTATTCAATCTCCTATCAGCGCAAAATAAGGGTTAATTTCATAGAATGGTAACAATGTTTCAAAAGTGTTCCATCTAGGTCACTCAGACTTTGCTTTCAGTCTATAATAATAACCAAGTTTCAAAAGCGTTTCAATCATGTGAAATTAAGAAATTTACCTTTTATTATAGGTTACCTAGTCACCTTGTATATTAATTTAAGTGTTCCAATTATGGGTTATATATATACATATAAAAATTTAAATAAGGTGACCTGGTAACCTATAATACAACGTACATTTCACATGATTAGAACACTTTTGAAACCTGGTTATAATCATAGACTGAAAACAAAGTTTGGGTGACCTAGATAAAACGCCTTTGAAACTTTGTTACTATTTTATAAAATTAACCCGCAAAATAATGACATTATTTAAAAATTATAATACCTTGAACCACTCAAAAAGGGTGTGCTCAACTTTTGCAACTGATACACCAACTTTTTCAACAGGTAATTCTGATGTTGTAACATCTATAACAGAAGCAAGTCCATCTTCTCTACTCCAAACAATCTCACCTTGTTGTAACAACAACAATGAATCATCTTCCATCACAATCAAAGCCCTAAAACCATGAGATCTATCGGTCTTGATATAATTATTAATAAATATTTTATGCACAAATCCTCTTTCTTGATCCATTTTCACAGTTTCTTTCAAATGATTGCTGCTCATGTCATCAACAAGCCTTACAGATAAATCAATCTTATTATTGTTATTATTATCTCCGTGTTGAACAAGTGCGAAAGCTTGCTCGGTTTCTGAAAGTGGTAATGCGTCACTCACAACAACGTTTTTATCCACTTTTTCCATTATGCTTAATTTACCATCTTTTGTTACTTTGATGAAAAATATAAATTTATCCGTGCTTATGGAAAATATTCCCGAGAGTTTTGAAGGTAATATAACTGTGTTGCTAACAGATTCGGGAATGAGATGTGAAATACGGGTTTCTTCAAGGTGGATTTCTTTGTTTTTTGTAGTTATTAATACCAAAACTGCCCTTGAAGCATCGAGTGCAACAAATCTGTCAGTTGAAATTGGTAATATTTCTCCATAAATTCCACCGGGAAATACTGCGTTTGTTTGTTTTATTAAACCGCCATTTCTAACGTCCATTTCGTAGGTATGGAACTGTGATGAATCAGTTACTCCTACAGCTTGAACTACATCATTCCCACTGGGAAGAATTAAATGATGAACATCGATGCTGCATAAGAAAAATAGAAAATTTATAATGGGTTAGTTATTATTATTATTATTATAAAGAAATAATGATAAGGACAGCAAGGGTTGACTTGGTCAAACCTTTCAGTTGCAAAGTCCTTCTTCCAAAGAAGCTCCCCATCGATGCTGGAAATGGCATGAAGAGATGATCCACCATACACAAAAATTGGACTATCCAGACCAACCTTCAAGTTACTCTGAAAAGAATTACCAATGTAACTAACTTTTTACTTTTATTAAGGTTGCTGTTTGTTTTCCTCTTAACTCTGATTCAGTCAGAGGTTTAAAAATAAGAGATTTTTTATTTTATTTTACAGATTTGGAGATAGAAACCTCTTATAACCTCAGATTGATTCAAAGGTTTATAAACCTCTTTATTCATCTGAATACACAACAAACTAGATTTTTCGTTTGATATCAAATGCGGGAGAAAGAGAAATCAATAACATAATATTCATTTTTAATTTGGGTATTAAATGAGCTGAATTTTTTTAAGTTTTTCTATAAACCAAACAGAAAGGAAAAATGAGAAAAAAACAAAATTAGTTAAGGCTGTTTAACTTTTTGCTGATTTGATTTTCTTTTTTGATAGTTAGAAACAATTGTAATTTTAAACTTTTTGATTTATAAAGTTCAAAGCAAGGTTTTAATATACGGAATCGAGCCTCGAGGCGTTTTTCTTTAGCCTCACGAGGCGTAAGCCTCGAGGCGAACCGAGGCGTAACATCGAGGCGGAAAAACAAATAATATCTAAAATATTATATAACTCATAAAAAGCAACACAAAGTATTATGCAATCCCAATATTAAGTTTAAAAGGTCATTTATACTCACAAAAAGACCATTTTTTGCAATTTTTTTGTCAAACTCAAGACCCATTCACGATTTTGGATAGATATTGGTCACCCTTTTAGCTTTAAGCAAAGCATTCTTTGCAAAAAGTCAAGAAAAGTTAATGGGATTTCAAAAAAATCAGGTAAAAGTCGGGAAAAGTAAGTAAAACAGTCCAAAAAGTTAAAAAAAACCCAACTCAGGTCCTGACCGCCTCGGATCCGCCTCTCACTGCCTCGGCCGCCTCGGACCGCCTCTCACCGCCGAGGAGCACGTTTCAGAAACAGGCTCTGAGGCGCCGCCTCAGATACGTTTTTTACCCGCCTCGCCTCGAGGCGCGCCTCGAGGCGTACGCCTCACACGATTTTTAAAACATTGGTTCAAAGTTTAATATGTTGAAGAATAAACATGTAAAATAGACAAATTACAAAAATTCATACGTTTATTTACTTTAGAAAAACAAACAGTTTTATATGATTCGAGTTTCAGATTTTTACAATACCTCTGAGGTTTTAAGATTTCAGACAAAAATCTTGTAAAAACAAACAGAACCAGAGTGAATATTGTACAAATTTTGAGTGCAATAGTAGAACATGTATGTTTATAAAATTATAGTTTTTATGCCTTATAAAAACACTTGATTTTACTAATATTGTAACTTACTGGAACTGTTAATAATGCCTTGGAGGACTTTGAGCCTGAAAGAAAAGACTCCCACACCATCTGTCCATCAGGAAGATTCCAAGCTCTTAATATACTTCCCTCTGATGACAGTGTAATTACATCTGAATATGTAATAAAAATAAAATCATACTTTTGCAATTATAATATAAATCTTTTTTACTAATATTCCATCTTATATTAAGATTGATATTATCAACAATATTTATCTAAAAAAGTCCACAAAACTGCTCGTTGACTTTTATGCAAGGAAGAATGCTTACATTTCCCGAGTGCAATATCAATTTTGTCAACAACATCATCAGATCCCAAAACATGTCTCCAAACTGCATGTAACCAAAAATCATCAGCATATACATATACTCTTTCAAAAGAGATACAGGAATATTATAACCTAACAAAAGTTAAAACTTACAAATATCGCCTCGACGAAGATCAAGGGAGGCAATAACATTCTCTTCAGTTGACACCACAACACGTTTTCGGCCTGCCTTTTGCGTGTGGAACACTGCATGATTTACTTTCCCTATGTAACGTTGATGCCTAAACAATTAAATTCATATTAGAAGATTAAAAATGGAAGACATCTAGTTCCAATCGCATATGTTAGAGCACAAAGAGTGATCTAGTTTGCAAATATTTCTGAAAAGTTTTAATAATTATATCAATGTTCAATTTGAAATTAAACTATGTCACAACATCAGTCAAAGGTATCTGTTTTTTATTCCCTTAACGAATGAAATAACAATTTTAATGGAATCTAACGAAGAGAGTATTAAACAACAGAATTCAACTAAAGAACAATACAAAAAGAGATCGATTAAAGCGTCCTACAATTTAAGCACTCGCATCAGATCAATACACATACAGAGATGTAATCCGAAATCGACTAGTTCAAATTAGGTTAAGAGTGAGTAGTACAGTACAGATATTGAATTAAAAAAGATACCAGTCCATGAAGCCGACTTGATCTTCGAAGAGAGAGAAGGTAGGGATTAAAGACGATGAGAGGAAGAGGAGAAGCAGGGAAAGCTTGATCGCCATTGCCATGGCGATGAAGTTTGATCGGGTTGATCTAGGTTAGTAGTTGGGTGTGATGTGATGAGTAAAGATAATAGGGGGCGGGGGATCTGAGAACGCGATGGATGGGGTCAAGCCGGCTTGATCTGTTTTCCTCCTTTTGCCTTTTATTTTAATCTATTTTTGAGAATAATATTTTCCAAAGGTAAAAAGTAACTAGATTATACGGATAGTTTTGAATTTAATTTCTAAGTTCTAGAAAATTAAATGGATAGTCATTAACTTTTGAGGGTTAATCACATTTTTGGTCCTTAAGTAGATATTCATTAGAAGAAGTTAAATATCACTAGAGTTGTGTTCAGTGAGGTCCCATATTATTATAAAGTGTCAAGGAATAATCCACAACCATCAGATCAAACTTAATCAATGACCAAGATCTATCTATAAATTACACACGGAGGGATATTATCGTCCAAAATATTACGCCAGACCTTCTTCCTTCTTCAATCGAGCTTACGCTCGAATTGCTTTGGCGATTTCCGGCGATCTCTAAGCCACAAATCACAAACAATGAGTCGTAAACGGCAGATCTGAATTTCAAACATCGAATCGACTGTACAAATCGAATCACAAACAGCGAATCGCGTTTTTCTCGAATTCGAGCCGCAATCAAACGCAAATCAGTATCACGAAATCAAAATATCCGACGTTATCAATTAATCTAGTTCCAGAATCTGTCAATTGCAATAAATCAGGAAAAAAATCGACGATTCAGGTAAAAAAATTACAATTCTAGTTTATTAGATAACAAATCACAAGTGATTTGCTTACGAATCACATGTGATTGCAAGCTGTGCGTTAGTTGAATGCGCTCAGGTGAGATCGATAAGCGAATCACATGTGTTTCTTTTTTTTGCGTAAAATAGAGGAATATACTATATAACAAATCACAAGTGATTTGCTTATGAATCACATGTGATTTGCAAGCTGTGCGTTAATTGAATGCGCTCAGGTGAGATTGTTAAACGAATCACATGTGATTTTTGCGTAAAACATGGGAGTTTACTGGATAACAAATAACAAGTGATTCTCTATCGAATCACATGTGATTGTAAGGTTGCGTTAATTGACTGCGGTTAGCTGAGATTGATAATGAATCACATGTGATTTTTTTTCTTCATAAAACAGGGAACTTTATTATATAACAAATTACAAGTGATTCGCTTACGAATCACATGTGATTTTGAGCTTTGTGTTAATTGACTGCGCTCAGGTGAGATTGATAAACGAATTACATGTAATTTTTATGAGTAAAACAGGGGAGCTTATTAAGAAACAAATCACAAGTGATTCGCTTACGAATCACATGTGATTGTATGTTATGCATTATTTAACTGCGATCAAGTGAGAATGTTAAGCTTGATTGTTTTTTGCCTAAAACATGGGAGATTATTAAATAACAAATCACAAGTGATTCTAAAATAACATTATAGAAACACATGATTATATATTCTGATTGATTATATCATTATGCAAAGGATTTGGCAAACCAGGTCGTGGGAAATACAAAGGATGTGGAAGAGATAAACGTTTAATGAGTGGTAATGAAACGGGAATTAAAGAAATCAACAAGAGGAAAATAAATTGCAGAAAATGTTCATGGACATATCACACTAGCAGGACATGTGAAAAATATCAAGAAAGGAAAAAAAAAAACAAAAGGAACAACATGATATTGCGAATTCTGAAGCCATTGTGAACGAAGAGTGAAACATATCTTACACTTAGTATTATTATTATTTTTTTTTTTTTGTTGTTTGATTAAGATAATTTGTAACACTTTAAGAATCTTATATTTGAATAAAATCTTTTAAAAATTTGTTATAAAGAACCATCACATGTAAATAGAAACAATAACATTTGATTATTAATAAAAATCACATGTGATTAAAAAAGTAAACATCAAGAGCACAAAAACAATAAACATGAAGTGTGATTGAAATCGCATGCGATTTTGTTAAGTAAAATAGAGTTATCTCATAAAATAGAGGATTCTATATACATAACAAAATAACATGTAATCGGAAAGTAAAAATCAAGTGCACAAAAACAGAACATGTTACTTAGTTTTAAATCACATGTGATTTTATTAACAATCACATGTGATTCTATTAAGTAAAACATAATTATTTCATAAAACAAAGGAGTCTATATGCATAACAAAGTCACATGTGATTTGAAAAGTAAACATCAAGTGCACCAGAACATGTTAATAAGTATTAAATCACATGTGATTTTATTAACAATCACATGTGATCTGTTAAGTAAAACAGAGTTATTTCATAAAAAAGAGGAGTCTATATCCATAACAAAATCACATGTGATTGTAAATGAACATGTGACTGGAAATGAACATAAAAATAGTTACATGTGATTTACTATTCATTCACATGTGATTTTAGCATTCTATACATTAATATAAATAAGCATCAAAAGTGACCATTAGTTAAATCACATGTGATTTTTGTTTACGATGCATTAAGTACAACATGGTTAAAAACATACAAAACGAACACACTGTGGCATTAGATCAAATGCATTAAGTACAAATTGTTTTAAAATAAACGTTATTTTCGCAGAATTTTATCATGTGTTAAAATCTTGCATGTGAAACGCATCCTTAGCTTGTTAAGAATCATCTACTGTTGAGAAGGATCTTTTGGCATCCCTGTGTCCCATGAATTGTCATATTGGTCTTTAAATAACTCCATGTGCAACATCACAAACACACCACAATCAATATAATTTTTGTCCGAACACCATGACATTTTCATTTTGCTAACAGATAACTTTGAGACAGTATCAACAACTCGATGTTTCTTCCTTTTTAAATGCTTTGAGAAACAATATTGCTACAAAAAAAAATATTAAAAAAAAAAACATAATAATTTTACAAAAAACATATGAAGATTGATATAAAACTTACAACAATGCCACATATTCTTTTGTATTTGCCATTAAAATTCCCCCTGATTCGGTTATCAATAATTAGATATGATGGATCACTTCTAATTTCAAAAACCAACGTACAGAAATGAGATGCATTAAAAATAGGGAAGAAAACCTACAATAGATTTAAATGTCAAAAACAAAATAAAACAAGGTAATTTTTAAAAAAATATAAATTATTTGTATTTTAGCGCATGTGATTGTTAATGAAATCACATGTGATTTTGTTATGTACATAGACTCACTGTTTTATGAAAAACTCTGTTTTACATAACAAAATCACATGTGATTGTTAATGAAATCACATGTGATTTTTTATGTGTATTGAGTATCTTGTTTTGTGAAATAACTCAGTTTTATATATTAATCACATGTGATTGTCAATCAAGGTCAAAATCGCCACCTATAAAAACAGAGAAGCAAGTTATGACAACTAATCAAAATAGGAAATAGTTAAACTAAAATCACATGTGATTGTACTAACAATCTCAACTAAACACATGTGATTTAGCTTATTAATCACATGTGATTGTAAGCTATGCCTTATTTGACTGTGATTAGTTAAGATTTTGATAACAATCACATGTGATTGTACTCATTATCTCACCTAAACAAATGTGATTTGGCTTATCAATCACATGTGATTGTAAGTTATGTATTATTTGACATGTGATTTTAAAAACACATGTGATTCTAAAAACATAGTTAACATAAAAATAACATACTACGAATCACAAGTGAACATAATAAAATCACATGTGAATTACAACTAAAAAACACTAGAAATCTGTGATTTACTAATAAATTCAGTAAATCAACGTATTATCAAATACAAAACCTAGAAAAGTCGAAATATACAAAAACACAATAAATGAACAACTATTTATGCAAAACCAATTAAAAAAAACTAATAATAACAAAAAAACAAGTTAAAATTACCTAGAAGTTGTTCGGTAATGTCAGATTTTTCACCTAGCGCTTTTGGAGAAGGAGAAGATCGTAAATCAGACATTGAAACGATTGAAGAAGTTTTTCTTCGAATGATACTGTGCGAGAGAGAAAGAAGAGTGAAGAATCGCCGAAAATCGCCGGAAAAATCAAAGGGTTTCAAGTGGTTTTTTTAGAGACAGATGAAGAGAGGGTTTCAGGAGAGAGAAAGAGAAAAGGAGAATTGACAGATTGATGGGGGTTATATCAGACGTAAAATGACGGTAATACCCCTGCGCGTAAAAAAACCTTTGACTTGATGATATAATCTGGACCATTGATCTTGATGATCCAAGGGCCAATGATTATTCCTTGGGACTTTATAATTGTCATAGACCTCCTTGAACAAACCACAATACCACTAATGTGCAAGGCAGACAAGAGTAAAACTCTCTCCTTTTATCCCATCAACACAAGAAGCCTATTTTGCAATATCAAAGGTGTAATATCTTCTTCTTCTCATTCTAGGATAACTTCCTAAAGTGTCCATAGCAAAACAATAACAATAACAAAGCAAAAACTAAAATTCATTCAATGTTCCAGAAAATTTTCATTAACTAATGTTGGAAAAAATTATATATATGTGTTATATATAGTTATTGGTTGGTAGCTTTGTGGTCTCCTTTGTGAGAGCTACGCAATATAGCATGTCCAAAGTAGAGTTGTGGTGAATGAGATATCGACTCTCAAAGTAGGGTGTTTGAAACAAGAAATCTTGAGATTGAGATGTTGGGATGCTATCCCACATTGGAAAAAGACCAAATCATTTGTTGGTTTATAAGGTTGAAAGTATTATGGAAGAGCTCTGTGAAGTGAGAAACAAGTTTTTCATCAAGATCTACTTTTTTTTAGAATCAGTACATTGGTCCTTCGTTTAATCTTCTTCAACCTCTGAGAGCTCTTCGTCCTTAATATCATAATCAACAATTTCTTCATCTTTTTCATCATCCTTACCATCACCTTCCTTTACTTGTACAACCTTTTTCTTATGAATGACTTCTCTTAGCATAGACATTTTAGGCACATAAGATCCATGTTTAAGGATGTGAGCAAATTAACGATTGTGCATTTGAGCAAAACCCATAAATTGTATTTTCCAATGCCCGAAGTTATCGTCATCAATAACAAGGGCATTGGATTTGAAACCAAGATTCATAAGAGTTAAACGTTCACTCACATTGATCAGTTTATACGGATTAACGATTATAGATTAATCCATCTGCTCTGATACCAATTGTTAGTCCACATATAGTGACAATGAAATGTAGAGGGGTGGGGGCAGGGGGGTTGAATACACTTCTTTTATATAACTAATCAATATGATGAAATAAAAATTAACATAATAATTTTTGAACTCTTTTATTTATTACTCAATAATAATAACAAAGTACAAGTGATCATATAAATAAACTAAGAACAAAAATGTTAGTCTAATCATTTGAAGATATTGACAATACGACAACCACAGACTAATACAAATATTGATCAACACTGAGATTACAACGACTTACTTGATTGAATTAATGTAATCTTTATGTGCAATTGTGAAGATTACACTTACTAGTCATAGTTCAGTGACTCATGGTCCTTCAGCGACTCATGGTTCTTCAACGACTTGTCTTGCTTCAACGAGCTTCATCAATATTGTAACTTAGTCTTATGATTGTCTTCAAGACTTAGTGTGGTATTGTCAGACAGACACTAAACTTATTACAACCATCTGAACTGCGTATTGAGCACACTTTGATTCCGCATGTGAATACCGATCATTAATATATGTTTGTGCAGATAGTGTAATGAGATGACGAGGTTCTGAACATTGGAACATCAGAATCCTAATCACCCACAATCTGAAACACCTATTTCAGATTATCTTCTAACTTTGTTTGTTTGTCTTCATTAAATCTATAATAGGTTAGAGTTACCTCCACTTTTCTAACACTAAGTAATGCATGAATTAAATCCAAATTGCATGAATTTTTGACAACTGCATGAGACAAAATCGATTTGCAGTCCATTGATACACACACTTATTATTGTAACCATTTTTCTTACATGAAGGTTAATTGTTTGCCTACGTACAGGGGTCATGGTTCAAGTTTTTAGGGTTTTAAAATCATCATAATTACTCATGAAATGTTCTTATCATTATATTATCATTTTTGTTCATGTGTTTAAAATCTAAGCTATTGTTGATTGTTTTAATCTTAAGAACTTTGGTTTTTTGGTTTATCAATAAGTATTTAACTAAGTCGTTCCTTGAAACAATAGTTTAGTTTCATGTATTTGCACATTTTCTTTGGTAAAATAACATTATAAATGAGTTATCATAGCATACACATAAGAAATTAAAAGTAAGATTGCAAGAGGGTGATAATTCTCACAAGGATTTTCGGTTGGTTTTCTTGAGTTAATGGGTTCTCTTTCTTGGTCCAAAGCTTCTAAGGGTTGTTATTCTTTTGTTATATCTCCATAATCGCCTACTAGAGATGTGTGAGTAATGATTCATGGCGGGTCTTTGTTTTTTTCTTTGCATAAGTTAAATTAGATGAGGAAGGAATGAGAAAGAGCTCGACTTAATTGAGTTTTCCAATTGAGAGAGAATAAGATCCACTCAATACGGGAGTAATTGTTAAATCAAATAAATTAGGGTATTTCAATATTTGTCTGTTAGGACTTATTTATTGTAAGTAATAGTCTAGGGGGTATTTATGCCAACATTGTATAGTTATTAGATTAGTCTTAGGATTAATTAGACAATTATGGAGATGGTATATAAACCAAAGATGTAATCCCTAATTGTTAACTTTGCTGAATTAATCAATCTTATCCACTTGCAAAGTTCTCTCTCTTCTCTCTACTTTCTCTCTCTAAAACCCTCATTTCTTCCTTATCAAGTTTCACCTATAAATCACCATCTTTGGATCAAACAATGGATTGATTGCTTGTTTGAGGATCATCAATTGGTATCAGAGCACAAATTCACTCTGAAATCGATCCAAACCCGTTGTTTGCTGTCCAAAACAGAAGATTATTGGGGTTTTTTCAAGTTTTTGAAGAAAAAAGGGGTCAGAAATAAAAATCCGAATTTAAGGTATTTTTGTTAGATTTTATGGCTTGAATCTGTTCCTTTCTTCATAGTATTAAGCTTAGAATCAAGTTTCAATCAATTCCAATCCGTATTGACAATGAAATCTTGATTTTAGTAAAACTCCATTAAAGCTTGAGCTTCAAGTTTTCAATTTTTAAATTCAAAATTTGGATTAGATTGTGTTTGTTTTTGGTCAAAATTATTGGAATTGATTGAAGGAAAACAATTTTAGAACATATTACAAAAAGAATCAATCGTTTTGGTTAAGATTTGAGCAAGTTAGGATCATTTTTGAGTGATTTTCGTCATTCTCGGTACTATTCGGCTCGACACAGAGCACAGAACAATCTCGACTCGAGAACAGTAAACTTCTCGACCCGAGAACCTCAAACATCTCGGCTCGAGATCCTCAAATATCTCGGCTCCAGAACCTCAAACATCTCGACTCGGGAACCTTCCCGACTTCGACTCGAGATCTTCCAACATCTCGACTCGAGATCTTTCAACACTTTGACTCGAGATCTTTTACATTTCTCGACTCGAGATCTCTACCAAACACTTCAAATTTTTACCCCGTCGTAATCTCAACTTAACCAATCAAACATGGCTTTCAAAGATGCCTTGTCCATCGGATCGGATACAAAACCACGTGTTCTCTACCGAGGAGAATATGGTCAATGGAAGAAACGATTTCTCCATTTTATCCTAAGTCAAACTGCGGGTCCACTAATCCTCGAATCCCTTGAAAATGGACCAGCAAAATTCTACCGATCTGTGGTAGCTACCCCAAACTCAGAACCACTGGTAACTGGTGGTGTTTTCGAAATTCCCCCTGCGGAATACAATCAAGAACAGAAAGAAAGAGCAAGAGCTGATGCATATGCACATTCATACATGCTGCAAGGTCTTCCCAATGACACATACAGCAGTCTCGACAGTTTTGAGACTGGGAAAGAACTATGGGATGAGATCCGCAAACAAATGGAGGGAAGTGACCTTGGCAACAAAGCTAAAATGGTATCTACCCTTAATGCGTACGTTCAGATTAATGCAACCACTGGAGAAGAACTGGAACAAACCTACCATAGGTTTTGCAATATGTTGAATGATCTCCGAAAGAACAACCTGAAGAAGGGAAACATGGAAATCAACATCAAATTCATCCAATCTCTCCTACCTGAATGGGAAATGTTTGGAAACAGTGCGATGCAACACAAAGATTTGGGCCAGATAGATGTTCATGAACTATATGAATATTTACATCAGAATGAACCAATGGTAAAAGGTATTGCCAAATCCAGGTAAGACAATTCTAACACACTTGCCCTGTTAGCCAAACAGAATCAAGCACTGAACAAAGGAGTTAATGAAGCCCTTCTGGCAGCTCAATCAAAAGAGGTTGTTAAAGATGAACCTGAGACTCTTATTCCTGAGGGAACAAATGAAGAAATTGAGTCTGTTCGTCAGTCTATGGCTCTAATCTCAAGCTACAATAACAAATACTACAACAAGCCAACAAAAAACAACCTCAGATCATCATCAAACTTCAAATTCAACTCATCTTCTCAACCTCCAAACAAAACCTCATCTTCTACTACTGAGCCACCGAAAAAGTGCTACAACTGTGGCGTGACTGGGCACTTTGCCAAAGACTGTAGGAAGCCGAAGATCAAAGATTTTGAATACTTCAAGAGAAAAATGTTGCTGGCTAAGCAGGTCGAGAATGGCAAAGTCCTACTGGCTGAAGATATGCAGTGGTTGGAAGACTCTGATGATCAAGAAGAACAATGTACTGCCAGTTTGGCCCTTATGGCTAGATCCACTGAAGTGAGGGATGAACTGTGCATTCCTGAAAATGATGATCTTGAGGTACACTATTCTTCCTTAGATTCTTCTCGAATTGACTCAGACACTGATCAATCAGTTAATTCCTTGTTTAATGAAAACCTTTTAAATGAAATTGACGAGAAAGCCCAATTGAGTAAACAAATAATATCCTTAGAGACCGAAAAGATAAAAAATTTTAAATGATATAAGTCAATGTTCTCTTCACTTAACACAGATGCAAACCTTTGAACAAATAAACAAGGAATTACAAAATCAGCTGCCTACGTCACAATCTGTTTTTCAATTAAAAATATCTGCATTACAAGAAAGTTTACAACAACAAGTAAACACAAATAATACTTGAAATGGACATATCACTAATTTAAAAGCAGAAAATATGACGTTTCGTCGCCAACTTGAAACACTCGTTCCTCAAGTTAATCAAAATAACTCTTTTAATCAAAAAACACAAGAGTTACAAAAACAGTTGTTGACTTTTCATGTTGCTCACACCAGTGAGGTTAATCGATTAAACCAAATAATCAATGACATTTTTTTTTGAAATATCATATCTTAAGAACATGAAAACTACGTCAATTGAGAACGACGAGTCCAAGAAGTTACTCAATGACTTATCTATTCAATTACAAAGAGAGCAAGAATGGGTAAAGGCCGCCGAATCCAAGATGAAAGACTATCAAGACCAACTGAAGACGGCTGCCACAAAAATTCAAAACATAAATGAACAAATTAAAGAATTAACCAACAGTTTTAAAAAGGAAATCGATGAACATTCAGCCACAATATACAGTCTCACTGTCAAAAAGGAAAATGTCGAAGAACACATTACTAAACTGGAGCAGACGATTGTTAAAGCCGGTCATGCAGAATAGACAATCAAGTTCAATGAACCAAAAGAGTGCAGGTCCTACAAATCAGAAGCGGGTCTCGGAGCAGATTATACTCGTTATCTGGAGAAAGCTGCTGATGTTCTTCCCACACTGTACAACTATGACTACATGAACTTGGGAATCTGGCAAAGCTTTCTTCATATGCCAGATGAAGAAACAGAACTTGAAAAATTCAACAGAGGAAAAGAAGAATATGCTTAAATCAGCTTTAACTATGATGCTTTAAACTCCACATATGAAAATAAGAAAGCAAATTTCGAACATAATGAATATTTTCCAATTATCACTCCAGCAGAGTTTTCTATGCCAGATAATGCAATTTTAAAACAAATCAATGAACCAAAGCTTTATGTTCCACCATTGATTTTAGAAAAGAAAATTGTCCAACTTGAATTAGAAATCGATGAAACCCACAAAGCTTTTGACAAAGAAAAAGAAAATCTTCAAACTAAGATAAGTAAATTAGAGGACACGATTTTAGAATTAAAATCTAAAACTAACAAAACTATTTTTTAAAATTCTAAATCTTCCTTAATAGGACTGACATCAGTCTATCCAGTTCAAACCATCTTGAGGAGGAGCTCTAATCCACCTGTTTTGAATCTTGCAGATAAAAAATTAGAGTCCCAAAGGAAGAAGTCTATGAATCCTGATGGAGTCACAAGAGCCAAGCAGTCCAAGAAGTCTATTCAGACCGGACCTAGTATGCTTAAGAAGCCCAGCCTGCTTAAGAAGTATAGTCCTCTTACGTCTGTAGTTTCTTCTTCTTCTGTTCAAGATAAATATAATAACTCTAATCATGTGAAAACTCTTACAACGGCTTTTAGAACTGATTATGATTCTACTGTTTATCGTCCTGTAAGATACTCTCCTGATTTTGATGATGTGTATGTTAAAACTGACGAATTTGGAACAAAAATATTTTTTGATAAAATTACAAAGAAACAGATTACTCAAACTGTTACACAATTTTTTGTTAGATTAGATGCACCTTGCAGTTATAAGAACAAAGTATTTCATAAATCTGGTAAAATTATAAACTCATGCAAAACGTGCTTTCCATATCAACGCAAATCATACGTCTCTATTCCATCTAAATCTAATCAAAAGGGTCCATCGTCTCCTGTTTCTAAACAAACAAATAATTCTGTCAAACTCCCACCAACCTCTGATACCCAGTCGTCTTCTCGTCTCAAATCTTCTCGAGGAAATTCCGCAGCAAAACCAAAATCTTCAGGTTCCTCAAAATGCGACAAAAAAACGTCTACAAAACCCTCAACTTTTGTGAAATATAACTGGATTAAAAATTTAAAAATCTCATTGGATTGTTCAATCCTCTGACAAATCTTTTAAATGGGTCATCAGATCCACAAAGTCTGAACTGCCTCCTAGCAGTTCCCCAATGCTCTAAATTGATCATAACATAAAATATGCATAAAACATATGTCACTAATCGTTCTGGACCCATACACCTTTGGGTACCTAAAATGTTTTATTTGTTTTATGTAGAATGTATGGTACCTTGACACGGGCTGTTCAAGGCACATGACTGGGAACAAAAATATACTGACCAACTTTCATGAAAAATATTTGGGAATGGTCAAATTTGGAAATGATCATTTAGCTGCAATATTAGGTCTCGGTGACATTATTCGTCCTAACCTCATTATTAGAAATGTTGCCTTTGTTGAAGACCTCTCTCATAATCTCTTTAGCATCGGGAAATTCTGTGACAAAAATCTGGAAGTCAACTTTCGTACAAACCGATGTTCTGTTCGTACCTTTTCTGGCGAAGAACTTCTTACTGGAACTCGTACTACAAATTTATTCACCATCAATCTCAATGATATGGTTCCAATTGAAGAAGTTTGTCTTGTATCCAAGGCAACTTCCAATGAGTCATGGTTATGGCATCGTCGGTTGTCTCATTTTAATTTCAAAACCATGAACAAACTAGTGAAAGGAGGTCACGTATCTGGATTACCTGATGTTTCTTTTGACAAAGATAATAAATGTTCGTCATGTGAAATGCGAAAAATGACTAAAAAGTCTCACAAACCTAAACCTGCACCAAGTACTTCTAAGCCTCTTGATTTACTGCATATGGACTTGTGTGGTCCTATGAGTGTTCAAAGGCTTGCTGGTAAACGATATGTACTGGTTATTGTTGATGACTATTCAAGATACACGTGGGTTCATTTCCTTCGTTCTAAGGATGAAGCCGCATAAATCATCATCTCATTTATCAAGAAAACTCAAGTGAACATGGAATTAAATGTTCAAACAATTCGTACTGACAATGGTACTGAATTTAAGAATCGAGTTCTTGACTCTTATCTTGAATATGCTGGCATCACTCATCAGTTTTTCGCTGCCGAACTCCCCAACAGAACGATGTTGTTGAAATACGAAACCGTACGTTAGTTGAAGCTGCACGTACAATGCTTTCATTTTCAGAACTTCCACTGTCTTTATGGGCAGAAGCCATCAGCACCACATGTTTTACTCAAAACCGCTTCATCATCAATAAAACATACAACAAAACTCCATATGAGCTCATAAAAAATTGAATACCAAATGTCAAATTTTTCCACATTTTTGTTAGTCGATGCTTCATTCTGAATGACAAGTTAAACTGAACAAGTTTGAAGAGAAAGCTAATGAAGGAGTCTTTATTGGATATTCAAAGGAATCAGCGTCATTCAGAGTGTACAACCGGTCAACAAGAGTGATTAGAGAAAGTGTCAATGTCTCCTTCGATGAAAAATTTCCTCTTGATTCATTGACGACTAGTATTGAAATCCCATTACCCACTACATCCTCTGATCATTCAACATCTCTGAATGATCTTAAAATTTTATTTGAACATTTCTATGATGAATATCACAACATCAGACATCCACCTCCACCTCCACCCCCACCCCGACCCCCACCCCCACCCCCACCCCCACCTCCACCTCCGACTGATGTTCAATCAGTCACTGCTCCGGACATACAAACTCCAACCACACATGAATCTCCATCTCCCACCTCACCTGCTCTAACTTCACTGATACCTACAACAAATACTGGTCCTTCTACTGCAACTTTAGAAACTCAATCTATACCAGCCGATCCTCCACCTCCATTAAATATTGTTGCTCCCCTGGTGTTTGACTTCTTTAAATTTCATCTTCCACGTGCTGAACTGCAACCACCGATTCATCCACCCAATATTCAAAATGCTATCATCCCACACCCTGCTTTCGCTAATAATTCCAACATTAATCCTGGTCAACTTCCACTTCCACATTCAACTAAGTGGACCAAGGAACATCATTTGGATCTAATCATCGGAAATCCTGAGTCATCTGTCCAAACTCGAAGGGCAACGGTGAATGAATTTCATTACGCTTCATTCTTAAGTTCAACTGAACCTAAGAAAGTCAGTGAAGCTCTGTCTGATCCAGACTGGATAATTGAAATTGAGGAAGAAATCAATCAATTTGAAAGATTAAAGGTCTGGCGCTTAGTTCCAAAAAATCCAGGATCCTCTGTAATTGGAACTAAGTGGATTTTCAAGAACAAGAAAGACGAAAATGAAATTGTCATTCGTAACAAAGCACGGTTGGTTGCTAAGGGTTACGCTCAACAGGAAGGGATTGATTACGAAGAAAAATTTGCTCCTGTTGCACGTATCGAAGCCATTCACATTTTCTTAGCATATGCAGCTCACAAAAACTTTACCATCTATCAGATGGATGTAAAGACTGCATTCTTAAATGGTATTTTAAAAGAAGAGGTGTTTGTCCATCAACCAGAAGGGTTTGTAGATCCCAAATTTCCAGATCATGTCTATGTTCTCGATAAAGCTCTATATGGTTTAAAACAGGCCCCTCGAGCATGGTTTGATGTTCTCTCCCAATTCTTGGTCGAATCTAGTTTTTCAAAGGGAAAGGTCGATACCACTTTGTTCATCAAACGTCAAGGAGAAGATATCATATTAATTCAGATCTATGTTGATGATATCATCTTTGGTTTTACAAATCCAAAATATTGCAAACTTCTTTCCGATCTCATGGTAAAACGCTTTGAAATGAGCATGATGGGGGAAATGAACTTCTTCCTAGGTCTTCAAGTTCGTCAACTTCCGACTGGCATCTTCATCAATCAATCAAAGTATATCTCTGATTTGTTGACGAAGTATCTCATGGACGATTGCAAACCTATTTCAACACCAATGTCCCTGGCACAGAACTCCATGCTGATCTTGATGGTAAACCGGTAGATGTCACGAACTATCGGGGTATGATTGGGTCTCTACTTTATTTAACTGCCAGCCGTGCGGATATCATGTTCTCAACATGCATATGTGCCCGATATCAAGCAGCTCCTAAAGAATCACACTTTCTGGCAGTCAAACGAATCTTTCGTTACCTCAAAGGCACCAGAGACCTTGGTCTTTGGTACCCAAAGGAGACCTCGTTGGATCTTTCTGCCTTCTCGGATGCTGATCATGCCGGGTGTATGCTGGATAGAAAGAGTACATCTGGAGGAGTTCAATTCTTGGGAGATAAGCTAGTCAGCTGGTCATCACGAAAACAAAACTGTGTGTCACTATTACCTGCTGAAGCAGAATATGTTGCAGCTGCTAGTTGTCTTTCCCATGTGATATAGATGCAATCACAATTAAAGGATTATGGCTTTTCCTATAGCCGCATTCCTTTATATTGTGATTCCAGGAGTGCAATCAGAATATCTTGCAATCCAGTTCAACATTCCAAAACCAAACATATTGATCTTCAATATCATTTCATTAAAGATCACGTTGAACTGGGCAATGCTGAACTGTACTTCGTATCCACCGACTTTCAATTCAGATATTTATTTACCAAGGCTTTAGACGAAAAACGTTTTAACTATCTGGTCTCAAAGCTTGGTATGCTAAATCTCAAAAATTAACTGTTTCAAATTTCTTATTTTGTAATTTGTTAAGTCGTTGAATTTTCCTTATTATCGCAATGGCTTTCAAGAAATTCCTCTTGAAACCCTGTCGTCAAAACTCGTCATCTGTCAAGGGGGAGAATCTACTCATCTCATCAGTCAAGGGGGAGCTGATGCTGCTTTTCAAAAGATCAACATTCCCGACCCTCGACATTTATTAGTATTTTTCTCTATTTTATTTTATTTTATTTTATATTTATTTTATTTTATTTTATTTTATTTTATTTTTATATTTATTTTTATTTTAATCTTATTTTAACATTTTAGTTTAAAATTGAAATTCTCTTTTCTTTCTTTTCTACTCGGAAACCTCAAATCTTTTCGACCCGCCCGAGCCGAGCCGACCCGGAATCTTTTCACACCTTCTCGAGCCGGAATCTCCACTGTATAAATACCTTCCTCCGTATCATTGTTTGCTTTTTCCGACTCGACACTATCTCGCTCAGACACAGTTCAAGGTGCGAATTCACACACTAAATTCCTCTTTTCGATCTTAGCTTCAATCCGTCACTTGATTCTTCGAATCCTTCAATACGAATCTTCCCTCGATTAATTACGGTATGTTATATCCTTCAATCTCCTCTATATTGCTACCGATTGAACGTATTGGATCTGTTCGTACCTAGGGTTTCGTAGTTTGTGATTTTGTTCAATATAGGGTTTCCTCATCTCCAATAAGTTGCCTACGTTGCTAGTTTAGTCGAATCGATCACCATATGTCTATTTTGAACGTAAAAATTGGCCTAGGATTGTTCTCAGTTCCATACTTGCAAAACTGAAAAATTGCACAGGATCTCGGGTCCAATGTTCCCGACTCGTGATCTTTCAAATATCCCGCCTCGAGATCTTTCAAAGATCCCGACTCGAGATCTTCCACACTCACCGACTCGAGATCATCCACTGTTCCCGACTCGAGATCTTTCAAAGATCCCGACTCGAGATCTTTTTCAGTTTCCGACCCGAGATGTTACTCTTCCCGCTCAAATCTTTTGACTCGAGATGTCACTGTCCCCGGGCCGGAATCTTTGTCAAATTTTTCTAAGTATAATTTTTATTTATATTTTAAAATTTTATTTTATTATTATTTTTAATAAAATTTAATTTTCAAATATTATTCTTATACTTCCTCTGTATCAAAATAAGTGACAGAAATTGGCTTACACATTTTTTGAGGTAAAAGATTAAAGTAGAGGTTAAAATAGATTAAGTACATGGTTAGTGGAGGATGTGTACCACTTTTATTGAATAAAGTGATATTAATGAGTTTTAAAAGTAAAAGTAGGGGTATAAGGGTAATTTCACTTTATTAAAGTGGATAGTTAGTGGGTATGGGTCCCACTATTTTTATCAAATAAGGAAAGTTTTCAAAGTGTGTCACTTATTTTGATACACCCCAAAATGAAATTTTTTGAAATTTTTATACATATATATATATATATATATATATATATATATATATATATATATATATATATATATATATATATATATATATATATATATATATATATATATATATATATATATATATATCCGGATCCGGTGAGGACTCTTTTTCCTCGCGAGGACTGTGAGGACTCCAAAAAAAACGCTAAAAATGATCCAAAACAAACTTTTTTCAAAAAATTCCTTTTTTAAACATTAAAATCGCTATGTATAAGATCCAAATTTTTTTTTTCCAAAAATGATCCAAAAAATAAAATATGGATCATAATAATGATCCACAAAAAAAAACTGGATCATTGTTATGACGAGGCAGCATGGCCCGTGCGATACACGGGCTTAATTAATGTTAAGTCGTTTTTGGTATCGGATAAAAGTATGAACAAAGTAAAGTATGTCTTAAGAAATTGTAAAGTAACAAAACTTGAATGCTTATATTAGCATAACACAAAATATTTTATTCATGAAACATAAGTGCGATTAAGAATGTACATGTGGTGTGTCTAGCTATTACAAATGATGGTATATCTTCAAGAGACACCGGTGAATTAGCACTTTCTGAAAGAAAAAAAAAAGTGTAAACGTTCATTAAAAAGGAATAATTATAAGTTATTTATTTGCAACATGGAATTAATTTTTAATGAAACATGTGTTTCAATTTATGTGTTTGAAAAAAAAATTAAAATGTGAAATCAAGTATATAACAAAAAGTACTAAAAAGAGGATAAGTTCAACAACTTTGGTAGTGAAAATAAAATATACCTTTTGTTGTTAGTCTAGGTTGTTAAATGCTTCTTTGTAAACAATGTTTCTTGTGTTGTGGTGTAAATTCTTGTCATTGTCTTCAATCATGAGGATTTTTAGGCCTGTTGGATTTGTTACTCTTGATAGTGCTACATATAGTTGTCCATGACTGAAAACAGAAGTTGGCAAATATAGACCCACACCATTAAGTGATTGACCTTGGCTTTTGTTGATAGTCATTGCATAACATGGTTTCACGGGGAATTGCCTTCGTTTCATAATGAAAGGCCATTGTGATTTTGTCGATGTAAGTGTAATCCGTGGTATTAAGACCATTGCCCCGATGTTTGAGCATGTTATAATTTTTGCCTGAATTACGAACTCTCCAAGATGTGTGATAATGAGTCGAGTGCCATTACACAAACCCTGTGTTGGGTTTACGTTTCATAACAACATAACCGGAAGTTCCCTTTTGAGCTTCAAATTGTGAGGTGGCATTCCCGGGAACTTCAAAGAATTAAGAAACTCAGGGGGTATAAATGCTCTTGATCAAGTTCATCAGTTGATGCCTTACAAATTTCGCCTGAGCTTTTGTACGTTACCGATTCACCTTGTAGTTTTTTAAACATGTATGCGTTAATTTCATCTGCATCATCATTTTTTGGAGTTAATATCGCTCTTTCTCTAAGGTATTCCTCGTTAGTCTGTCTAATAGTGAAGTTTGGGAATGTTTCTTTAACAATCTGTTCAATGGGGCATTCCCATGTTTTAATTAGAAAGTTTTCTGGGATTTGTATCAAAGTAGGTTCATCTTCGGCTTCCTTTTTTTTAGCTGGTATATTTCCGTCTCCAACATCTAATACCCACTTATTAAATTGTTGTCGATTAGAATCAATGTTTCCATAAGTGTCATACTCGTTAACCCGCATACTGCGTGATAGCTTGAATAATTGACATTGTTTCCATAACTCGGACCTATTGATGCAAGACTGAACCACTTCTTGTCGTTTTCCTTTTGGAATCACAGGTAAAATTTGTCGAAAATCTCCTCCTAATAATATAGTTAGCCCACCAAATATACGATCTCTATTATTGATATTGTCGTATCCCAATATGTCTCGTAGAGTCCTATCAAGTGCTTCGAAAGCGTATCTTTGTGTCATTGGTGCTTCATCCCATATTATTAAGCTTACTTGTTTCATCAGCCTCGCCAAATGCTTGTTTTGTTTTATACCGCATGTCTTCCATTAGTTCTAGGGGTATAACAAAACGACTATGAGCCGTTCTACCCCCAGGAAGGAGCAATGACGCAATTCCTGCATAGTTGATTTAGTTATAAAAGAATGTCAACAGTTGTTTATTTTATTATTTGGAAGCTTACATAAATTTGTATTCAATGTTATGTACCTGAAGACGCGACTGCTAGAACAATTATTTTCTCTGACCTCAACCGAGAGATGATTGCTTTGTATAAGAATGTTTTTCCAGTGCCCCCGGGGCCATACACAAAAATGAAGTCGCCTTTTTTTTTTTCATGTACAGATGCTATAACCTTTTGATAGATTGAACGTTGTTCTGGGTTTAGTGATCCATACAGATTTTCATGGGTGATCTTCATTTCTTGCAAGTTGTAATTTAATTCTTCCCGAATGAGTCGGTTATCAAGGTTTGTTAGCAAGGTGGGGTCGGGTTGTGGAAGTTCTTGGAAATCGCTTAACGATTTTCCATTTCTTTGTAACAATTCTTGTATTTCAACTAAGCAATAGTTCTTTATTTGTTCATCTGTGAGTTGTAACGTGGGGTACATAAAAAGTTTTCGTTTCTTATATAAAATATCCTCGGAGATAGTTTCCCAGTTTTGCTCCCAAAATTGAAGTGGATTAGTTAATTCACAAAAGAGCAACACTGTGACGAACAAATCTCGCAATTGTGCACCGGATGCCCAAAAGCTTGCTTCTTCTATAGCATGTGTCCATTCTTTGTCATCACTGATTAAGCCATATGCACCGCAAGCCTCTTTAAACGTTGCACAAAGTCTCCCATTGTGTGTCTTTATTTCTTCATAAGATTTAGGACCTTTGACAACGTTTAATAGCATTCGTAGATAGTATCGCTCTCCCGCTGCAGGGTTACAATAAATGATTCGGCCGATGCATTCTCGTTGTTTGCGACGCTTCCACATTTTATCTTTCTCATGCCAAACATATTTTGTTGGTATTTTTGCGTATGTTAGATCCCTAGCTTCCATGTCTCTGTTGTTGAGTTCAAACCATTGAGTAAACATAGTTTCCTTAATGTCTTCCGTACGTAGTAGTTCGAGCAAGTTTTGGGCATCACGAAGGGTGATAGCATTTTGATCTGGCAAGTGGAATATTAACTTCAAAACTGATGGGTAACAGTGATTGATGTCAAAACGGTAGATACGCCATATTGCTTCACACGGTGCTAAGAAGCGACAATCCAAGTAATTTTTTATTTCGTCAACTTTAACAATTTTTTCTGACCCCAGTTCAGCATTGAGATTTTCTTGAATTACTATAGTTGCTCTGTCTGGACCCTTATTTAAGTATTTAAATAAATATTTAATTGCCCTTGATCTGTTGCACCACTCCACATTTATGTGTGCTTTGTATTTAAGCAGAAGGTAACGATTGTATGGGACAACATATGAGTTGTCATATCTGAAGCTACCTTTTGTAGCATAGTTATTGTTGTTTCTTCTGCGATAAATGGGGAATCCCTCGGCATCCATTGTTGTCTCGGCATAAAATGGCTTTGGGAAATGTTTGGTGCATTTTCCCTCAATGGTGCATGGAGAACCGCTACCACATGGGCCATGCAACATGTAATCTGTAACAGCACTGTATCCATCAGGGTCATATTCACGTGAAGGGATCTCGGCTGATATTATATCATCAATATCACTTGGAGTCTTACATTTGTCTGCATCTTCAAGCCATAGTAAGATATGTGCATGAGGTAGGCCACGCTTTTGAAACTCGATGACATACACAACTGTGAAAGTAAAATCCTAATCAAGAGTGTAATTATATAGAAATATCAAATAACTAAGTGTGGATATACATGTTTTGGTAGTACCTGCTTGGCATTTCCCGAAAGTTCGATTCGTTGTTATATCATCAAGTAGAATGTTCAACTTCATCTTGAAAACTCTTGTACCAACCTCAGGACGATCATGAGGTTTTTGGCCGGGAATATATGATAGCATGTCCTCAATCTCTGGCCATTTTGGATTTGAAGTGAACGTTACGAATAGATCAGGGTTACCATATGCTCGGCATAGAGCCATTGCATCTTGGTAATTCTGCATCATATAGCGTGGGCTTCCTGTGAAGCTGGACGGTAAAACTATTCTTTGGCCGATTGCCTCAGCCTTTGTATCTCCTCTTGTAACTGCATCATATACATTATGATAGAGTTCGACACGCAAGTCAGACTGATTGTTTCGTATCCATTTAAGACGTTGTTCTTCAATAGCCGTAAAAGTGTCAACTATGAATTGCTGATACAGGCGTCCACCTCTGAGCAACGTAGTTCCCTCAGTATCCCTAAATTGAATTACATAAGAATAATACTCCCTCATTGTTACAAAGCCACGTTTTGTTTGTCGTGTTCCTGAATTTGCATAGTATGGTATTTGTTCATGGAAACCATCTTCTCCATAGGGAAACAATAAAGGATATTGTAGTGCCATGTATGACGGATGTAATTATGATATTCTTAGAGGTCCTGAATTTTTGTTGTTTACAATAATATCTCTCACTCCATCAGAATCGCCAAAATCATTTATTACCAAAATCGCCACTTCAGACACAGATGGTGCATTGTATTGTCTTAGTTGCGTACGTTGTCCAATAAGTCATAGTTGGAAATCGTGTGAGTTGTTTTGAGTAGACCAATCTCTAGCATTCGGAAGGCTTTGGCAACAGAACTGAATTCATTCAACATGTCAATGAGGCTTATCACTATTGCTTCATCTGGACCTTCCTTAGGTTGGTTTTCAATAAAAGCTGACATGCGACTTTTTACTTCATTTTGCGTGTCATAGAAGTAGAGTTGTGCAAACTTGGGTTGGAACCCTTCGGTAGGAATTAGAGAGCCCAATTCGTGATAGTTCTGGCCGTTTATTCTAAATGTGTAAGGTGCACGACCTTGATTTATCGAGTGATCTATAGCCCCCCCAAAAGATGTGAATGAAAACATACCATTGTAGACCCTGATGAGGTCTCTAAATTTTGACGTCCTGGGTTCGTTAGGATTAAGTAACTTGTTTAGTGATGGTGGTGCATCAATGAATTTTGGCAGACGTACTTTACCATCTTGACAACACATGGAAAATGTTGGATTGGCAGTTTTGTTTCCTTTTTTGCTTCGTTCTTCATACCACATGAATGCTTCACAGATTGTGCATTTTGTTGATGGAGGTCCAAGGTAATGGTAAGTGACTTGGACGCCTTCAAATGTAAATGCTTTATGTCGGGAACATGAAGAAATAAGATATTGTTTAAAAGGTTAATGCGAATTATACCTGTGGAGTTATGAGCTGCCTTTTTCGCGGGTCTTTTCAAAGGTTGGGAGTTCGTCATTCCTACATTTATAAGAAGAAATCATATTTTATAGAGTAACACGCATTATGGGTTAAGATAAATACAACTTAGGGATAGATTTGGTTGAATATGGTGTTTGTTTGAAGTACATGGTTTTGTTTGTTTTGGTTTAGTTTTCTGGTTAAAGTCCGCCTTGGATCGTGTTCTACTTGATGGACCAATCCCTGATTCTTGTGCAGCCGGTGATTGTCCTAAATTATTTGTAAATGTATAAACACTACAAATGAGCTGTAAATGACCTATATAAATTTTTTTCTTTAAGTTTTTTAAAAGTTGAAATGTATTTTAATACTTTAAAGTTACGTATTTGAATGCTACAAATTATAAGTATAACCACTAATGAGACAAAAAAAAAAGTTATTACACAAATTAAATATTTACCAAAAAAGAAAAGAAAAACATTATTAACCAATAGTTGATTCATAGTAAATTTTATACACCAAACGTAATATACACGAAACGTTGGTTCATTCCAATCGCACTGATTATAAGATATACGTTTATACGTAACTCAAATAAGAAGTCTCTCTCTCTCTCTCTCTCTCTAATTATAAATTAAGTTGTATACGTGCATGTAATATATAAAACCTTGAGAATTTGTTCTCTGATTAAAAAAGATTAAACAATCTGAGGTGCATTGGTTAATTGGGTCAAAGTAAAAGTGTAACGCGATTTGACTGATATATTACGTATTGTAATATGCATAAATAAGGCAGTGAACTATTGATTAAATTTCAAGTGCAGTTTAAACATAACATGTGAAAGGTTAACAAATTAACTTAGTTTTGAACTTCTGATGGTGTGACTTTTTGGATCGTAAAATGCATGATAAAAAAATGAACTTTTTATTTTGACTTTTTGAAGTCAAACATGATCTCATAGTTAACTATATTGAACTATAACAAAGCACTGGATTTTCAGTTGATCCGAAATTAGTCAACGGTTTTTAATATAAATAAAAAGTTTTGAAAAAATTATTAAAAAATACAAAAAAAAAACAACCAACTGTAACTACCAAATTGAAATAATGATTCTCAACAGTTTTGAGATCATATTTACATGCAATTTGAGGTCATAAACACTGCTCTAGATCACTACAAAAAAGAATTCAAAAAATAACAATAACCTTTGAATATATTTGAGATTTTATTGTAGAAATTCTCAGTTTTTTCTAACCCGTAAACTTTATAAATTAAATGTAATCTGCTCATAATGTCACCCTTTGTAAGGGGTATATATCGTTTATCAGTCAAAATTTGGCCGTGCATCGCCAAAATTTCTTATAAAATGATATTAAAAGAATAAGAATAAGAAAATATAAAATGGGTTTAAAATTTACCATTTTATTGTTTAAATTTTTTAAATAAGTGTTTTTAAATCGTGACTTTACATGTATGGTCCAACCAAGCAAATTTCCATTTTCAACTGTTGATTTTGGGATATTGTTTTATATCTATCAAATGAGAAATGATATTTGTGTAATTGTGTCTACCGTTGCTTATTTATGTGTCTACCATTTGTGCTTATTTATGTGTCTACCCATCTCTAAATTTAATTTGTGTATTATTATTAATAAGGTATTGAGTTAATAATATGTATTTTATAAGTACAGATATTAATAAGATATATCATCGTTGATATTAAACATTTCCCTTGATTTTAATTAAATGGTATTGGACCTATTACTAATAAGGTATTAGAGTATTTATCCGTCATCACGTCAACATTTTATTCGATATAAATGGTGGGCTGAAAATAGGATTTTTCACATTTTCACATCAGCTTATAACATTACATTTGGGGTTAATGCAATAATATGATGGGCTGAAATTGTGGGTGTGGTGGGCTCAAAATAAGGGGGCTTATTATTAAACGGGAGAGCTTATTAAGTAGGGTTAAAAATTGTTTGTTGAATTAGGGATCACTATCAGGCGATTAGTTTCGTCATTTGGTTTTACAGGCGAAAGAAGCGACGTTGTTCTCATCACTTTATCCTCCTGCAGTCCTGGTTGCCGACACCTACGGTTCATCTCTGGCGGACCCCAATTCATCTCCGGTGGATAGACCTACTCCGATTTGTTAGTTTATTTCCGCCTCATTTTGCTGGTTTTCTTTGATTTACGGGCTGTCTATTTATCTTTGATCCTGATTTGGGTTCTTATGCTACTAAATTGGTTTTCTAATTATCTAATTGACTACCTTTTTGTTAGAGTGTGTTTAGTTTGTGTTCTGGAAATGGTTGTTGTGACTTCAGGGATTCAAATAAGATGATTAGATAACCTAATTTTGACGAAAAAGTTATGAAAATACCGCAACTCTATCTCTTATTTCAGCATGTAGTTTTTAATAAAGACCACCAATCTAAATTAGCATGTGATGTTTTTACTCAATATAAATACTATTAGTTATAGATCATAAGATGTTGTGGCCAGATTGAGGCTGTTAAAACTATATATTTTAAGTGTGGAGTATTGTATTTTACATTATGTAAAAGTGATTATTATGAAACAGTGGTGCAATTTCTAGCTTTTTAAATGAATTTTCCCATAAGCAACAATCGGTATCTTTATAATTATTTTTATTATAAATTGCTTTCCTTTGTATGCCAAAAATTAGATGAATATGTTATTGGTATCTGAAAGGAAGACAAATTTTGCCTATAAGGTGATTGCTTAATGGACTCTAAGTCTCTGAATTATATAGCAACTAAATAGTGTGACTATGATAATACACAAAACAAAGATAAAAAGAAATAAATTTAAACAAAAGAATGGTTATGCTTTTTTACCTGGACTTGGTAGTGTCAAGTTTATTAATTTCAGACCACAATTAGATAATAATAAGCACAAACCTTGATCCATATTTTTAGGAATCATGTGAAGTTGTTTATATTGAAGAGAAAACACTAAGTTTATTCGTATGGAAATTGGTAGTGTTATTTTTCGATAGGCTTATATAGGAAATTTGTAAAGTAACATACGTTTGTTTCAAGTTGTAGCATTTATTTGAATTAATTATGGTATTTAAGTACGTTCATTTATTTATTTAAAAGTTGTAGTTAATTGACATTAGTGATCCTTTTATAATTTATCATGGTACATTATGGTCATTTGGGGAACTTTTGATTAACTATATTATAAGTATATTTGATAAATACTACTACTATTTTGCATTTTTTATTAGTGTAAATACAGTAACTTCTTATAGAACTTTGTCTGTGTAATACAGTAACTTTTTTTAGAACTTTGTTTGACTTTTGCTTTGGTCAAAATCAAGACTTATTAAGGAAATTTGTCTGCTTTTTTTTTTCTGATTATAGTTGTCATTTATCATCTTATTTGCTACAAATAACAACATTACCCTTTTTATATTGTTTTTTTTACAGAAATTCTTTCTTGGAGGGAGATTAATCTTTGGTCCAGATGTAAAATCTCTGCTTGCAACAATTTCATTAATCGTTGGTCCTGTTATTATTTTCTGTATATTTGTTGGAAGACATCTTCGACATGAATTCCCATCATATGATGCAGGATATGCCATTATTGTAGCACCAATCATCTTCACAATCTATGTTAGTTACTCATTTTTATCCTTTATATTTGTAAAAAAAAAACATCATTTGTTTTCATGAATTTTAATTATAGTGATTTGGCGTTTTAGTCCTTCAACATCTTTTGGCCATGGTTATATCCTAAATGTTAAAAAGTATTAAAGTATTAAAGTATTAGTTGTCTCTTATCATGATAAAATGAAGTTATTCAACATTTTTATTTTTTGTGTTTTGGAGGGGTGACATTATTTTTAAGGTGATTGTTTTCTATCATTTGGCTTCCTTTATATATGAGTGACATCATACCCCCTTCAATTATGTTTATTGCTCGGTATTTTAGTATTAATACATTAATTCATTACATTTTAAATTTAATGCATTAATATATTTTAAATAACCACCCACATTATAACATTACATTAGGTTTTAATGTATTCATACATTTTAGTTAAATCCAACAGTAAACCATTATTTAATTGTAAAATAAATAAAACAACTATTGTTTAAAAACCAAAACAATAAATAAAAAACATTATTCAAGCTACAACATTAAATCCCACCACTTCAAGAAAAATGATTAAAAAAAACTATTGTTTAAAACGCAAAATAATAAATAGCAAGTCTTATTCAATCTGCACACTATCACTCATCCTCCTCATTAGGGTTGTCCTCTCCTGCGGTGTTCTGAACATGCTCTTCTTCTTGGTCCGAATCTTCTATTATGTACCTTCACAAACATGGGGTGGGAGTAACAAATATTAGTGTTTGTGTGTAAATATGAATTATATAGTCTATAAATTTAGTCAAAGTCTTAAGGGATAACCTCCTTTTTTTTGGACTCAGGAGTTGTACACGGACTCTGCACCTGTGGGCCCCGTACCAACCGCTTCATTGGTGTCTTAACAACACCGCTGCTGCTGCTTGAGGTAATTTCATCGGGCAACAGAGTGACACATTCAGCGGTGTCATCATCAACAACAGTGACCGGAAAGATTTTGGTACAGGTGAAACTTTCAAACTCTGCATAGTGATAGTACGTATGTGATTTGATTTCAAAAACGTGTTTTGTACTACACAGGTTTATTAGTGCAGAAGGCAACAATGGGGCATCATCATTATCGACCTATAAGTGTAAACTGGTTAGTAAGTGGTTAAATAATATGAACATAGGTGGGACCATACCTCATCAAGCTCATCAATTAAGGCTTGAGCGCATGAGTTCGTCAACTGGGACGCCGTTTCGTCCCACAACACCACCATAGTTTGCCCGGTATCGTCCCTTATGTCAACTTCCAGTCTAAACCTAAAATAATAATACAAAGATAATATTCAGATTTAAGTGAGTTTTAACAAACAGTTTAATATCAAAATATGTACGAAATTCACAATACATATCAGGTTTCCTTATCGAGTTTATAATTTTTAAGTGAGTTTTAATATTTTTTTTATATAAACAATTAATTCAGTTTATAAAAGTAAATGGGGATTAACAAACAGTTTAATATCAAAATATGTACGAAATTCACAATACAGATCATGTTTCTTTTTTTATATTGTATCATCAAACTTAATAAATTTAATTATCTTAAAAGTTACTTAAAATTACAAAATTCTGTTGATGTGTTTACATGTGGTACATTTGCTCTATGTTAATTTTTTTGAAAGTAAATGAAAAATTCAGGTATAAAAGTAAATGAAGAATTTATAATGACCTCATCTTTGGGTAGTTGACCGGTGATTCGCATGAGTCGCACCACAGTTTACCATCGTTACGTGTTATTCCTTTTTTACACTTCCCATTTCCACAGGACGGGTAGTACCAACTGTTTTTAGTTCGAATGCTGATGATTTCAGCCTCAATTTGCAAAGTGGCGGCCTGAACAAAGAATGTAATATTAGTTTGGAGGTATTTGTGGTGTGCTGACAATGGAAATACCTCTTTGCGGCGATCTCGTCCCAAAGTTAAAAGCTTCTCGATGGTTCCATCACATGATTTTGCATTTGGTATATTCATGATTGGCTGACTTTCACCAAGCTCACTGTGATTTACATATACAATAATAATTATACCCATAGTTGAATATTGATTGGATTATAATATAATTTAATAGTACAAACCTGATTTTTGATTTGAATGATGTAATTGCAGGTATGTCATCATTCGATAAAAGAAGTGTAGCCGAGGAACTTGAGATGCCAATGTCACCTGGACAGATAACAATGCATTAGAGAAAATAGGTATGAAAATTAGTAATTGTTTAATGTAACCCACTATTATAGAAGTTTGCACTCATGGATGTCAAACTCAGAGTGTATTTTCCAACATGGCCGGCCATCATCTTAGTAAGTTGGTCACTCAAGTTGCCCCATAAAACTCTGAGTGATTTCCCCCTATTGACTCAAAGCAAATTAAGTATCAATTTAGTTGTACACTAGGAGTATTATATGATGGGTACATTTGTTTTTGAGGAAACCAAATATTACCTTTCATTCGTTAGGTGGAAATCCATATTTTTTGAGCCAGTCCTTGGTTGGCTATGCTTAGAAGTATTGAAAATGCAACCGATCACATCTACAATAGTATATACAAAAAAATATAATATAGTTTGGGGGAATATTTGTAGGATTTTATTGTATGTAAAAACAGAAAATCGGGGTGGGATGTCGAGGATTTTATTGATCTTGGCTCCATGGTTGGCTATGGGACTGGATCAGAGGTATGATAATGTGCAGGAAGTTTCTGTGCAGAATGCAGGGAAAAATAGTGCAGTTTTGGGAAATTCTGTGCAGGAAAAACAATGCAGTTTTAAGGAACTTTCTGTGCAGAATGCAGTGAAAAATAGTGCAGTTTTGGGAAATTCTGTGCAGGAAAAACAGTGCAGTTTTGAGGAAGTTTCTGTGCAGAATGCAGGGAAAAATAGTGCAGTTTTGGGAAATTCTGTGCTGGGAAAACAGTGCAGTTTTGAGGAAGTTTGGGTGGAAAAAACGGAGGTTAAAACAATGGAGAATCGCAGTTTTGATAGTCCATTTTTGGCCGAAACTGTGCAGAATAATTTTGCACAAAAAGGGAGTTTTGGTGAGCCAGTTTAGACCAAACTGTGCAGTTTACAACTGCGCAGGCTAACAGTTTTTGGGATGCAGTTTCGGGCAAAACTGCGCAGAATAATTGTAAAAAAGATTTAATTGAGGAAACTAACCGAGCAGGTACTTTCCCTCGGTGGGTTTTAGGTCATCAAAATCAGTGAGCTGAAACGGGTGTCTGACAAAGGATGATGTGTTTGCTTTGGATTTTCGTACAGATGTTGAGCCGCTGAGTTCAATCACGTAAGCATTATCTTTTATTACACGGTAGTCATCTTTTTTTTTCACACTAAAAGATCTCATTGTCACAACAGATCCCTCTTCAAGCTTATTAAAGAAACAATGGGAAATATTGCTCTTCATAGTACACTGCATGGTGTTACCCTGGAAAAATGATGTCCAGAAACACACGTATGAGCAAGAAGTACACGTAATGAAATAGGTATTTTTTAAGCTTACATTTTGATCGGAAACTACGAAGTCCGTACTGAGGCACTTTCCGTTGATATTTTTAACATCCCAGGTCTGACATATCATGACAACAATGGGTCCGGTGTCACTCTCCGTCAAGTGGTCGAGGGGGATGTTAGGGGTTTGTGTTTCCTGGGAGCTCGACATATTTAAGAAGGCTGGGAGAAATTGTGAGCAATATTTAAGAAGCTAATGTTGTGCAGCCGGTTCGTGTTAGAAGGATTTCAACTTGTAAAGATGAATCAATTTGTTATCTATATGTTGAAATGTCTTTTTGAAACTGAAGAGAATTTAATGTAATAATGGAAATTAAATGGGTATTAAGGTATTATATGCTGTGATTGAACTTACCGGTTAGTTCAATCATTTAAGAAGTCTGGGTATTAAGGTATTAAGGTATTAAGGTATTAAATGGGTAAATGGACGGTTACACTGCTTTGGATTCTAAATTTTGAAACTGCACTAATCCAATTATTTTGCACTTATGTAAACGGGTAATTATTATTATTAAGGCATGGACGGTTACACTGCAATAATTTAATACACTGCAAATAATGGGTTTAAAACGAAAATGATTTTAATACACTGCAATAATTTTGCACTTATGGACGGTTATATGCTATAGGTGAAGGAATCAATCATGGGTTGAAACGATTTTAAGGCAGGGTATTAAATGCAACATCGAGTCTAAAACTCGTTTTTTTTTATATATATTCGCTAAAAAAAGTGGATCATAATTTTTTTTTTTGAATTTTTTTTTTGTCAAATGTAGTATTAATCATGGTGGGTTATATATATTTTTTTCGGAATTTTTTTGAAATTTTTATGAGGTGTCCTCGCGAGTCCTCACCGAAAAAAGAGTCCTCACAGGATCCCACTTCTATATATATATATATACATATATATATATATGTATATATATATATATATATATATATATATATATATATATATATATATATATATATATATATATATGTGTATATACAGCCAATCAGCACCATTAAGGGTATTTTTGGGCTTTTCAAATTCGCTGGGCTATTTGATGGGCTTGACCTGGACTAAATTAAAAAACCCAAATCATTGTACGTCTTCCACAAAATTAGTCCATCTTCTACAATTCGACGACAATTCTCCTCCGACGAATTCTCCTCCGTCGAATAGCGCCTGCGCGCCAGATCACAAAAATTCTCCTCCGCTACTGTATTCGAACTAACAGTAAGTGATTCTCATTCTAATTAGTTTATTTCTTATTTTGATCTAATTTTTAGTAGTTGAAGTATATAATTGTAACTAATGATCCAATTTAACAAGTGAATGTTATACTTTTTCTTGTTAATTGAAAATCATTAGAAATTTTGACCTAATTGGATGTCTGTATAAACATACAAGTTGTAAATAATTAACATTTACTTTCTATTACTTCAACTGCTATGATTAAAGTAACATATCTAGTTATGTTGCTATTTAATATCTTCTATAATTATTTGGTTGTTAAACTTGTACTAATTAGGGTTAATCAGGAGGATCAATGTTAATTCTGGATCTTTGCTAATTTTAGATCATTGTTAATCATCAACATACTATGTATAGTTGTATGTATATAATCCACAATGGACATACATGATCATTTCATTTTAAAAATCAATGGTTTAGATTGAGTTCTGCTGGTTCTGTAGCCTTAATTGGTTCTGAAACTAATTCAACCATATATATATATATATATATATATATATATATATATATATATATATATATATATATATATATATATAAAGAATGATTTGTAGTCCTTTGATCAAAAATTAAAGGGATCAGATGATGGAAACTAAAAACACGCGGATACATATATTAGGGTGGGGACCTGGATCAAAAAGTAGGCTAAAAGGGTAGTATTGTAAAACGACATTTCTCTACCTCTCTCCCAATTTCAATCAGCGTTCTCTCCCTCTCTCTCGATTCAATATCAATATCAGGTTTCAATTGAGGGTTTCAACTGGACATGCGATTCTCGGTGTCTCTTTAATAGGCGAAGGGGATTCAATTTAAGGTTTCATTTGGACAGTTTCATCGCACAATTCTCTGCCTCTCTATCCCGATTGAAGGCGATTCAAAATAGGGTTTCAATTGGACGAGCTCAACACCGTTCGTTTGGTAGGTTTTATTATCAACTTCCGATCGTATTATATATTTTGTGTAGATTTTGGTGAATTTATGAGAGATTCATAGGTTTTTTAAATTTTTGAAAGAGGCATAATTTTAATGTTTTCACCATAAGTCCACTGAACTGATTTTTTGATGTATCTTTTGAATTACAATGCATTATTTATGTGGTTTCTTTATACTAAAATGACCCCTCAATTATAATTTGCAATGGTGTTATGATGCAGCAAATCAATATAGCAGACATGTTAGAAGAGGTGGTTCAGTATGTCGAGTTTGTACAAAAACAAATTCAGGTAGTTTCATGTTTATAGCTATCATAATGACAAACCACCTACATGAGCTCCAGTTTCATGTGTAGGCGGAAAAAGGGTAGGAAAGAGGTGGTGTTAAGTGGTTCGGGTTGACCTTCCCACGGACCCGATCATAAGCAACCCACGTTTACTCCTACCTCTATGACCATAGGAGGTCTATACTTGCTTATTTCGTAAGATATATTTTTATTCATCGATATCATAATACTTTTATCTTTCCATTGACTATAATACATAACTATTACTAGTCACTTCATAATCATTTTCATATATATTCGTTCTTTACTTTTATTAGTAAGTCTTACCAATAGATACTCATTACTACAAAATCATCTCCAATTGCTTTACTAATACATATTTATTAATAAAGACTCAATGTGCGTTCTTTTACTCTTTGTCTTTATTATTATTGTTCGTTAATAAAGATTCCATTATTACTTAGTATATCATACTACTTCCAATATCATCAATCATATTTACCCTCAAGTTCGTCCATCATACTAGACATATTCTAGTATCACACCCTACATACTCTCATACATTTTAGTCACTATCTTTATCAAAATATTTATTAATAAAGACCCATAAATTATCATATGTATTATCAAAAGTATTTGCTATGTACTCAGTTTAAAAGTCTCATGTACTCACTTTATTAATAAAGTGGTCCAACCGTATTCTTTACGCCAATTCCCTTGCTTCACAATTCAATCAACTTCCAAGACTTCACCGAAAGCCTAATACAATTATCACAACATGATCAACGTCACATACTACTACTAATGTGTCCATCTATCTCTAGATAACACTTACTAACACATTTCCCCCAATTATGTTGATTTACCAAACCCTGGGTTTGACCAACCCTTAAGATTCTTACAAATCTTAATGATACACTTGTTTCCTTTGATAATATACCATCTATTAAGTGTGTACATAACTTATATCACCATAACCCATAACCCCAAGAACTAGGGTTTCAAACCCATATGTCAAAATGCATAGATCTTAAGCTACGAAGATCAAAGAGTGAAGATATACCTTTAATCTTCAACTAGGAGTGAAATCTACCAAAGATTTGTGAAGGATTCGACCACAATCAGTCTCCAAGCTCGGAAATCGCCAAATAAGAAACTAGGGTTTTGATATGGCATCAAATGAGCCAAAACCCGACTTAAAGCTGCTCGACCATAGTTCACGACGCGAACTAAGTTCGCGTCGCTAACTTCCCCCACAGGCGAACTTAGCGATCGCTACCCAAACGTGAACTACTTCGCGCCCAACTGTCCAATTACCTGATAGCAGTTCCCGATCGGGAACTCCTACTTCACGGCGCGAACTTTATGTGCAGCCAAGGCTGCACTTTTTCATCCTTGTCTCGACCCGGTTTCGTCCATAACTTTCTCATACGGTGTCCAAATGACACGAAACCAATTCCTACGTTCTTTAAACGATTTATCCTTATTTATCATATTTTTATACAATTTATTTACTTACAAATTTCGGGTCGTTATAACTATTCACCCCTTAAAAGGGATTCCGTCCTCGGAATCACTCAAAAATTTCAAATCCGCATTCTACCGAGTATCCGTTCTCATTCTCCCGTGGTTATTACCGTCAACTTTTCTCATTCCGAATTAGTCAACAATATGTATGTAAACATTCAATTAACCCCGTTAGATCCAAACGGGTCAAAAATCCATCTTAAGCCTTTAGTGCCCAAATGGGCCAAAATTGCACAATTTTGACCACAAGACTTTCAACCATTTAACCGATAATTTTATACACATAGAAATGACATGACCCACGGATTATAATCAACTAATTGACCAACATCAATGTCAAAGTCTAGCTTCGACCAAGTTGCCATATTGCAACATCGTCTAACCCTTGACTTAAGAACAAAGTCAACTATACTTTAACAATTTCCCCTCTCGTTAAGGATCCCATAAATCCTCCTTTCCTTTACAATTGGCCTTTAATTTATGATCCATCTACCATAATATACTCGATTCCCAAATCCAATCTTGACAACACCCAAACGGGTCAAAGTCGTATAATCCGACTACAACTATTTCAACTATTCCATTAATCCTTTCACATGCATACAATCGATACATTATGCCCTTAATATTCACTAACCGCTCATAATGAAAGTCAAAGTCCATCTTTGACTAAGTCAACCAGTCACAAATTGGTCAAACTTGACCTTTGCGTGAAGTCAACCAAACCCTTTCAAACTAACAAATTTCATACTCACGGGGTACCATCACTAATTTATCACTTCCGGTTCTACTCGTTATTGTTCCCTTAACAATTGTCCCCGTTTTTCCACGCTTTCAATCTTTCTCACCAATTATCCGAGAATCGTACACTTACATAAAGTCACACCGACCTTTACCAAATCTTGACCATCATTTGGTCACTCATGCCATCATCTAGTTTTCTTTCAACCGTCTTTGCGTCACATCAATCAATTTCATAACTCTTATTCTCAATTACCGGAATTAGTTCTCCTATCGCAACATATTCCACTATTTCATACCAGTTTACCATACTTGGTTATCAAATGATAATTTGCTCACTAGGAGTTTCTCTTTCCTCCTATTATATGAATCGTAGTCATCTCCTACACATGCATGTCCTAAATGCAACCCGCATTTCAAACCAAATTCTCATTTACCATAACATAATAGCAATACTCATTAACCACATGGTTCTACATTCATCATATAAACACATAAACATATACACACATATAGATATACACACATATATCACGCCAATTTAATCTAAACACCTTTATTGTGCATATATACAAACATATGTATATGTCACACCAATACCATCTGGTATCCATCTTTTTACATCACGTAGCTTTGCTACTTTCTCACTCATTCAATCGCCCAATTATTCATCATGCATTCTAGCACCATTCACATAATATCACATTATCGTTTTCTTTTATATCTAACATGTTTCTCATTTGACATATTACTCAACGCGATCCACATGACACTATCTTTTCATCGTCATATGCCTTTGAAGGCCATCACATAATGCGCCTGCATTGTATCCCGCGGATAACTAATAAAAATCTCGTTTCTCTTACACATTAACCACAATTAACCGGTTCATTTCCTTATTACCAAATTTCCAAATCTTTTTGTCACTACGGGAGTAACTATCACTCCATTCCATTAACCATAACTCGCCGGTCATCCCGGTCATTCTTGAGTCAACCAATCGACTCTGATCTACACTTGCAACCCATGACTTAGTACCCAATGGCCTAACACTCGATTTTTCTACTTTCATACATCGTGGGACTTAGGACTATTCCTTTCCCAATCGTAGTCTTACACTACACTACGTCATACATTATCACGCTATTGCTATGACACTTTTACCGACAATCTTCTTCTCACCTTAGATTATCGAATCCATCAATCCTGTCACATCACTTGCTATGGCTACACGCCAACTTTTACTCAATTGTTTACAACGATTAAATTTCGTCGTCCCCGACGCTTATTCTTTTCCACATATTTTCCATTTATAAATTCTAAGGTATCACTATACCTTAGTCATTCTTTCCTTCACCATTCACGTATAATATTACATTATTTATCCGGATTCCCGCCGAATATCCAAATTCCATTTCCAAGGGTCCTATTCCAAAAAATTTCATCCATACTAACAATTCATATCAAGACTTAGTACTTCATAGTACTACTACACTTCTATTAGAAATACTCACCATATCTCGTGTCTCATCCTTTATACTACATAGTAGTATCAACCCTTATATCCTTACTACATGCGACACACTCGTCTATAATCCTTTCCAATACATACTTCCACACACATCACTAGCCGGGAAGATTATTCCCAAAAATAAATCCCCATGTCATACGAATCGTCTCCAATTTCTAAAAGCACTAATTCGTGCAACAACCAAACAATTAAGCCATAATCACTTAACATCAATCTTCTCCTAAGATATCTGAGGTTGCATCATGAACCCCCCTCTAGATTTCCTTCCGGGAAGACTTCCCCTTTCAACTCACTCGTGAGTTCCTTTCACAACATATTGTACCGCACTCTCTTTCCCAAAGTTTCATACTACACGTTCCACCGTGTCAACGCCTCACCCTTTAATTATATGGATGTCAAACTCATCATATCTTTCTTTCTTCGCTTGCTACTCCCTAGCACTTGCTCAATCCTCCGAATCCACCAATCGTGACCCCCGGTTCAGAACTTCCGAATTACTCAACGGTTTTACATGCTATGAAAACCTTATACAACATCCTTCCATTTCTTCCGACTAGGTCTTGCTACCTTTTTATGTAGACACTTCCCACTACGGGATTGACCATTTGATTACTCTTCCTTCATATAGGTGTTGGAATCATTCCACATACCCTTATTTATTCAATTATTCAAAAATCTTGTTCATATCCTAATTCACAAACTCTTTCTAATTTAATGGAGCTCGTCCACTTTTCAGATTCATTCCTTCTCCATACCACGTATTCAACAAACAAGATTCAAACAGTCGACTAAACAGTCGAAAACAATACAATTAAATGAAAACATGGCATTTCTCATAGGGGTCGACCCTATCATACCAATGCCCTACGGTCTCAAAAGACTTCACATTGCACATTTCATAACAACTTCTATAGGTCCCCTAGGTTCAACCCTAAACTTAACATAAAGTCTCAAGGTCAACCTATCGATCTCAAGGAATCTTACATTCCTATTGCTACAGTCTAAGACTAGGATGGACATCCAACCTAATTCACTTAAACTATAGCTCTGATACCAAGTTGTAACACCCGTATTTTTAAAACATCATTTAATCATTTAAAATACATTTTTCCCAATATATGACATATTGTCCAAAATACAGTTTAGCGAAAACTTTAAAACCTTTATCAGAGTTTACAAAAATACGGTGTCACCAAGTATATCAAAACCATAGGCAAACGGGATCTACCTATGAGCTCCCGAACTAAACATCTCAAGGCCACTTCTAGTGCAACCTTCTATCACTTCAAACCTGTATCTGAGTACATAGCCACAAAATAAACGTAGTACGTGAGACAAAATAGTCTCGTGAGATACATGGGTTTTTAGACCCCAATAATAATAATAACAATTTCATAAATATATAAACATATATATATACGAACAATCTCACTACCATCTAGTCACCCTATCGTGACTCTATCAATCTATGCTCTACTAGCAACCATGTCTAACTATCGGGTTGCCCCCGAACTAGTTAGAAGAACAAACATACCTAATACATAAACATGTATGTACTAGAATCACATTAACTTACTAACCGAAATCCATCGCCATTAGTAAGCTTCACATCAACTTATTAACCGAAATCCATCGCCATTAATAAGCTTCAAGATACCGGCAAGAGGGATTCACCCAATCTACCGATACCTGCCTTACTCGCCGGAATACGTCCAGTTAGCAAGACTACTAACGTGGATGAGTCGATGGGAATCCACCCAACTGCCCCTCATTCCACACCTCATGACCGGGGGTCCCCCGCATCATCACGTCATCTCATACTTACCATAACTCAACGGTTATTTCAATCAAAGCTTTCGACTATCACATAAATCATCAAACGGGTTAGTTATTCAGTAATAACTACATATAACTAGTTCAACATAGTATGAACGTACCTGTATGGTCCCACGGACCCGATCATAAGCAACCCACGTTTACTCCAACCTCTATGACCATAGGAGGTCTATACTTGCTTATTTCGTAAGATATATTTCTTATTCATCGATATCATAATACTTTTATCTTTCCATTGACTATAATACATAACTATTACTAGTCACTTCATAATCATTTTCATATATATTCGTTCTTTACTTTTATTAGTAAGTCTTACCAATAGATACTCATTACTACAAAATCATCTCCAATTGCTTTACTAATACATATTTATTAATAAAGACTCAATGTGCGTTCTTCTACTCTTTGTCTTTATTATTATTGTTCGTTAATAAAGATTCCATTATTACTTAGTTTATCATACTACTTCCAATATCATCAATCATATTTACCCTCAAGTTCGTCCATCATACTAGACATATTCTAGTATCACACCCTACATACTCTCGTACATTTTAGTCACTATCTTTATCAAAATATTTATTAATAAAGACCCATAAATTATCATATGTATTATTAAAAGTATTTTCTATGTACTCAGTTTAAAAGTCTCATGTACTCACCTTAGCAATAAAGTGCTCCAACCGTATTCTTTACGCCAATTCCCTTGCTTCACAATTCAATCAACTTCCAAGACTTCACCGAAAGCCTAATACAATTATCACAACATGATCAACGTCACATACTACTACTAATGTGTCCATCTATCTCTAGATAACACTTACTAACACATTTCCCCCAATTATGTTGATTTACCAAACCCTAGGTTTGACCAACCCTTAAGATTCTTACTAATCTTAATCATACACTTGTTTCCTTTGATAATATACCATCTATTAAGTGCGTACATCACTTATATCACCATAACCCATAACCCCAAGAACTAGGGTTTCAAACCCATATGTCAAAATGCATAGATCTTAAGCTACGAAGATCAAAGAGTGAAGATATACCTTTAATCTTCAACTAGGAGTGAAATCTACCAAATATTTGTGAAGGATTCGACCTCAATCAGTCTCCAAGCTCGGAAATCGCCAAAGAAGAAACTAGGTTTTTGATATGGCATCAAATGAGCCAAAACCCGACTTAAAGCTGCTCGACCATAGTTCACGACGCGAACTAAGTTCGCGTCGCTAACTTCCCCCACACGCGAACTTAGCGATCGCTACCCAAACGTGAACTACTTCGCGCCCAACTGTCCAATTACCTGATAGCAGTTCCCGATCGGGAACTCCTACTTCACGGCGCGAACATTATGTGCAGCCAAGGCTGCACTTTTTCATCCTTGTCTCGACCCGGTTTCGTCCATAACTTTCTCATACGGTGTCCAAATGAAACGAAACCAATTCCTACGTTCTTTAAATGATTTATCCTTATTTATCATATTTTTATACAATTTATTTATTTACAAATTTCGGGTCGTTACAGGACACATGCACTACAAAAATGGATCTCCATGAATCCATCAGAACACTCGTAGTGGCATCACAATCTGATGTTTCATGAGGATTGAGTGGAAATCCTACTAAAGCTAAAATCATGCCAACTCTAGATGCAGGTCACACATTTGAATCATCGGTTGTGCAAACGACTACCGATTCATACGGTGTGCAAACGGATACTCTATGTGAGTTCGGTGTTACCCAAAAAGAACAATTTGCTGTGCCTTAACATCACCATTCAAACAGGAAACAACTTATACCGGAAATACATAAAATTTCGATGAAAAATCCATGTGAACCACTCTCAAAAAGTAACATCTTAAAGAGTTGATTATATTGCACATGAGCGTTATAGTCCACTCTCAAATTACTCTTATGATTTGCTATATCTAGCATGATCTTCCCCGGGGCCACCGACAATACAGGAACTAAAAAGTGAGGGTCCCTAGGTCTAGGTGAGCATAATCAAGTATCATGGGATTTTGATTGGGGTGCGCTGAGATAAAAATTGAGAAGGGGGTATGAAGTATGGGGTGCAAATCAGCTTATCACATGGTAAAACAAAACGAGGGAGTGGTTGAAAATGAAAAAGTGAGCTTGAGAGAGGAGTGTGTGTGACAGGGTTAAAGAAAATGGAAAACCCTCCCTAAACCGAACAAAATTTAGGTAACCACATATCTATCAGACTGCATAAGTTGCTTTCTGATAAAGTCATCATGGACCCAGTGATGCAATGCACAACCCCACTGACCACTCAAGTACAAAAAGTACTTGTTTCAAAATCACGGAGATTACCACGTGCACTATCGACATCTCATTTGGAGATTGTTGATATTGAAAAAGAGGACCCACCTCCAGTCCTCGCATTCGTTTGTCCACCAATAGAGTCTAGAACCGAATTAAATATGTTTAGGACACATGCATTCTACCAAGCATATCTTTGTGATATTGTCGGAACATTCGTAGTGATACCAAAAATATTGATATTCCACGATGATTGAATGGAAATCCTACCAGTGCTAACATCAAAGCCAACACTGAACGAAGGTCACACAGTTTCTATAATTGTTGTGCTAACAGGAAATCTATGTGATCCTGGGTTACCCTGATACATTCCTGTGCGAAGATCTGACGACTGTACTCCATTCTTATCAACAACAGTCAATATGTCAGATAGAGGATCTGATGACTGTACTCCATTCTTATCAACAACAGTCAACGCATCAGATAAGGGATTCCAGACCGTACTCTAACATTATCAACAACGATCAGAAAATCCTAAATAAATTAAAATGCCCCACTTCTACGACCTCAACAAATATCAGAAACCAAGTATCATCAACGAACCGACAAAGCCACAACTTCAAGAAAAGACTTCCGCTGCTAACTGCTCAATCTATGGGTCTACATTTCGTCGATTCACTTGAAGTCTTCCAAAATACATTCTATTGGTTGAAAAGCCAATTAAAAGTATTGTTATCACCGAACATCAAAAGCTGAAGCTGATTCGTCACCAAAACTGCACAACTATTTATCATACAATTCAAGCTATACAAACACAGAAGACTTCAAAGATATGCAACCTAGACTATTGTTACAAAGGGGTAGATTGTTAGGACTTATTTATTGTAAGTAATAGTTTAGGGGGTATTTATGCAAACATTGTATAGTTATTAGATTAGTCTTAGGATTAATTAGACAATTAGGGAGATGGTATATAAACCAAATATGTAATCCCTAATTGTTAACTTTGCTGAATTAATCAATCTTATCCACTTGCAAAGTTCTCTCCCTTCTCTCTACTTTCTCTCTCTAAAACCCTCATTTCTTCCTTATCAAGTTTCACCTAAAATCACCATCTTTGGATCAAACAATGGATTGATTGCTTGTTTGAGGATCATCATTGTCCATGAGTTACAACTTTCAAGAGAGATTTGGGTTTTGAGGCTTATGGGGACTATGAAAAGCAAAAAAGAAGTATGGAGGGTGGCTTGCTTGTAGAGAAAACGTGGGGGTGGGGAACAATGGGGAGGGGTGTTTAATAATATCCGATAATTCGAGTATCTGAAAATTTGGATATCCGAATTTCGGATACCAGGTCCGAATAGTGTTTTCAAGATTTCCGGATACTCAATATCTGAAAAATTATCCAAAATATAAAAAATATCCAAAATTACCGAAAATATCAGAAGATATACGAAAATTACCCTGAATATATGAAATATACGAATAGTATTTGAATATTTTTTTTACGGATACCAAATATCCGGATTTCGGATATCTGAAATCCGAGTATCCGAATTTCAGATACCGGGTTTGGATAGTACAAATCACTTTACGGAAAAGAAAGAGAATTGGATACATATGAATTTGTTAGTTAATTGTAAATAAATTTCTATGTAGAGTAAATGTGAGAAATTGTTCATGTGGTCTTGGATTTTCAGCTTTTTTGTCCCTAAACTTTTTTTTTCGGGATTTTTATCCCCGTGCTCTTTAAAATTATGTTTTTCAGTCCTTCCGTCCAAATTTAGATGTTAAGTAACAGAAGATGCCAAAAAATAGGGGGTATTTTCATCCTTTTCCTCTTCTGCCCTAACTCTACTTTCTTAGCCAACCTTCAGAACTTCTTCAAATCTTCAAGTGTTCTTCATCAACAAGAACACCCCCAAATTTAAGAACCTGCAACAAATTTACACCAAACAAATCTAAAACTAAAAGAATAAGATTTTGAAGATGTTAAACAAACTTACGCAAACAAACCCAAATTCACACAACAATTTCCAAAGAAAAATAAAAGAAAATGGATATGAAGGAAAACTTCAAAATCAGCCCGTTGATTCATGGATACACAAACACAGGTGGGGTCTCCACATAATTTTTAACACGATAGAAATTGGTACTTACATCCGACCCGTTTAATAGGTCGCAAGTACTGAAGGTGATGCTGAGAAGGGTTTTATTTACATCAGTCGCCGGCGACAACTCCGAGGAGTGGAAATGAACCCCGACTTTTGCCTTTGTTTAGGTCGATGATGTCGGGGGCTAGGGTTCATACAAGATCTGTTCAGAAACGTGATGATGGGAATTTCGAGCAGCAAACTTCGATCGGACAGGGGTTTTTGGAGGGTATAACAATGATGATGGGAATTTTGATTTGTTGTTACGAGCTTCAATTTGTGTTTAAGCTTTGGCAGTGAGGCATTGTAAAGGTGTGGGTTGTTCAAAAATAACTTGTGATGGTGGCGGTGTTAATTTGGGTTTAAAATTAGGGTTCTTGTTTGATGATGATGAAGAAGGAAGATGCAGAAAATATCAAAATACCCTCACATGTTTAGCATGTGGGGTTAATTAACAGCCAAATTTGGATGGAAGGACTGAAAAACATAATTTGAAAGAGTTCGGGGATAAAAATCTTGAAAAAAAAGTTTAGGGACAAAAAAACAGAAAATGCAAGAGTGCATGGACAATTTCTGACATTTACTCTTCTATGTATTTAATTTGTTTAGGTTAATTGATGGTTAAAGTAGATTGGGTGACAAATCATCCATAGAAGTACTCCGGGTGCTCACTTGTGTACTTGTGTTTAGCTTAGCATGATCTTATTCTTGACATATTTTATAATTTAAATTTTTCACATCAACCATCTATGTAATAAATAAAATGCAGGGATGTTTTCCTTATTTTTAGTTTAATAACTTACCCTAAAACCAAATTTTGAATTTATTATAACTTATTCATGTTTTCTAAATTATAATTCTAATCTTAATATATAAAACCTCGACCAATTTAAATACTCAAAAAAATGACGTGTTCGATGAGTGAATGTGAAAAATTACCATACGACCCTTAAACACTTCTTTTAACCCTAAACTGAGTGTCACCACTATTGCCAACCAATACTGCCGCCACCACCCACTAGCACCCATCATTCACCACTACCAGCACCACCCTCGCCACCAGCCCCACCACCATCATTACTCACCACCCACCACTATTCGAAAATTCAGAGAAATTAGAATATCCGGTTTTGAACATCCATAAATGCCACCATCACCCAACATCACAACCTGTACCACCGCCACCACCCACCACCTGTAACACCCCAAAAATCAGGCAATTCATTTAATTATCTTAAATTGTTTGTATTATTATTTGTTAGGCATTTTATAATTATTATCGTCACTAAATGTATTTATCGAGCTAGACGTCTTATAAATTCATAATAGATTATACGTTTATCAATCGAGTCATTTCGAGACGGGTTTTAACTAGGGGTGAGCATGGGGCGGGTTGGGGCGGTTTTTCACTAAAACCAAACCCCGAACCGCAAACTTCGGTTTTTAAGAATTAGAAACCGTTCGGTTTCGGTTTTTTCGGTTTCGGTTTTTCGGTTTTTCTCAATAAAGCGGTTCGGTTTCGGTTTTTTTCGGTTTTTTATTTTCCTTAAAATTTACCAATTTGTTAACTTAAAAGTTATGATCTAAACTTTAGTATTTATATAGTTATAAGACCCGGAAAACAATGAAAAAAAACATGTGAAAAATAACAAATAATATATACATAAAACTTTCTTTTAAATAGTTAAAGATCAAATATTTTATAAATATACAAATTATTACAAAATTTGGAATATATATATATATGGCGGGGCGGGGCGGTTTTTTCGGTTTGGTTTTTCGTATGCACCCAAAAACCGCCCCAAACATTCGGTTTTTCAAAAAGTAAAAACCGCTAACATCGGTTTTTCAAATGGTTCAGTTTTTTCGGTGCGATTTTTTCGGTTTTTTCGGTTTCGGTTCGGTTTTTCGGTTTTTGTGCTCACCCCTAGTTTTAACCCTATATATTAAATGAGTCGGATTGTGTTTCCTTGTCGGGATAGTGTAATACCAAGATTGGGAGCCGACCTCTTTAAAGGCTCGGGCCTATGTCAAGTGTTGGCGGGTTAAAGAAATCCTTTCCGATTATTTAAAAGCCTAAGACTCCTCTAATCCTCTCATTTACACCCTTAATTGTGGAAAGAATTCTCTGCCATTTCCCCATTCGAACGACGACTGCTACAATCGAGCGAAAGAGTGATCGATTCCGGATCATCGAAGCAAGGGAGTGGGCTAGAGATTGTTGTTTGTGGTGTTCGGTTTGTGATTTGGCGTGGTATATTTCCTTGTCCCCTTTTCGTGATTTTTCATGTGTATGAGTCATTACCCAGCCAAACCGTGATGCTCGGGTGTCAGAATGGACATTCGGGGGGTGTTGGTGTCGAGATTCTTGTATCGTTTATTGATTAATTGTATATGCTGCATTTTTTGGCAGATTTGGTATATTGTGTTCATGTTTGTTTTTGATTGTGTTAGAGTGAGATTTTGGGCAAATAGTCTTCTAGACAATTATATCCCTCTGAGTTATCTTTCGGGATTCACCGAGCGTTCGCCAATTGGGGTTGTGGTTTGTGAGTTACAGTTGTTTTTGTAAATTGTCGCAGTATTGAGCACCTATGCGATGGTTTGGTGTTCTGTGTTGATTTTGAAACCCTTTGGGTGAGATTTGGGCAAATAGTCTTCTAGACAATTATAGCCATCTAAGTTATCTTTCCGAATTTACCGACCTTTCTCCAATCGGGATTACGGTTTGTGAGTTATCTTTCCTTAATTAGAGTAAAATGATATCCATGAGTCATTAATGGTTTTGTGTTACCAATTTTACTCTTACCATAATAAAAAAATGAGGTTTTTGATGAATTAAATGAAGGGCATAATAGTTGACATTATTATGATGTGCTATGGGCACATATTCAAAATCCTTTTTTAATATCTTAACTATATATAAAGCATTTAGAGAAAAACGTTCAAAGTAGTCCTTTTTTTTATAAAGTCCCGAGGGACAAATCTCAGCCCTTGAATCAATCAACCCCCAAATCACCACCACCACCACCATCACATGTAATTCAATATATCAACACCACCACCACCCCACGTGTATTAAATCACATGTGATTGGAAACTGCCGACCACCACCAACACCACCCCATGTGTATTATATCACATGTGATTCAACACCGCCGACCACCACCACCAACCCTTTGCCGGCCACCGTCTCCACCACCGGCAATCCCTCGCCACTGTCGTCTGCTTTCAATCACATGTGATTGCGTATCCAATCACATGTGATTGCGGCGGTCGGCGGTGGCCGACGGTGGTCAGTGGAGGCGGTGGACGACGATGGTGGTGGTGGCCGACAGTGGTGGTTGTGTATTCAGTCACATGTGATTTGATGATAGTGGTTGTTACGAGATTTTTTGATCCAATGGCTTAAATTTGTCCATTGTGACTATGTTTTAAAGGTGGACTATCTAGAACACAACCCAAAATATTTAACTTTATTTATTTTGAGAGGAAAAAATGAAGACCTCCCGAAAATAGAATGCCGAAATTAAGACATGCCTGAAATAAAACATAAATGATTACATGGTGGCTTAACAACAAAACCATAATGACCTATGTAATTATTAAAATCCGAACATTTGTTGAGGACAAAATATAATTTCAGGGTACCCGACGCATGATTGCGCGGTCTAGTTAACTTAAATTTATAGATAAAAAATTCGATTAATTAAGACGTTAAGATGAGACAACCTATAAAAGAAGGAGAATGATTTTCTTACGACAACTTCAATATATGTATCACAATCAATGTTTAATATACTTGTACGGTAAATTGTTAAATAGGTACTGTATAATATAACTATTAAAAGTTATAGTGCTAAAATCAATTCAAATTTTTTGACGAAACCCGTTATTGGATTTGGAAATCCTGAAATGGTGTAACCACCCGTGAATGTTGAAAGTTGAAACCTTGGATCTACGATCTCCTTTTGACCCTTTTGTCTCCACCCGAATCTCTTTTCTCAAAACATAACACGTTTTGCTTTCCCCCATTATCGACTCTCGACTACATCAAAGATTCATTCCGCCAATCAGAGGCTGATAATGTGTTAGTCCCACTTCCCCTTCTCTGTAAATTTCATTTCTGTATGGATTTCGATCTCGGATTTCTGCTCAATTTTCTCAGATTTGACGATTTAATCCGAGCTCACGATAGAGCTTCTTCCACCAATTTTGACTTTACATGGGTATGTGCTGAAAATGTGTATTTGTTGTATCTATTGTAATTTGTAATAGTAAAAGTAGTTTAGGTTTTTTTGTTGTTTTAGCAATAATGAGTACAATTAGAAGAACAGTGTCACCTGTTCCTAGACCTGGGACATTGCTAGGTGAAGTAGCTGCAGTTGGTACTCCATTATCAAAGTGTTCATCTTGTAATCAAGACTACAGTATATCAATTTCTAATCCATCTTTAGCATCAACGACAGAATACACATTTTACCGTATTCAAAATCTAATTCGAAATCTTTTCTCAAATCGAAGTTGCAAGTCATTAGAAAAACAAAAACCGAAAGCCAGTAATAACATTTGGAGGAGATCACTATTCCATTTCTTTATATGTTTTCTTGTCGGAGTTTTTGTCGGTTTTACCCCGATCGTATCCGTAAAAACATCCGCCAATCTCATGTCAAAAAACCAAGCGTTTTCATTCGAGCAAGTTCGAAAGGTTCAATTAGATTCGAATCAACACAAGATTGATGTGAAACAACAAAACGAGACGGTAACTGAGGGCAAGTTTTTGATAATTGTGACACCGACATATCCTAGGATGTATTACCTTAACCGTTTGGGGCATACATTAAAGTTAGTAAAACCGCCGTTACTGTGGGTGGTGGTTGAAATGAGTAGCCAATCAGGTGAAACGGCTGAATTGTTGAGGAAAAGTGGCGTTATGTATAGGCATCTTGTGTGCACGAAGAACACGAGTGATTCACGGGTGCACCAGAGAAATGTGGCGCTTTTGCATATTGAGAAACATCGGCTTGATGGAATTGTGTATTTTGCTGATGATACTAATGTTTATTCTAGTGAACTTTTTGAACATATGAGACGGATCAGGTACATTGCTTCAATCTTTGTTTTTTTCACTTTTTTTTATCGGTTTGTAATCACGAAAATGATTTATGAATCTTTGATTTAGAAGGTTGTAACGACGTGATTCTTTTTTAGATTCTCTGTCTTTCTTCTTTTGTAGGACTCAATCTTGCAATATACGCGTCTAATTTGTTGAAAATTACCTTAATTTGCATGCGAACACGCTCCAATTTAACTTAAATTAACATAGCCCTCATGATCTTCGTAGGGGTGGCAATTCAGGCGTGGGTCGGGTTAATGGGTTCGAGTTCTCGGGTTGGCGGGTCATAAACATTCAACCCGAAACTGACTTGTTTATATAAACGGTACAAATATCTCAACCCTAACATGTTTACTTTCAACTCGAACCCGACCCATATAACCCGTTTAATTAAACGGGGTTAGCGGTTTGAATGTGTCAAAAGGGTCAAACATGTTGACTTTTTAAATTTGTATCAGAACCTACTGAATTATATCTATTTTTCAAATTTTCAAGTTGGGTTTCGATCAGAAATTCTATTTTGGCTATCATAAAAGAAATTGCCACCCCTGGTTTTTTAATTAATAGAGGTTTTAAGTTTTTTTAGCATATCATAAAAGAAATGGTTATAATCAGTTTAATAATCTCACCGCCACTTTAAAAAAATTCCATTTTGGCAACTATATAAAACCACTCAACACAAAATCTAAGCAATAGGAAGTTTCTGAAGTAATGCAACCGAGTTTGTATTAGTAATGAAACTCTGGAAAATAAAAAAGGTGGTGGATCCTAATATTGATCTAATATTTATGAATGAAATGATATATGAGATTTATGCATATAAAGTTGACTTTGGGCAACTTTCTACATGTTTGACCAGTTTGCTGTTGGCTAATTTTTTTAATTTGATCCATTTTAGATAAAATATAACACGCACGGCCCATTCGTAGGTAGAAGTTTTTGTCCATTGTTGGTTGGAAAAGTTAGATTTGCTATTTTTATAAGATGTATGATTGATTTATCCAAATTTGTATTGGCTGAATATCTTTTCTTGAAGGCGGTTCGGTACATGGCCAGTAGCAAAGCTAAAAGAGAACACACGAATTACTACAATTGAGGGGCCTATATGTAATAACACACAAGTTGTTGGGTGGCATACAAATACAAATAACAAAATGAGAAGATTTCATGCAGATTTAGCAGGATTTGCTTTCAACAGCACCATTCTCTGGGATCCAATGAAATGGGAACGCCCTACACTTGAACCAATCAGGCACCTTCATACTCTCAACCATGAATTACAAGTTAGTTTTTTTTTTTCTTCTTTTCTTCCAATATTTCATTCTGTAGGGTAAGATTTGAAGAAGCAAAAAAAAAAAGGTAACATAAAAAAAAGCTCGAAATGTGGATCTAAAGATCATATTTAAATTTTGTTACATAAAAGGTAACCCCTTCACCTGTTAATATATAAAAATGAGCATTTACTCTTATTAATATGCAATACCGTCTTTGGTTTGTATTAAGAGATTTTTTAAATCTTATGTTACAATTTTCTGAAATTTGCCCTATTTTAAATAAACCTCACAATGAAAGTATAAGGGAAAAAAATATGAAAGTATAAGGGAAAAGATATGCGTTCTCACATGCTTATTCTTAAGAAGTTATTTCTTTAGTTAAGTAAGGGTGATGGTTGAGATCAGTTTTGGGTCCCTTTCGTAAAAGTTCCAAAATCTACAAGTGCAAGTGTTAACTTAAGCTATTAGTGTAAATTTCAAAACTAGCATTTAACAGAAGTGGGATTCGGTGAGGACTCAAAAAACAGTAAGGACTCGCGAGGACACCTCAAAAAAATTTCAAAAAAATAAAATAAAATATAAAATATATATATATATATATATATATATATATATATATATATATATATATATATATATATATAACTCCCCCTGATTATTACCACATTTGCCAAAAAAAAATTTTGAAAAAAAAATTATGATCCACTTTTTTTTGTGGATCATAATAATGATCCATATTTTTTTGTGGATCAAAATTATGATCCATATTTTTTTTTTGGTTCATTTTTGAAATTCTTTTTTTGGTGGATCTTATAGGCTGCGATTTTTATGTTTAAAAAAGAAATTTTTTTGAAAAAAATTTGTTTTGGATCATTTTCAGAGTTTTTTTTGGAGTCCTCGCAGTCCTCACTGGTTTTTGAGTACTCACCGGATCCAGACCCTATAATAACAAATATATATATATATATATATATATATATATATATATATATATATATATATATATATATATATATATATATATATATATATAGTATCTTATTTATGAACCAAAGTCCATAATATAAATAGTTTCAGATAAGTAATGGGGAATATATTTTGATATGTGACATACTGAAATGGAAATAGTTGCAATTTTTATCTGTTGAAGGGAAGGGAGTGTATATTATATTTTGCAATAAAGCATTAATATAGAAAAATATGTAATATCCCATTTCATATTATTCTGAATGAATGAATGAATTTGCAGGTGAGCAGTTTCATTAAACAAGTAGTGGAAGATGAGAGAGAAATGGAAGGAATACCAGAGGATTGCTCAAAGGTATTAGTTTGGCATCTTCCTATGGAATCATCATCTCAACAATCGTCACTCCTTGCTAATAATCTTGATACAATTCTTCCACTTCAAATATCAATCCGACATCTTTTCTAAGGTACATACATTGAAAACAAATTCTACAAAACAAAACGGAGATTCAAATGCTCACATCGTTTTATGTAAAACAATCATATTGTTTTAGTAGTGTTGTTGTTTCTATTAGTACCATATGTAGGGCTTCAAGTTCAACCCTAAAGGTCGGTGGTAAGTGAACTTGAAAAAGAAAAGGTGCGTATGAAATTGTTGATATATGGTTCGGATCATTTTTTTCGATTTACGATTTTGTTGTAATGTTTTTGTATACCATTTGATGTAAAAAGATTGTGGGGTGTGGTATTCTCCAATTCACCTCCATGGTCACATTGGAAGGGATATAATGTCGCAATTGACTTGATTTTTAACAAGTGCGCGAAATTGAATAAGTTTTTCGAATGCGTTAGTGTTAGGATTAGTTTTGACCTTTAAATTGTAATTAGAGGAAATTATACTAGTTTAGAGGTTAGGGTATAAATACCTTATGTGATGACTAATGATGTAAGCTTTCCTCTCATTGTAATTGACTAATCATTTTGAAAGCTCCTTTCCCTCCATTTTCTCTCTAAAAAACACACACACTTGATCTTCAAATCTTCATGAATCATCATGAATTGACGTGATTTGGATTGAAATAGCTCTATCACTTAGATTTGTTATGCAAAGGCTACACCCGCAAATAATGAGATAAATGATCAAGAAACAAGGCATATTACTTAAAGAGTAATGGTATTGAGTTCTACCATTTGTGTCTACTCATGTGTCTATCAATTTGATCATGACAAGTGTCGAAATAAAATGATGATATGAGGAATGAAAATTAGTATATTACACATGTCAAGTTTAGAAATGGGTAGGCATAAATAGTAGGACTTAATATAATTTCTCTTACTTAAACATAGAAGAACCAAAGTTGAGTTTATCTGCTTCAGTTGCAGAACTTGTTGCTTGACCTTGAACGGTTTTGTTTCATTCGACAACAACTTCCCACATGGAATAATCAGTAATAAGCATGTATTGCTTAATACGATTCTTCCACATTCCAAAGTTATTTGGAGTGAGTATAGAGATTTTATTAGCTTGAGTGCTTTCATTGTTATCAGTCATGATTAACAATCTGTGTGTTTTTAAAGATTAAAACTTTTTGTTGTTCTTAAAATTCGTAGATCTAGAACCAATAAGCTCTGATACCACTTGTCAGGATCGATTAACTATGAATTAGTTAATAAATACCTTTAGATCTAATTGATAATAGAAGTTACAGCGGATTAACACTATATCAATATGTTTAAGAACAATGAACTGTAAGAACAATATGCAATAATATTAAGAACACAGTATCACAAAAAGCTTCAATGTATATTATTGATTAACAATACACACGTACGTTTACAATTCGTAAGGAACTATATATAATAGTCCTTGAAGCCTAACTATTTACCATAGTTATTCTAGGACTTGATTTACATCGAATTATAAAAGATATACATTGAATAACATTCTATAACTAACTCTGCGAAGATCTCGGACTTGATATGCTTCCAAAACGCGTACCAGTAGTAATACCATTCATCAGTAGTAAATAAGCATCGTCAGTAGTAACTCTGGTAATCAATAGTAAGTCCAAAACCAACGTCAGTAGTAACTACTAATGATCAGTAGTATCTTCAATATGTGCATGATCAGTAGTAACTTAGTTATAGACTTCACCAGTATCGACTCATCAGTAATATGTGTTTCTGCCCCATCAGTAACAATCATAGTCTTCATCAGTAGTAACTATGATCAGTACTAACTGCAGCATCAGTACTAAGTTGAACTGTGATCTGCTCCAACAATCTCCCCCTAAACTTATTGATTCTCTTTCAATCAATTAAGTTTCTTTTGTTCTTCTTCTTCCCTCTTTCTTTTCTCTAGGGTTCTTTGATTCTGTTGTCTTCTTTGTTCAATGATGTATTTGCTGTTTTTCTTTGTAAAATAAGTCAATTTGTTCTGGAACATTACAACATCATATGGTTTCATCATAGTGTTTGTGAATATCTGATACATAGTCTTTTCAGAATGTGGATATTCTTTTTCATACAAGTATAGCTCACATGTTTTGCTTGATTTTTCAATGAAGTACATATTTGCAGTTGGGATAACATTCCAAGCATATACATTTTCTGGATCTGTAAACTGTTCTGGGTAGTTGTCTGGATAAAATGCAGCATCAATCATTCTTGTTAAATATCCAGCACCAGACTCTTTCCATGATTTCTTTGTCATACTTGGTTTTCCAATGATCAGAAGTTAAATAACATCACTTCTTGAACAGGATCTAATCAATGGTAACCATCCAGTAAATCTTTGAACAGCTTTGTCTTCCCTTATAATTTGAGCGGAATTTCGTGATAATGGGATATAATTAAGAATCATGGTCACTAATTGAATTGATGATTGCTTTAGTTAAATAATAAAGTATTCATGAAAAAAGACTTTTATCATTACAAATATATATATATGAAAAGAAGTCTAAGGTTTGAGTGAAAGTTTATAATAATGAGGTATGATTAAGAATTAGGGTCACTAATTGAACTAAATGTTGCTTTAGATAGCACTAACAAGTTTGGAATACACATATTCTAAACAATAAATTGTAATTTTGATTGTTGTTTTGGTTTTATATTAGCCATTATATTTAGAACCTAAAATTTCAGAGCAAATTGTTTTATTTACAGATATCATAATATAAATTCTTTTGTTAAAAAAAATAAACCATAATAATAATATCCACTTATATATTTACGATAAAAATTAATATGTTTTAAGATACTTTTTGGTTTACAAATATGTATTTTATTTCTGTTTTACTTATTATCTTTTTTTTAGAAGAAACAAAACCATTGCATGGATTTAGAAAAAGTTATTTTATCCGCACAAAAATCACTTCAAACACTATAGTTATCGTTTTAATCATGATTCTAAAAGGCATGTTTTGGCTTCCGCTATGGCACACTAATGTTCGAGGCTTAACCATGCCACCACGGCGGCCACACCATGATCCAAGACTTGGCATAATGTTTGAGTATGCTAAGGTTCAACTTGACTCTCATTTACACATAATAAGTTGTGATTTTTAGGCGTATTAAACAACTATGCTATATGAACAAAATACATTAATTAATTAATTATAAAATAGTTACATATGTCAATAATGAAAAAAAAAAAAAAGATGATTGATAAGAATGTATATGTTATAATATCCAAGATCTTCAATAGTGAAGCTAAACAAGTGGATGGACAATTAGTCAATGTTCATGTCCAATCCCATTAATAATTTACCAAGTTCTTATCTTTGTATTATTACCATGTATGGGTTGATAGGTAAATTGTGTAGTATAAATACTACATCAAATGTAGAGATCAAATGCACCTCATAAAAATACTTGCATAAGTGTTATAAGTTCTCTCCATCTTTTCTTGTTCTTATCTCATAATCTTAAAGTTCTTTGATTAGAGTGCTAATAGGACCTTAATTAAAGCTAATTTATAACACGTTATCAGCACGAAAGTTCTTAATCAAGGAAGATCAACTCAATCACAAGGTACATTTACTTAATCAAGTTAATTACTTAAGGTAAACATTTCTTATAACAATAAGTTATAATATAATAATAAATTAAATGAAACCAAACACATTTAATCAAGGACATTATTATGACATTTGGACTACTAATCTTGGGACTACTAACATACTTACATTTATTATTGTATTAATTTTATTCTTATGTTTACTAACTCTTTTAATTTATGCAAACTAACATTTACATTTATGTATTCTAACTTTTACTTATGCTTATGCTAACATTTACATTCTAACTTTTACTTATGCTTACTAACTTATAATTATGCAAACTAACATTTAATTTTATCGCATCTAACATTTATTTATGTTACTAACATTTATTTATACATACTAATTTTCATTTATGTATACTAACATTTATTTATGCATATTATTTTTCTTTCTTTTATTTACTAATTTATTTAAAATTCACTAATATTTTTACAAATATGTCTATGTAATTTATTTCTTTAATTATTCTTTTTATTAAAAAAAATTATATATATATATATATATATATATATATATATATATATATATATATATATATATATATATATAACGGCTATATATGTAACGCTTATAAACGGTAAAAAAAAAATATATAAAATATACAACGGCTATATTTTTACACTATAAATAAACACATCATCCACACTGCTTTATACTACAAAAATAATTTCTCTCATCTTCAAAATCAAGATCAAGAATGATTCACCCGTTTTTAATTTTCATGATTGTAATGGTTATTGTACTTGACATCTTAATTAGTCTCACGCTTGATGTATTTTATCCTTTCTTGTTCACGTATGGGATGATTGTTCTCCCACTTCTATTTTGTGCAATACATATTGATATATATGGATTCTGATTTTTAACTTGTTTTGTTCTAAATATGTATAGTTATAAAATGTCAAACGTTGCGAAGATTGAGTTTAATGCGTTAGAAGCATCTGGTAAAAATTACAACTCATGGATCACTGATATGAGAGCATATTTAGCATCAATGGGCATCTTAGATGCCTTAAATGAAAATAATAATTGCTCTTCCCAAGAAAAATGGAAAGCAGTTTTCAATCTTCGTAAACACGTTGATGCTAGTTTAAAAAATGAATACTTAAACATTGAAGATCCATATATTTTCTGGAAGTCTCTTAAAGAAAGATTTGATAATAAGAAAAAGGTTTTACTTCCCTTTGCTAGAGAAGAATGGAGATCACTAAGATTCCAGGATTTTAAACAAGTGTCTGATTATAGCTCAGCATTTTTCAGGATATGTTCACAACTTGAATTTTGTGGAGATCATGTGACAGATGAAGAAAAGTTGGAGAAAACTTACTCCACATTCCATGCATCAAATGTTACTTTGCAGGAGAATTTGCGATTGCAAAAATTCTCAAAATATTCTGATTTGCAAGAATATCTTCTGACGGCTGAGCAAAATAATATGCTCTTAATGAAAAACCATGAGTCCCGTCCCACAGGATCAGCAGCACTCCCTGAAATCAATGCTGCAGAAAACGTTGGTCCTCGAAATAACACCAGGGGACGTGGTCGTGGCCGTGGACGAGGTCGTTTTACTCAAAACTATACTAATGACCGAAACCAAAACTATACCCTTATGGTCGTGGTCGTGGTCGTGGTTATGGTCATGGACGTGGACGTGGATATGGACGTGGTCCAAGAAATAATACTTATCATGCTCCACCAGGTAACAAAGTCCAGCCACAAAACAAGACCACAAAACATGATGCTGAAGCAAGTGCTTCTCAGAACAATCAAAATGTGTGTTATAGATGTGGTAGTACGGGCCATTGGCAAAGTACTTGTCGCACACCTTCTCACTTTTGCAAGCTATATCAAGCTTCACTTAAGCAAAAGGAGAAAGAAGTAAACTTTGTGGATCAATCTGAGAACACTGATCTAAATGCTTCTGATTTCTTGAATGACATGGAGTAATATGAAGCTTAATCACTCATGTCTAAATCATAATTATGTTTATGTTTTCATCTTTGTAATTCGTCTATGCATTTCGTTAAACTAGGATTTCCCTTGTTTTCATGTAATGAATTTCTAATCATCTGAATAATAACTTATGTTTTTCCATTTTTCAAGTTTGATATGAACTCTACTGGAGCAAAACAACAATCGATGGTTGGAGATCTGTGTATTCTAGATAGTGGTTCCACGCACACTTGTAACATCCCAAAACCCGGCCTAGTAGTTTATTGACCTTAAGGTATCTTATTAAATGATTATCTGATTAAATGCTTAGTTAATTTAATTAGCCTGCTGTCCTTTGCGGTATTTTAACCAAGGGGTCAAAATACCCGACTTGTGATTTATTTGGAATGAAAACATGATTTTTATATATTTGGATTCCTTGTTAAATATCGTTTCCAGAAATGCTTTCGTTTTTAAAATTGGAGTCCGTTTGCTATTTTAAATAAATTAATTACGAAAGGGACCCCTCAGACATTTACTGAAAAAGTATTAAGTGATGAAAAAGACCATGTGGGGCCCCTTGGCTTTGGCTGGTCGTGGAAAAGGAGAGAGTGATAAACCCTCTCTCTTCCTTTTACTTCCCATTTTCAAACACCTTATCCACACTATTCCATTGCCTCCTCCAAGAACCTCCATCTTCCTTTTTCTTGTTCTTGCTAAATTGTGGTCACCTCTTGCTTGAACTCCGAAAATCATACTAAAGTTTGTGTAGAAGGAGCCTAGAAGTAAGTCTCATCCTTTCCTTGGTTTGTTCTTGGTGTTCTTGAGCTAGAGTTTGAACTAGGGTTTATGTAGCTTGATGATTTGTTGGTGAATCTTGTTATGGATGTTGTTTTATGTGTTTGTGCAAGCTTTTACATCTTTTGTATGGTTGATTGTTGAAGGAAGACAAGATTTGGTGAAAATCACCTTCAACCTCCATTAATGGTGGAAGTTGAAGGTGGGTTTTGACAAATCTTGGATTTCTTGAGTTTTGGTTGGATAGAATTGTTTATTAGGTTGTGAAATCATGTATGTTAAGTTATGGTTGGTGAAAACCTAGTATAGTTGATTGTATGAGTTGATCTAGTGGGTGTTTGGGTCAAATTGATCAACTAGTGAACTTGTAAGTATCATACTTGGAATTGTTAAATGTTTGAGAATTGTTAGTTATAGACTTATTGCTAGTTGATGGAATTGTTAAATGATAGTGAATTGCTAATTATAGATTAATTGCTAATTGATGGGAATATGGAAGTCTAGAATCATATTCAGGTTTTTGGCCCGTTTGGGTCAACTAGTTGTGAATACTTGCTAAATGGTCAAAATGGTCAATTGTATCGATGAAGGATTGGTGCTAATTGGAAATGTCATAAAATGTGCATTTTATGAGTCTTGTGTAGTTAGTTGTTGAAATGGATGATTTTGACGATTCGGTGGATTATCACTAACTCGGTATATTGTTGACAGGAACCGGGAAGGATACTCAGTGATACTAGCTCACTGAGTTAAAGAATCGGAAGTTGAAAGGTGAGTGGATTCGACCTACAACTCGGGTTTCGGTTATTTCATTTGGTATTGTCTTGTTGGTGAAAAATGCAGAAAATCGCCAGATGAAGGGAGTTCACGACGCGAACTTAGTTCGCGATCGTGAAGTCGGTCCAGAGAAAATGTTTAGCCGTCGCGAAGAGTTCACGATCAGAGTTCACGTCGCGAACTCTAGTTCGCGATCGTGAACTAGAGTTCGCGATTGGGAACTCAGTTTTGACGTTTTTCGCGGTGTTTTTCGTAGCTAGTTGACTTGTTATGTATGCCTAGTGTTAGGGAATACCATACATGACTAGGTTCACCATCGGGACGAGGTCAGTGTCGGATGGATAACGGTTGGGCACAGTGTATCGACTAATAGGGTATCCGACCTTACCTGTATATGTTACAGTGTTAAGGGGAGGGAGTTGCCTTGGGTGTTGGATACAAAATGCTATCGGTTACCGTGGTTTTGGCCGACCATGGTTTAAGGCCCGCAAAGCCGCCGATCCTCTCAAATAAGTGATTACCCAACCAGAGACGTTTTTATAACTTCCGCGTTTAAGTGACTACCAAACCGGAGATGTTCTTTAACTTCCGTGTTTCTGTGTTTAGTGTAGTTGGTAGAGTTAGGAATTCATTCACTTAGCTTTTGTGCTAATCCCTCCCTTATTGACACATTTCAGGTTGGATGGCTTGAACGGGTCGGGCTTGGATGGGAAGTTTGACCATGCTTAAATTATGTTTTGTAAAATGAGCCGTGTCTAGTAATACCATCTTTTAAATAACTTTGGTCGTAATATTTTGTGGGACCACGTTTTGTGAACTTAACTAACTAGATGCTTCCGTACTTAGACTAATACTTAATTGCCTTTTAAAAAAAAAATGCGGTGTCACAACTTGGTATCAGAGCTTCGGTTTGGCGATGGATACATGGGGTTGGTGTTCCATTCCCAAATCGTGGCTCGTGTTTTGGTCAAACCTTCCGGTCAAAGGGGATTAGAGCAAGTGTGAATTGGGTTTAGTAGTTAGTAGGTGTGCTAACGAGTTAAACTAAGCCTTGGTGAGATGTTGTGTTTTGTAGCAGGGATGGCTACGGATGGAAACACCTTGGATAATGTCCCACCGAACACGAACCTTGGAAATGATGGAGCAACGGGCTCGGGGGTGATGAAATACCAAACGAAGAATACATCGTGTTGTTGGAGACACGAAACATGGAACTTGAGGATACCATAAGGGCTCTCCGCCAAAGCCAATCGACTGAGCCGCGACCCGAGGCTCAGTCTACCTTGCCACCCCCAACCCAAGCAAACCCACCCCCACACTTCACTCAAACTACTCAAAATACCGTCTTTCCCCGAAATGACTCCTCATCTCCCAATACAAGCATACTACAACCGCCACCCACCCACACTGTACCAATTGCCAATGCCCAACACCAACAATTCTTCTACCAACCTTTCCCGATCGAGAAGAAACCCTGCACTTACAAGAACTTCCTTGATTGTAAGCCAACCGAGTACCGTGGAAGTACCGACCCGGCGGAAACTCTAACGTGGCTTAGGGCCACCGATAAGGCCCTTATTGCTTGTAATTGTGAGGACCACTTGAAGGTCCGGTATGCGTCCCGAATGTTGGGGGGACCGGCTATGGATTGGTGGGATGGGTTGACCGCGAACTTTAGTAATGAAATGATGGATGCGGTCACGTGGAAGCAATTTAGGGATCAAGTGGAGGCTCGGTATTGTAGCCCGTTTGAGTTGGATAAGATCCGGAATGAGTTCATGATGTTGAAGATGAATGATAGGGTGACGATGGATGAGCTCATCCATCAGTTCAATGGGAAGCTTCGGTTTGTGACACAATGGGTGCCCGATGAGTCCACCCAAATCAAACACTTTGTGGGGGCGTTGTTGCCCGAGTACCGGAATATAACGAGGCTTGTGGGGACTCTCTTGCAAGCCTATGATCTTGCCAAGTCGGCCGAGAGTGATTCCTTGGCTCAAAAGGTCTCGAGTCGAGAGAAGACTTCGTTTCACAAGGGAAAGTATGATCAATCAAACTCGAGCAACCACAAGAAACCCCAAGGAAATCATAGGTCAACCAATGATCGTCGAAAACAAATCCTTCAAGGTTCCAACCAAAGGAACCCGTGGTGCTTACCGTGTAAGTCCGCCCATGCCGGACCGTGTACGACACAAACTCGAAAATGTCTTAAGTGTGGGCAACACGGGCATGAGTCCTCGGAATGCAAGTTAGAGAATAGTGTTTGTTGGACGTGTCAGAAAGAGGGTCACAGGGCTATGCATTGTCCAATGAAGAAGAGTTCGGGTTCGGGTTCGGGCGGGGGAGCGGCTTCGTCGGGAAGTCAAAAGAGGACGAGTCATCCGCCACCTACGGGTCGGGCATTCAAAATGACGGTGGAGGATGCCACCACCACCGACGATGTCATCACCGGTATGTTTCTAATAAACTCGATACCCGCTCGCGTGTTATTTGATTCGGGTGCAAATAGTTCGTTTTCCTCAAAGAGTTTTTGTGACAAATTGAAATTGCCTATTACCTTGATCGCGACACCTCTAGAGGTAGAGGTGGCCGATGGTGAAATGGTTCCGGTCACGACATCCGTGTCCGGGGCTAGTATTGATATTGATGGCGTGGAATTTTCGATTCTTTTACTTGTTATGCCGATATCCGGCTTTGATGTGGTTTTAGGTATGGATTGGTTAAGTGCTAATAGAGCCAACATAAATTGTCACCAAAAGTTAATTACTTTTCTATTACCCGACGGGTCACACGTCGTGGCCCGGGGAGACCGTGCGACCCCGACCATACCCATGATAACCATGATGAAAGCCCGTAAGTCCTTGACCAAGGGATGTGAATCGTTTATAGCTTATGTGATTGACGTGAAAAAGGAAAAGAAAGTGGTTGGTGATCTCCGGGTGGTTTCGGAATACCCGGAGGTGTTTCCCGAAGACTTGCCTGGGTTACCTCCCGTTCGGGAGGTAGAATTCAAAATTGATTTGGTGCCGGGTGCCAATCCCGTGGCTAGAGCACCGTACCGTTTAGCACCGTCCGAGATTCGGGAAATGATGACACAAATCCAAGATTTATTGGATAAGGGTTTTATTCGGTCGAGTTCCTCACCTTGGGGAGCTCCGGTTTTATTCGTAAAGAAGAAAGATGGTGCACTTCGTATGTGTATCGATTATCGAGAATTGAATAAAAGAACGGTAAAGAATCGGTATCCTTTGCCGCGTATTGATGATTTATTTGATCAACTCCAAGGGTCTTCTTACTTCTCAAAGATTGATTTGAGATCGGGTTATCACCAAGTTCGGGTTCATGAAAACGATGTTCACAAAACGGCGTTCCGAACTCGTTACGGCCACTATGAGTTCTTGGTTATGCCGTTTGGATTGACGAACGCTCCCGCGATATTTATGGATTTGATGAATCGAGTTTGTCGGCCTTATCTCGACAAATTCGTTATTGTGTTCATCGATGATATTTTAATTTACTCCAAGACCGAAGAAGAACACGAAAAACACTTAAGGCAAGTCTTAGAAACGTTGAAGCGAGAACAATTATTTACGAAGTTCTCGAAGTGCGAATTTTGGCTTCGAGAAGTTCACTTTTTGGGTCACGTTATTTGTTTGAATGGGGTCAAGGTGGACCCGGCGAAGATCGAAGCGGTTATGAATTGGGTTGCTCCGAAGAACCCAACCGAGATAAAGAGTTTCTTGGGTTTGGCGGGTTATTACCGCCGGTTTATAAAGGATTTTTCGAAGATAGCGGGTCCTATGACGAGATTGACCCGTAAAGATGTACTGTTTCGGTGGGGTGAAAATCACGAGAAGTCATTTCAAACTCTAAAACAATTATTGTGTCAAGCTCCGGTTCTCGCCTTACCCGAAGGCCCGGAGGATTTTATTGTTTATTGTGACGCTTCACTTGCGGGTTTGGGTTGTGTGTTAATGCAACGAGATCGGGTCATTGCTTATGCTTCGAGGCAATTGAAGAATCACGAGAAGAATTACCCAACTCACGATTTAGAGTTGGCGGCGGTGGTTTTTGCACTAAAATTATGGAGACACTATTTGTACGGTACTAAGTGCGTGATTTGTACGGATCACAAAAGTTTGCAATACGTGTTCACGCAAAAGGAGTTGAATATGTGCCAACGAAGATGGTTAGAGTTGATTAAGGATTACGATTGTGAAATCCGATATCATCCCGGGAAGGCAAATGTGGTGGCTGATGCCTTAAGTAGAAAGGGAGATTCGGGACGGGTACAATTTATGCGGATGGAAATTGTGTCGGATTTGGTGTCCCGGTTGAAGATTTCACAAATGGAAGCGTTGAATGTCGAACATTTGAAGGCCGAGATTTTATTAAAGAGGAAAGATGATTTAGAAGAAGATTCTCGGGGTTTGAAGACATATCAATCTCGGGTTTGGGTACCGTTACTCGGGGGTTTGCGAGAATTGATTTTAGCTGAGGCTCACAATTCTCGGTTATCGGTTCACCCGGGTAGCACGAAAATGTATAATGATCTTAAAGCACTTTATTGGTGGCCGACAATGAAGACCGACATTGTCCGTTTTGTAGGCCAATGTCATATTTGTGCTCAAGTGAAGGCCGAGCACCAAAAGCCCTATGGAACTTTAACCCAATCACCGATTCCCGAGTGGAAGTGGGATCGGATTACTATGGACTTCGTGACCAAATTGCCGCGTACACAAAGGGATCACGATATGATTTGGGTTATAGTTGACGGATTAACGAAGAGCGCTCATTTCTTGGCTACTAGTGAGACCGCCTCACTTAGTAGATTGGCGAAATTGTACATTGACGAAGTAGTATCTCGACATGGAATTCCAATTTCTATCGTGTCCGATAGAGATCCCCGTTTTGCTTCGAATTTTTGGAATAGCTTGCAACGAGAATTGGGGACGCGGGTGAATTTGAGTACCGCGTATCATCCCCAAACCGACGGGCAATCAGAAAGAACGATACAGACGCTTGAAGATATGTTGCGGGCTTGTGTGTTAGAGTACGGTGGGTCGTCGGATTCCCACCTACCGTTGATCGAGTTTGCTTATAATAACTCGTATCACTCAAGTATTAATATGCCACCGTACGAGATGTTGTACGGGCGTCGGTGCCGAACCCCGACGTGTTGGTTGGAAGCGGGTGAGAAACAATATGCGGGGGCCCGATATTGTACAAATGACCGCTGATAAAGTTGCTATTGCTCGAGAAAGGTTGAAAGCCGCCCGTGACCGAAAAAAGATGTATGCCGGCCCGAGGCGTAGACCCGCTACGTTCTCGGAGAACGAGATGGTTTATTTGAAGGTTTCACCTTGGAAGGGTGTTATTCGTTTTGGTAAACGAGGAAAGTTGGCCCCGTGGTTTATTGGGCTGTTCCGAATTAGTAAGGTGGTGAATTCTCAATCGGTAACACTCGAGTTACCCCCGGAGTTGTCGGTAATACACAACACTTTCAACATTTGCTACTTGAGAAAGTGTAACATCGAAGATCCGAGCCAAATTCTCCCGGTGCAAGAGTTGCGGGTTGATACGAAAAAGAGACTGGTCGAAGAACCGGTGGATGTAACGACCCGAAATTTGTAAATAAATAAATTGAATAAAAATATGATAAATAAGGATAAATCGTTTGAAGAACGTAGGAATTGGTTTCGTGTCATTTGGACACCGTATGAGAAAGTTACGGACGAAACCGGGTCGAGACAAGGACGAAAAAGTGCAGCCCTGGCTGCACACCAAGTTCGCGCCGCGAAGTAGGACTTCCCGATCGGGAAGTCATGCCAGGGAAAGAGACCAGTGGACGCGATGTAGTTCACGACTTGGTTAGCGAACGCGAAGTGGAAGAAGCGCATAGTTCGCGACGCGAAGTACTAGTTCGCGACGCGAAGTCTGTTCGACAGACATTAAAATCGGGTTTTCAGCCATTTGTGCTATTTTCAAACCCTAGTTCTTCCTTTTGGTGATTTTGGAGCTCAAGAGCAGATCTTGGTTGATTTCTTCTCAAATCTTTGATAGATTTCACTCCTAGTTGAAGATTAAAGGCATTTGGTGAGGTCTTGGAAGGTTGACCGAATTGTGAAGCAAGGAAACTGACGTAAAGAATACGGTTGGAGCACTTATTTGCTAAGGTGAGTACATGAGACTTTTATACTGGGTACATAGCAAATAGTTTTGAAAGTACATATGATATGGTATCAGTCTTTATTAACAAATATTTTGATAAAGATAGTAATTGAAAATGTATGAAGGTATGTAGAATGTGATACTAGAATGTGTCTAGTATGATTTATGAATTTGAAATAAATTATGATAGATTCAAGTAATTATGGAATCTATGTTAATGAACAATAATAATGAAGTAATTGATTAAAAGAATGTATATGGAGCCTTTATTAATAAATATGTATTAGTAAAGCAATTGGGAATGATTTTATAGTAATGAGTACCTATTGGTAAGATATACTAATAAAAGTAAAGAACGAATATATATGAGAAAGAATATAATGTGACTAGTAATAATTGTCTATTATAGTCAAGGAAGAGATAAAAGTATTATGTTATCGATAAATAAGAAATGTATCTTATGTATGAAGTAAGCATGGACCTCATAGGGTTCATAGATGTAGAAGTAACTGTGGTTGCTTATGATCGGGTCCATGGGACCATACAGGTATGTTCACACTGTGATGAACTAATTATATGTCGTTAGTATTAGATGACTAACTTGTTTGATGTTGGATGTGATAGCCGAAGGCTTTGACTGTCATAACTGTTAGGTTATGGTAAGAGATAGATGGTGGTGACGCGGGGGACCCCCGGTCACTGGGCGGTGGTATATATGTTTATACACCGAGTGTATATATGTTTATACACTAAGCACACGGGTGCTTCTAGTACGCATATGTTTGGTACTAGGTATGTTAGGTTCTAATACATATATGTTTATGTATTAGACATGTTGGTGCTTCTGGTACATATATGTTTATGTACTAGATATGATTGGGCTTCTGGTACATATATGTTTATGTACTAGATATGATTGAGCTTCTGGTACCTATACGTTTAGGTACTAGATATGTTTGCTAGGAAAGCAAAGTAGCTAGAGTCACAAAAGGGTGACTAGACGGTATTTATGTAGTTTATATATATGTTTATATATTTATGAAATGACTATTATTGGGGTCTAAAACCCATGTATCTCACGAGGCTATTTTGTCTCACGTACTACGTTTGTTTTGTGGCTATGTACTCAGGTACATGTTTGAAGTGATAGAAGGTTGCACTAGAAGTGGCCTAGAGATGTTTAGCTCGGGAGCTAATAGGTAGATCCCGTTTCCTATGGTTTTGATATACTCGGTGACACCGTATTTTTGTAAACTCTGATATAAGTTTTAAAGTTTTTGTTAAACTGTATTTTAGACAATATGTCAGATATTGGGAAAATGTATTTTAAATGATTTAAACGATGTTTTAAAAATACGGGTGTTACAACTTGGTATCAGAGCTATAGTTTAAGTGAATTAGGCTGGATGTCCATCCTAGTCTTAGACTGTAGCATTAGGAATGTAAGATTCCTTGAGATCATTAGGTTGACCTTGAGACTTTATGTTAAGTTTAGGGTTGAACCTAGGGGACCTATGAAACTGATGTGATTATGGATAATCAGTGTTATGAGACTCATGAAACGTACACGAGGTACTAATTGTTTAATGTCTTTCGTATAGTCGAGATCGAAAGAAATGGTTAACACTCGAAGAAGTGGGAAAGCTCCGGAGGGCCGGGAGGAGGATACACCTCGTGTTGAGGTTGCGGTTGAACAGGAAAGTCAACCGTCAATGCACCGGGTGGGTGAATCGGAGGTCGGAGCTAATAGAACTCCGGTGACCATGGCGGACCTCCAAATATTATTGAACAACTCAAGGGAGTGGTGGCCGATGAGGTGCACCGCATAATTGAGGACCGTGGGAGGTCGGATGGAGATCGTGTATCCGAAGCTAGATCGGATGAGAAAACCAGGGGTGGTGGCACTCGAGTGGAGAAATCCTCCACAGGTGGTTGTAGTGATGCAAGGGCGAGGCCCGATGAAAATTATGGTTGTTCTTTTAAGACATTCATGGCTTGTAAGCCAAACATATATACGGGTAGTTCGGACCCGAAGGTAACTATGAGGTGGATCCGAGAGACCGAGCGGGTCATCGGAAGTAGCAAGTGCAAGAAAACCGATATGGTGTTGTACGCATCTCAATTGCTAAAAGAGGATGCTATGGTCTGGTGGGACATAGTTTATGAGACCCTCGGGAGAGAGGTGATAGAGAGAATGTCATGGGATGAGTTTACCGCGAGGTTGAGGAAGAAATTTTGTCCCGACCGGGATTTGGAGAAAATGCATGAGAAGTTTGTGACCCTAAGGAAGGGTGAGATGTCGGTCGAGGAGTACACGAGGGAATTCACGGGATTACTTCCGTTTGTTGCTAAGACCTACTCCGAGGAGAGGTTGAGGGTAGTTAGGTATGCTAGTGGGCTACCTTGGGATTATCAGTTGGAGGTAAAGAGAGCGGTCACGCTAGATGAGGCCATTAGTGCCGCCCGAGGTGTGGAAGAGGTGAACGAGGCAAAAGTTGCCGAGAGGGCGTATGTGGGAGATAAGAGGAATGCCGAGAGTGGCTCGGGTACGGTTAAGAAGGGGAAGTTCACGTCGAACTCCTCTAGGCAAGGAAGTATAGCCTCGTGCAAGAGGTGTGGGAAGAGTCATACCGACGAATGCAGAGGGGAACCGAAGATTTGCCATGATTGTGGGAAGACGGGACATTTGGCCCGAGATTGTAGATCCAAACCAATGGCCGAGGTTGAGTGTTACTCGTGCCATGAGAAAGGGCATTATAGCCATGTGTGCCCGAAGAAGAAAGCCGGATCGCTTGTGTCCGCAGTTCAAAAGAAGGCGGAGCCGGCAAAGGTGAAAGGACGGTCCTTCCTACTCGCACGGGAGGAGGCGCGCGATGGGGCGTCAGGTTCGGGAGCTAAGAATTAGGCGACCCGTAATTGTAACATTGGATGATTAGGCCGGTGTACCATTTGATTCCCTAAGACTTTAGTTTTGGGTACTATTGTAACCTTTCCAAATGTTCTTGTTAAAAACATATTTTGAATGTTATGAATTTTATTGTTAACCTTATTTATTTAAAAGATTTGGATTAGCAAGATTAATTAAGTGTCGATGAGAGTAGAGGCATTTGGTAAGACCATTGAGATGGATTGGTTGAGTATGCACCAAGCCAGTGTGTTGTGTGAGTATAGCCATATTGTTAGATTGTTGCCCAGTTTGGTGCTTACGGGGATTAGTAGATGAGTTGTATGACGTGAATTGTCATCGTGGGAATAACCTTCCGGGTTAAATGAATTCGTATTTTTGAGAATCATAGGCCGGAGTCGGTTGGTTGACTCAAAGATGACCGGGACGACCGGTGAGTTATGGTTAATAGAATTGAGTGATAGTTACTTCTGTAGTGACAAAAGATTTGGAAATATGGTAATAAAGAAATGAACCGATTAATGACGGTTAATGTGTAAGTGAAACGAGATTTTACTAGTTATCCGCGGGATTTAATGCATGTGCACTATGTGATGGCCTTCAAGGGCATAGGACGATGGAAAGGTAGTGTCATGGGAATCGTGTTGAGTAATATGTTAGATGAGAAACATGCTAGATATGCAAGAAAACGATAATGTGATATTATGCAATTGGTGCTAGAATACATGATGAATAATTGGGCGATTGATCGAGTGAGAAAGTAGCAAAGCTACGTAATGTAAAAAAAAAAAAAAGGATACCAGATGGTATTGGTGTGACATATACATATGTTTTTATATGTGCACAATAGAGATGTATAGATGGTATTGGTGACATATACATATGTTTGTATATGTGCACAATAGAAGTGTGTAAATTGAATTGGCATGATATAGGTGTGTATATCTATATGTGTGTATATGTTTATGTGTTTATATGATGAATGTAGAACTATGTGGTTAATGAGTATTGCTATTATGTTATGGTAAATGAGAATTTGGCTTGAAATGCGGGTTGCATTTAGATCATGTAAATGTAGGGGATGCCTACGATTTATAGAATAGAAGGAAAGAGAAACTCCTAGTGAGCAAATTACCATGTGGTAACCAAGACATAGTACACCGTATAAGGGTGTGAGACGTATTACGGTAGAGGGCCTAGTACCGATAATTTAAGTTGATCAATGTGATACAAAGATGGTTGAAAGAATACTAAGTGATAGTATGAGTGACCAAGTGAAGGTCAAGAAACGGTAAATGTTATTGTGACCTTATGTTAAGGTGTGACCCTTGGATTAACGGGGACGATTGATGAGAAAGTAATAATGGGTAGAACTGAGAGTGATAGGTTGGTAATGATACGTCGTGTGTACGGAAATTGCTAGTTTGGAAAAGGTATGGTTGACTTTATGTAAAAGTCAACGTTAGTCAACCCGTGATTGGTTGAATTGGTCTAAGATTGACTTTGATTCTCGTTTTGAATTACTAATGAATATTGATAGCATAAAGTGTCGATCATGTGTTTGTGAAAAAGTTGATGAGATGGTTGATTGAATTGTAGTCGGTTTATACGACCTTGACCCGTTTGGGGTGTTGTCAAGATTTGGGATTGGGAATCGAGTATATGGTTGTAGATGGATCATAAATTAAAGGTCGATTGTAAAGGAAAGGAGGATTTATGGAATTCTTATCGAGAAAGGAAAATGTTAAAGTATAGTTGACTTTGTGCTTAAGTCAAAAAGGGTAAACAATGTGGGGATATACCAATGTCGGGATATATCGGCTTGGTCAGGGCTAGAGTTTGACATTCGTTTTAATCAATTAGTTAATGGTATGATTGTGTCATACCATTGTTCTGAGAATGAAAGGATTGGTCGAGAGAATGACGGCGTTATGGTCAAATTGTGAAATTTTGACGCGTCTAAGTACCGTGGGTTTTAAATTGAGTTCTAACCGTTCGGGCTCGATAAGATTGAGTAAATGTTGTGAAGCATAATGTTAACGGGAATCGGAATAAGAAATGTTGTTGGTGACGACCACAAGGAAATGAGAGCGTAATGCTCGGGTGATTATAGGTTGGAAACTTTAGTGATTCCGAGGACGGAATCCTTTTAAGGGGTGGATAGTTGTAACGACCCGAAATTTGTAAATAAATAAATTGAATAAAAATATGATAAATAAGGATAAATCGTTTAAAGAACGTAGGAATTGGTTACGTGTCATTTGGACACCGTATGAGAAAGTTATGGACGAAACCGGGTCGAGACAAGGACGAAAAAGTGCAGCCCTGGCTGCACACCAAGTTCGCGCCGCGAAGTAGGACTTCCCGATCGGGAAGTCATGCCAGGGAAAGAGACCAGTGGATGCAATGTAGTTCACGACTTGGTTAGCGAACGCGAAGTGGAAGAAGCGCATAGTTCGCGACGCGAAGTACTAGTTCGCGACGCGAAGTCTGTTCGACAGACATTAAAATCGGGTTTTCAGCCATTTGTGCTATTTTCAAACCCTAGTTCTTCCTTTTGGCGATTTTGGAGCTCAAGAGCAGATCTTGGTTGATTTCTTCTCAAATCTTTGATAGATTTCACTCCTAGTTGAAGATTAAAGGCATTTGGTGAGGTCTTGGAAGGTTGACCGAATTGTGAAGCAAGGAAACTGACGTAAAGAATACGGTTGGAGCACTTATTTGCTAAGGTGAGTACATGAGACTTTTAAACTGGGTACATAGCAAATAGTTTTGAAAGTACATATGATATGGTATCAGTCTTTATTAACAAATATTTTGATAAAGATAGTAATTGAAAATGTATGAAGGTATGTAGAATGTGATACTAGAATGTGTCTAGTATGATTTATGAATTTGAAATAAATTATGATAGATTCAAGTAATTATGGAATCTATGTTAATGAACAATAATAATGAAGTAATTGATTAAAAGAATGTATACGGAGCCTTTATTAATAAATATGTATTAGTAAAGTAATTGGGAATGATTTTATAGTAATGAGTACCTATTGGTAAGATATACTAATAAAAGTAAAGAACGAATATATATGAGAAAGAATATAATGTGACTAGTAATAATTGTCTATTATAGTCAAGGAAGAGATAAAAGTATTATGTTATCGATAAATAAGAAATGTATCTTATGTATGAAGTAAGCATGGACCTCATAGGGTTCATAGATGTAGAAGTAACTGTGGTTGCTTATGATCGGGTCCATGGGACCATACAGGTACGTTCACACTGTGATGAACTAATTATATGTCGTTAGTATTAGATGACTAACTTGTTTGATGTTGGATGTGATAGCCGAAGGCTTTGACTGTCATAACTGTTAGGTTATGGTAAGAGATAGATGGTGGTGACGCGGGGGACCCCCGGTCACTGGGCGGTGGTATATATGTTTATACACCGAGTGTATATATGTTTATACACTAAGCACACGGGTGCTTCTAGTACGCATATATTTGGTACTAGGTATGTTAGGTTCTAATACATATATGTTTATGTATTAGACATGTTGGTGCTTCTGGTACATATATGTTTATGTACTAGATATGATTGGGCTTCTGGTACATATATGTTTATGTACTAGATATGATTGGGCTTCTGGTACATATATGTTTATGTACTAGATATGATTGAGCTTCTGGTACCTATACGTTTAGGTACTAGATATGTTTGCTAGGAAAGCAAAGTAGCTAGAGTCACAAAAGGGTGACTAGACAGTATTTATGTAGTTTATATATATGTTTATATATTTATGAAATGACTATTACTGGGGTCTAAAACCCATGTATCTCACGAGGCTATTTTGTCTCACGTACTACGTTTGTTTTGTGGCTATGTACTCAGGTACAGGTTTGAAGTGATAGAAGGTTGCACTAGAAGTGGCCTAGAGATGTTTAGCTCGGGAGCTAATAGGTAGATCCCGTTGCCTATGGTTTTGATATACTCGGTGACACCGTATTTTTGTAAACTCTGATATATAAGTTTTAAAGTTTTTGTTAAACTGTATTTTAGACAATATGTCAGATATTGGGAAAATGTATTTTAAATGATTTAAACGATGTTTTAAAAATACGGGTGTTACAGTGGAGTTATTAGACCGAAAAGTAACGAAATTGAGAAAGAAACAAATTCCTATGGTTCTAGTAAAGTGGAAGCACAGTTTGGGTGCGAATATGACGTGGGAGACCGAGGCCGATATGCGGGAACGTTATCCCTCCTTATTTGATCGAGATGGGATTCCGGGGACGGAATCTTCATAAGTGGGGGAGAGTTGTAACATCCCAAAACCCGGCCTAGTAGTTTATTGACCTTAAGGTATCTTATTAAATGATTATCTGATTAAATGCTTAGTTAATTTAATTAGCCTGCTGTCCTTTGCGGTATTTTAACCAAGGGGTTAAAATACCCGACTTGTGATTTATTTGGAATGAAAACATGATTTTTATATATTTGGATTCCTTGTTAAATACCGTTTCCAGAAATGCTTTCGTTTTTAAAATTGGAGTCCGTTTGCTATTTTAAATAAATTAATTACGAAAGGGACCCCTCAGACATTTACTGAAAAAGTATTAAGTGATGAAAAAGACCATGTGGGGCCCCTTGGCTTTGGCTGGTCGTGGAAAAGGAGAGAGGGATAAACCCTCTCTCTTCCTTTTACTTCCCATTTTCAAACACCTTATCCACACTATTCCATTGCCTCCTCCAAGAACCTCCATCTTCCTTTTTCTTGTTCTTGCTAAATTGTGGTCACCTCTTGCTTGAACTCCGAAAATTATACTAAAGTTTGTGTAGAAGGAGCCTAGAAGTAAGTCTCATCCTTTCCTTAGTTTGTTCTTGGTGTTCTTGAGCTAGAGTTTGAACTAGGGTTTATGTAGCTTGATGATTTGTTGGTGAATCTTGTTATGGATGTTGTTTTATGTGTTTGTGCAAGCTTTTACATCTTTTGTATGGTTGATTGTTGAAGGAAGACAAGATTTGGTGAAAATCACCTTCAACCTCCATTAATGGTGGAAGTTGAAGGTGTGTTTTGACAAATCTTGGATTTCTTGAGTTTTGGTTGGATAGAATTGTTTATTAGGTTGTGAAATCATGTATGTTAAGTTATGGTTGGTGAAAACCTAGTGTAGTTGATTGTATGAGTTGATCTAGTGGGTGTTTGGGTCAAATTGATCAACTAGTGAACTTGTAAGTATCATACTTGGAATTGTTAAATGTTTGAGAATTGTTAGTTATAGATTTATTGCTAGTTGATGGAATTGTTAAATGATAGTGAATTGCTAATTATAGATTAATTGCTAATTGATGGGAATATGGAAGTGTAGAATCATATTCGGGTTTTTGGCCCGTTTGGGTCAACTAGTTGTGAATACTTGCTAAATGGTCAAAATGGTCAATTGTATCGATGAAGGATTGGTGCTAATTGGAAATGTCATAAAATGTGCATTTTATGAGTCTTGTGTAGTTAGTTGTTGAAATGGATGATTTTGACGATTCAGTGGATTATCACTAACTCGGTATATTGTTGACAGGAACCGGGAAGGATACTCAGTGATACTAGCTCACTGAGTTAAAGAATCGGAAGTTGAAAGGTGAGTGGATTCGACCTACAACTCGGGTTTCGGTTATTTCATTTGGTATTGTCTTGTTGGTGAAAAATGTAGAAAATTGCCAGATGAAGGGAGTTCACGACGCGAACTTAGTTCGCGATCGTGAAGTCGGTCCAGAGAAAATGTTTAGCCGTCGCGAAGAGTTCACGATCAGAGTTCACGTCGCGAACTCTAGTTCGCGATCGTGAACTAGAGTTCGCGATTGGGAACTCAGTTTTGACGTTTTTCGCGGTGTTTTTCGTAGCTAGTTGACTTGTTATGTATGCCTAGTGTTAGGGAATACCATACATGACTAGGTGCACCATCGGGACGAGGTCAGTGTCGGATGGATAACGGCTGGGCACAGTGTATCGACTAATAGGGTATCCGACCTTACCTGTATATGTTACAATGTTAAGGGGAGGGAGTTGCCCTGGGTGTTGGATACAAAACGCTATCGGTTACCGTGGTTTTGGCCGACCATGGTTTAAGGCCCGCAAAGCCGCCGATCCTCTCAAATAAGTGATTACCCAACCGGAGATGTTTTTTTAACTTCCGCGTTTAAGTGACTACCAAACCGGAGATGTTCTTTAACTTCCGTGTTTCTGTGTTTAGTGTAGTTGGTAGAGTTAGGAATTCATTCACTTAGCTTTTGTGCTAATCCCTCCCTTATTGACACATTTCAGGTTGGATGGCTTGAACGGGTCGGGCTTGGATGGGAAGTTTGACCATGCTTAAATTATGTTTTGTAAAATGAGCCGTGTCTAGTAATACCGTCTTTTAAATAACTTTGGTCGTAATATTTTGTGGGACCACGTTTTGTGAACTTAACTAACTAGATGCTTCCGTACTTAGACTAATACTTAATTGCCTTTTAAAAAAAAAAAATGCGGTGTTACAACACTACCCTTAAGTCTAAGAAATATTTTTCTGAACTAAAACCATCAAAGGCAAGCATAAACACCATATCAGGTCCAGCGGACTTGATAGAAGGTGTAGGAAAAGCTAATTTTATACTACCTAATGGTACACACGTTTTGGTAGATAATGCTTTATTTTCTCCTAAATCAAAGAGAAATTTATTAAGTTTTAAGGACATATATCATAATGGATATGACACTCAGAGTGTGACTGCACATAATGAGAAAATATTACACATTACTAATAAAAGTCATGTATTGGAAGAACTACCATTGCTTCAATGTGGTCTACACTACACACATATAAACATGGCAGAGTCACACATGGTAGTCAAAGTAAATAGTCACGATCCTAGTATATTTAGCTTATGGCATGCCAGGTTAGGGCATCCAGGCTCAACAATGATGAGGAGAATAATTGAAAACACTCATGGGCATCCATTGAAAGATCATAAGATCCCTCATACAGGTAAAACAACTCAATATGCATCATGCTCCCTTGGTAAGTTGATTATAAGACCTTCACCTATTAAAATTGAAATGGAAACCCCTGCGTTTCTTGAAAGAATCCAGGGAGATATTTGTGGACCGATTCATCCACCATGTGGACCATTTAGATACTTTATGGTCTTAATAGATGCATCAAGTAGATGGTCTCATGTTTGTCTATTATCAACACGTAATGTTGCATTTGCAAAATTTCTTGCACAAATCATTAAACTAAGAGCACATTTTCCTGATCATACTATAAAAAGAGTAAGATTGGATAATGCTGGTGAATTTACGTCTCAGGCATTTAATGATTATTGTATGTCTGTAGGCATTGTTGTTGAACACCCAGTTGCTCATGTACACACACAAAATGGTTTAGCTGAATCTTTGATTAAACGTCTTCAGTTAATTGCTAGACCATTAATAATGAGAACAAAACTTCCTGTGTCTATTTGGGGTCATGCTATTTTACATGCTGCATCATTAATTCGTATAAGACCAAGTGCATATCTTAAATACTCTCCTTTACAACTTGATTTTGGCCAAGAGCCAAACATCTCCCACCTTAGAGTTTTTGGTTGTGCTGTATATGTTCCTATTGCTCCACCACAGCGTACAAAAATGGGACCTCAAAGGAGGTTGGGAATATATGTTGGGTATGAAACAAGTTCAATCATAAGATATCTTGAACCTTTAACATGTGATGTTTTTACAGCACGTTTTGCAGATTGCCACTTCGATGAGGCAAACTTCCCAACATTGGGAGAAGAAAAGAAAAACAAAGAAAAAGATGTATCATGGTGTGAGCCATCACTATTATATCTCGATCCTCGAACTAACCAATGTGAAAAAGAGGTTCAAAAAATAATGCACTTGCAGGAAATTGCAAATAAATTGCCTGATGCATTTACTGATACCAAAAGAGTGACAAAATCACATATACCGGCTGTTAATGCTCCAGCCCGGATTGAAATACCAAATGAAAAGTCTGGTGATAAAGTCACTCAAGAGTCTAAAGCACGTTTAAAGCGTGGAAGACCAATTGGTTCCAAGGATAAGAATCCTAGAAAAAGAAAGAATGTAGAAAATACAAATGATCATAAAGAAAGTGTTTCTGAAGAAACACAAAATATTAAAAATCCTCCACAAGAGGAAATGAATGATGTTAACAATGAGGTTTCCATAAATTATGGCCAAACAAATATATTATGGAATCGCGATGAAATAGGAAATATTGATGAAATATTTTCCTATGTCGTTGCATGAGATAAATGGAAAGAAGCCATGCAAGCTGAATTAAATTCGTTGAATAAACGTAATGTTTTTGGACGCATTGCCCTCACACCAGATAGTGTAAAACCTGTGGGTTATAAATGGGTTTTCATACGAAAACGAAATGAGAAAGATGAAATTATAAGATATAAAGCTAGACTTGTAGCTCAAGGTTTTTCTCAAAGACCGGGAATTGATTATGAGGAAACATATTCCCCGGTTATGGATGCAATAACGTTTAGATATCTAATCAGCCTGGTAGTTTCCAAAAATTTAGAAATGCGTCTAATGGATGTTGTCACAGCTTATTTGTATGGATCACTTGATAGTGATATTTACATGAAAGTTCCTGAAGGATTTAAAATGCCAAAAGCACTAAGTGAAAAACCCAAGGAAATGTATTCAATTAAGTTACAGCGATCCTTGTATGGGTTGAAGCAATCTGGACGCATGTGGTATAAACGTTTAAGTGATTACTTAATAAGTAAACGTTATACCAACAATATTATCTGTCCATGTGTTTTTATTAAGAAAACAACATCCGGATTTGTAATCAGAGCCGTCTATGTTGATGACTTGAACCTTATCGGAACACATAAGGAAATCCATGAAACAACTGTACTTTTAAAGAAAGAATTTGAAATGAAAGACCTTGGAAAAACCAAATATTGTCTTGGTTTACAAATTGAGCATATGAATAATGGAATACTTGTCCATCAGTCAAATTATACAGAAAAGATTTTGAAACGTTTCAATATGGACAAGGCAAATTCATTAAGCACTCCAATGGTCATTCGATCATTAAATGTTGATAATGATCCCTTTAGACCTCATGAAGAAAATGAAGAGATTCTTGGTTAAGAAGTACCATATCTCGGTGCAATTGGAGCTTTAATGTATCTTACTAACTGTACTAGACCCGACATTTCTTTTGCAGTTAATTTGTTAGCAAGATTTAGTTCAACTCCTACAAAAAGACATTGGAATGGTATCAAACATATTTTTCGATACCTTCGAGGAACTGTTGATTTAGGTCTATTTTATTTTAATGATTCAAAACAAGAGTTAGTCGGTTATACAGATGCAGGTTATATATCTGATCCTCATAAAGCTAGGTCTCAAACGGGATATGTTTTCATGAGTAGAAGCACTGCTATTTCATGGCACTCCCAAAATCAAACACTTGTCGCAACATCATCAAATCATGCCGAAGTCATCGCACTACATGAAGCCAGCAGAGAATGTGTATGGCTAAGATCGATGACAAAACTCATTTTGACTTCGTGTGGACTAGAGGGGGAGAAAAATCCAACTGTGATTCATGAAGACAATGCAGCTTGTGTTACACAGATGAAAGAAGGATATATAAAGACTGATAGAACCAAGCATATACCCCCAAGATTTTTCTCATACACTCAAGACTTGATAAAGGAAAATCAGATCGAAATGAAATACGTCCAATCTAGTAATAATTCAGCAGATCTTTTCACAAAGTCACTCCCTACTGCAATGTTCAGAAAACATGTTCACAGTATTGGAATGCGACATGTTCATCAGATGTGATAGATGTCTACATGAGGGGGAGTCAACTATACATTGCACTCTTTTTCCCTTCGCTAAAGTTTTTTCCCACTGGGTTTTCTTTAGCAAAGGTTCTTAACGACGCAGTACTTTAAAGTTGAACTCTAGTTTGAATAATTGTCATCCAAGGGGGAGTGTTATAATATCCAAGATCTTCAATAGTGAAGCTAAACAAGTGGATGGACAATTAGTCAATGTTCATGTGCAATCCCATTAATAATTTACCAAGTTCTTATCTTTGTATTATTACCATGTATAGGTTGATAGGTAAATTGTGTAGTATAAATACTACATCAAATGTAGAGATCAAATGCACCTCATAAAAATACTTGCATAAGTGTTATAAGTTCTCTCCATCTTTTCTTGTTCTTATCTCATAATCTTAAAATTCTTTGATTAGAGTGCTAATAGGGCCTTAATTAAAGTTAATTTATAACAGTATAGTGTGTTTTTCATCTTTATTTTTATAATTTTCTATGTATAATTATAATTCAAGTACAAAATTATCGTTTTACATTACACCTTAGAAACGACATGATTATGTCATAGCTTCGCCATAAATCGCCAAAGCACGAAGCTTGAGTTGTCGTCATGCCTCATGTCATTGAGAAACAAGCTTTTATAATATATCATATAATCATTCAAAAAGGGTTGAAGGGAAGAAAAACTAAAGAAGGGGACCCTTTTTCCATACTTTTGTACACCAACAAAAACCCCTAAAGTCAGTTCTTTCTCATCATGAAGTGTGCCGCTTACCAAATAAACAATGTCTCTTTTTCTTTTTTTCACGTCTTTATTTTGAAAGCAACAAGTCCGCCTGCGAAAAAAAGCTTCATTCAAAATCATGTCTTTTAATGTTGTTCTATTTTTTGTTGCGACCCACTAATTCAAAGATGACCATCCAGTTAGTTTAGAGTCGACATGAGTTAATATCCGTGCTTATAATAAGTATGTTTTTCATCTTATAGATTGAACATATGAATTCTTAGAGATTAAATCCAATCATTCAGTCACCACCATTATGGTTGGGTTTAGTCAAATATTAAGGTAGTTCTTTTAACAAAACTATCGCATATTTTAAAATAAATTTCAATTAAAACTTAGGAATGGTATTTTCGCCCTAGTGAATGATTACACTCGAATATGGGTCATGATTCTATAATATAAATTATTTGGGCACTCAACACATGCATGGTTGCACTTGAAATTTGGGCCATCTTTCTCTAATATAAAACGTGGATCCGCAAAAGATATTAAAAAAGAGAAGCAAAAGGAGCGAAGCCTTCCAAAGTTACAAGCTTGCACTTTATTATATATACACATATATAATATATAATGTATTTGGGATCTTTCAAAGTTAGAATGCTTAATATTTAATTAACATATTTATTATTTTAGGATAGATTTGTATTTATAAAAAATAAGCATCATGCAGGACTTGAACATACGACATCTACGTTATCAACACAATGTCATAATCAACTTAGCTACTAGGCCATATGTTCAGTACTTAGTACTTACTATAATATCTTTATTAGTCTCTTAAAACTTAAATTTTGAAATTACCACCATCCACCATCTGCGACCACCACCACTCATCAATTGGTCGCCACAGAATATAATTACAGGTAACCGTCGTTGCATTGTACCCTCTAGTTATATTATAATATGCCAACCTTTTTCAACTTGAATATATCCTAGTCGATCTTCTTTGCTATCTCTATTTGCATGAGAAGTTGCAACCTTAATCAAGTGATACCATCATCAAATTAGTAAGTGTTACAAGTTTATGTTTCTTTGATTTTATGAATGATGAACTATAAGCATATATATATATATATGTGCAGTGTCAACGTCAAAGTGCGGTTTGGAAGACATAAAAGAAGAGTGTGTCGAGAATTGGCTGCCAGCAGCATGTCGCCTGCCAGAAACCCCAACCGAGTCTATGGAGTTCCTTGGGAGATCGTGGAGTGTTTCATCGGTTGAACTCTCAAAAGCTCTTCAACCTAACAATCCAAATTTACTATGCTATATTCACCCCTCGGTAAGATACCTTCCAAAAATGTTCTTTTTAACAACTTATTAGAGGTGGCAGGTTAGATATACTTGTGAAAGTTAAGTGGAGGTCCAAACAAACACATAACTATTCATTAAATCTACAGACTTCATTTTGTTGCAGGATTCTCAACTATTAGAAAAAGCAGATAGTCCTCCGGTTTCTCCTAGAAAAAATGATGAAATGAAGGTAATTAGCCATCAACTCCTGTGTTTTCACTTGTTACTATGAATATATAGTTAATGTTCATTTAATTGCCTTTATGAATTTTAATATTGGTCAGAATTCATTTAAATAGCAGATGATAACTTAAATATTAGTTAATAAATTTTGTATTAATATATAGTTCCTCTTACATGAAGGTGCATGATAAAAAAATAAATACAATTGTAGAACATATCATATACAGATGTATAATATTATGAAGGTGATAATTTTTTTTCTCACTTTTGACATTTACTCTTTGACCTTAAATGCGATTACATCGGAGGTCTTCATAGATGCTGCCATGGTTGTTTGTCAATTTCACATAAGAAATCAAACTGATTGCCAAGATATATATAATCTCTTTACAAATGAAATGAAAAGATATTTCAAGCTAACACACATATAAAAAACCTTATTATACGCCAAATCTGGTCAGGATGCCTCTTGAAATACTTTTTTGTATTTTCATTTTCTTAAATTTCAATGAATAAAAAGTAGTATGTCATATATGATTACAAGAACTATACTAGTAAGATAATGATACAATTCTTGAGCATATTAATCTGTTCTGTTGCAGGAATTATTCCTAATCCATCAAGCTCTGAACCAAGATTTTGTGTCTAGCCATCAATTGCTCAGAAATGGGGTATGTACCAACATCTGCTAGTTTGACCAACCCACATTATGTTGACCACCAACATCCCTTCAGTATAATAACAATTTAATTACTGAACAGCTATACAGGAATATTATGAGAGGAAGAACAATGGGAAGATGGATAAAAGATCAAAAGGAGACAAGAAAGCATGAAGTTAGAACACACAATGCTCAACTTCATGCAGCAGTATCAGTTGCAGGGGTTGCTGCTGCTGTGGCAGCTCTTACTGCCACATCAGCAACACCCACTAATAATAATAATATTAATATTAAGGAAGAACAAACAACGCGTTTGAAAGCATCAAATGCAATAGCATCAGCAGCAGCTTTAGTGGCATCACATTGCATACAGATTGCACAAGATATGGGAGCTGAACATGACCAGATACTATCAGCTGTTAATTCTGCAACTATTGCAAAGACTAATGGTGATATAATGACACTTACAGCAGGAGCTGCCACTGGTATTCTTTTTTAAAATTAAACTAATTAACCTCCTATTTTCGCTAACACGGAAGGCAAATAATTGAAAAATTAAATGAAAAATTAAAATTAGGGTATATTTGTCATTTTACATGGCCCAGGTAGGGTCCATAAACCGATAGGACCGAAACAAGCATAACACATGGATCAAGTATTCAAATATGTAATTTACCCTTATTGTTATCATTATTAGAATAATAACACAGGGACCAAATCTATGATTTACCTTTATTAATAACAATAATAATAATAGAAATAGAAATAAAGTAATAAGATGAGTATTGCAGCATTGAGAGGAGCTGCAACATTACGAGCAAGGATGCAAAAGGGAGGGGGTTTGGGTACTGAGGAAATGGAAATAGGTGAAGAAGTAGCATCTTTAAACTTCATTACTAAAGGGGGAGAACTTTTAAAGCTCACCAGAAAAGGTATAATTATTAATTATTACTATTATTATTAATTTGGTATTATTTGAATTAAATATAAAGGTAAATGCATGCAAATTATTATTGGATTGTTGATTTAGGAGATCTTCATTGGAAGCAAGTTTCGTTCAAGGTCAATTCAAAATGGCAGGTAATGCTATGGAGAACTGAATTACACGTCATCATAACGCTTAATAGCAATTGAAGTTATTACAAAATGTTTCTATTTTACAAGTCTCATGTTTGTTCTAATAATTTTATTTTACCAAAAACTTATAATTATAAATGCCAAATTAACAGGTCGTAGCAAAACTGAAAAGCAAACACATGGCAGGAACTTTCACAAAGAAAAAGAAATGTAAGAATTATATCATATCAAATTTATAGATGGAAAATTCAGAGTGTTGGGTAGGTTTGGGTAAAAATCGGGTCAGATTTGCCATAATACTTTTTATCCAATACCTTTTTAGAGTAAATTACAAAAATAGACCCGGTGGTTTGGCCAAATTACACGTTTGGTCTGGAAATGATCCATTAATATATACTTCCTCCGTATCAAAATAAGTGAATCACTTTCCTTTTCGGAGTGTATCAAAATAAGTGAATCACTTTAATAATTTACCTTATTTAGAAAGTTTTTATATTTCAAATTACCCATTTACCCTTATTTATCCCTTTTTAAACATCATTAAAGGTTTGGGAGCCATCCATTTTTGTCATTTACTATATTTGATTTTTTAATCATTTAAAAAAAGCAACAAAATATGTAAACTTCAAAGTGATTCAGTTATTTTGATATACATTTGAAAATAGCATTGAATGATACTCATGCAGATGTAGTCTCTGGAGTGCATGTCGATGTGCCAGCTTGGCCAGGAAGAGAGATGGATGACAACAATGAACAAAGGCAATATTTCGGGATAGATACCACCGAAAGAATAATAGAGTTTGAATGCAACGCTAAAGACGAAAAACACAAGTGGATAGATGGCTTGCAACATTTGTTAAATCTCAGAGCGGATATGGCACGCTTTACATAACCGAGTAAATTTCATTGCTGAAATTGTTCAATGAGTGATTATGTTTGATGAATTTGTACTTGATTGATAGCTGCCCTGTTTCTATATGATTGAGATTTTCTTACTCTAATTTTTTCATGAAATTGATGTTATCGACAAAATAGACCTGCAAAATAGAAGAGAAATAGACGGTTACATAACTCACTAAACAAGGGAAAATATCTTAAAATAGCAATGTACTTTAGTTTTGCAGTGGTCTGTTTTGTAAGTTAAGATCTGTTATGGTAATTACTAGTTTTTGAGTTGTCTATATTGGTCATTATAACTCACAAATCTTTTTAATTGCAGCCAGCTCCTTCTCATTATCTTCGTTTGAAGGATTGAGTTTACAAATTTGGTGTCAATTACCGACCTCAATTAAGGATGGAGGGTAAACATCATACCGGTAAACCAATAGTCCTTAGGTTAATTATATATATGTACTGGCCTATAACCCGTGATGAATCACGAGCAGCTTATAGAAAGTTACTACACAAAAGTTAAAATGTGTAAAATGACAAATATTACAAACTATTAGTCTAACAAAATAGTTGGGGGATGAAATTAATAATTTCATCCTAAGCACATCGATCATTTATGTAATCTTCCTCTATATATGAGGCTTGAATTTGAGTTTTCTTTGACAACTCATCACTTTAAAGCATCTCTATTGGCTCCCAATGACACCTCATATGCCACCTGGCTTCGTAAATAACTCATTTAATATAATATATTTTAAATAAAAATAACTCCGGTAGATTAGGAAATTTTTAAATATTCTTTAAATATTATTCGGATTAATTTTGGTAATCTGTTGATTCCATGCGAAATTATGGCAATATAAGGCATGAATTCATAAAATACGCAGGTTTGGTTTGGGCAATTAATGAATTTTTTTTTTTTAAAATTTGGTAAGTTCGTAACTTTTGAAACTCATTTAAGCAAATCTTTATCCCAATTAGTCCGGAAATATTTACACCAAGTATACAACAAACCAATAAGGTAATTCTGAATTCTATGGATTCCGAAAATTTACAGAACACGAATTCAAAACATACTGGCCTAATATGAATCATCCTCTATATTATCTTTAAATAACATAAACTATCTAAAATTTCTGTAACATTTATTCATGTATCAAAGTTTGTACAAACTTATCATTACAACTATGGATTGTTTTGTCATTTTAAAAGTATTAATATTTGTTGTTATTTTTCTTTAATATATCTCTTGAAACATGCATGCCCAGTCGGGCGGGCTATGGAACTAGTTTACTATAAAGGAAAAGGAAACCAAATGATAAATCATCAGGGGGATTTTAAGATTTGTTGTAGTTTTTGGATACTTCAAAGCAACTGCAAACGGGTTAGAGAAACAACAAATGTGTCAAAAAAATTACAAAAAGTTCAAACGGTTCAACGAAATTGCAAAAAAGTTTTATAATCATTTACCAGAACTTAAGGGAATACCAAGACTGATTGCAGTAATTGCACTACCATAAAATTGCATTAACAGAAAACCAGTTTCCGTATATTTGCGGCTTGTTTTGTCCCTCTTCTTTACACAATGTCAAATATTATTTTAACAAAATTCTATTTTGTTGAATAAAATGGTATGATTTTAGTCATTATTAAATACACTTTGGACAACTTTTAACCCGAGTCATAACTATATGGGTTGCGGTTCAAAAAATGATCATGTTCAACCCCTGTTTGACCCGTTTTGACCAGGATCCTTTTTGACTTGTAGCCTAACCCGGCATGTTTCAAATGGCGTACTGAAAAAGTAAAGTATTTAGGAAAAATGACAAATCTGACAGTACATGTGCTCATACGACCAGAGTATGCGTTTGTGATGCAGGGTATAAGCCTCCTAATGCTAGTGTGGACCGATAACTACTTGTATTAGTAGATCCTGCTCGATTTTAACCCGTTTCACCAGACCCGATTTCCCTAAGATATATATAAAATCCAAGATTATTATAAACTGTTTCATAGTAATCATCTTGGATATCCACGTTTCAATTGTGTAATTAATTTAAATTGTGTGACCATTCAATAAGTAATCAATTTAAATTTCAATACATATTCAATAGTGATATTGCATATTGTGAAACGGTTTTAATAAATAAGTAATCAATGGAGTAATCAAAATAAGTAATGAAGGCATATTGAGATGGACTGATGGTGTAGCTGATGACATGATACTTTGATGATGTGCTATTATAACATGACATTGTATAGGTGGTAAAAGCTTCTTTTAATATATAAAGAGATAGAGATAAAGATAGTTTTATCGAATGATTGTATAGTTGTAAACAAGCTAGCCTGTTTAACAGTCTCAAGAACAATATTTTGACTCTTGTTCTTTTTTCAACAATTCGCTTCATATTGTTCAAGTAACAATACGCCTCGTAGAAAAGTCTCAATTTTAAGTAATCTATGTGTCGAGTCCGTTTAAAATACCTTAGTGTTTTGAATTTTAAATATATCTACTTCCTCTGTTATAAAATAAATAATAAACTTTCCTTTATACGTTGATTCAAAATAAGTGATACATTTTGAAAAATTTATTTTATTTGGCTAAAAATAGTGGGGGCCAAACTCAATAAGTATCTACTTTAATACTGTGAAATAATTTATTTACCCTTACTTTTACTAAAGGTTCCAGAAAGCTAAAGTGTGACATGACGGCACCATCAAGCCTCAAGCCATGGCGGGTCATGGCGTTTTTCAAGGCGTGACTTAACACGACAAATTATGTATACAATTTATACATATATATATATATATATATATATATATATATATATATATATATATATATATATATATATATATATATATATATATATATATATATATATATATATATATATATATATATATATATATATATATATATATGTTGGATCCCAACAACACAAACGTGTTGCGTTATGGCTAAGTAAAGACGATAAAGTAAATAACACACAATTTTTCAATGATTAAGAGTTTATTAAAACAACTTAATGCGGTACAAAGTTTGCGGAAATAGATAGTACACACTAACTAAAACTTTATACTTGAAGTGACGCTTTTGCTCGCTGAAACTAAGATCTATGCAAGGAGAGTTATATCAGCTGATACTAACAGCTGATATTGAATGTCTGAAAATTAACTATGGAGAAGTTAATGCCAGACAATAACAAACTCTCAAAAATGTTCTTGTGCTATGGATGCTAAAAGGTGTGTGTAAATGCAAGCATTTACGTCTCTATATATAGCCCAAGATCCATGTTCCTTTTGTCCACAAGTTAATCTACGTGTAAACATATCATTCGTAGATGTAGACTTGTCCACGAAAATATTTAATGCACTTGCATAGTTTATAGTCCCAATTGTACTTTGTGTCAACTTCTTTTACCACCTTTTCTGACGCACAGTGAAAATGTGTACTATGATAGTACAAAAGAAGTTGACTTTCCCTTTACATGTTTGGAGGGACAAACGATGTAGTACTGACAAGTTATCTTCTATTCCAAAATAGAAGATCTTCATCATTTTCTTCTTCTTTGAGCGGGAAAGGACAATGTTCAAAGTGTCAAGAACATTTTCCACCGAGTCTTTATCTGCAGCAGGTACCATCTGCTGATTCCACTATCAGCTGAATGGTCTTCTTCGGGTCTCTGTCCTTTGACCATAGACTTCAAATGATCACCCTTGTATAGCTGCTGATTTGACTTGATTCCTTGAGCTAAGTACGTACTCAGCTGAAGGTTTATGAATATACATGTACTTCAGCTGAGATACATACTTCAGCTGATTTATTCTTCTTAGCTATTGATCATCAAATCTAATTTACTTAGTCTGGGGACTAATAATCCCCCCTATTTGATGCAATCCAATAGCTGTATAAGTATGAACCTGTAATGATTCAGCTGAATGCTTATGTACCTTGACCCTTTGGGTTCTTTTGATTATTTCTATCTTTTATAATATTTTTACAAGTATATTACAAAATAATGATTTTCTATTGATATGAGGCTGATGGAGTACATAGAAAAATCATAAATATTACAAGTCCTATTATCTATTCTCTTAGGACTTTCTGATACACTGAGCTGATGGCTGAGGTGATTAGTGTTTTCATTTCTTTTCCTTCTTTAGTAGAAGAACTCAGCAGTTTGTGATAGACCATAAGTTGTTCAACGTCGCACAGGTCTAATTCACCAGCTTGTTGAAAACAAGTCCTCTTCTTGTAATCCAGATAGCAAAAATCGTAAATGGGTTCTTTGACAACTTGCCCAGGGATAAAAGTAACATCCATGGGAACGGTTCTCGTGAGATTGAGTCTTGGGCGTTTAGCATAAATTATTGAAGACCCAACTTCAACTGTTATGGGTTCTGCAAAGGGCCCAGGGAGAACAGACTAACGTTTCTCCCCTCTTGTAGAAGAGGTTTCACCAGCAGGTTCTCTGACTGTATTAGCTTGAGGTTCACGCAATTCAGCTGGCATGGGATTTACCAAGTCAGGAGAGTATCTCTTGACCTTATCGCATAGAGTCTTGAAGGAGAGAATTGCGGCTCTTACCTCACTTTCCAGATCTGTTATGTTTAAAGATGGTTTTGCAGATCTGGCAGCTTTTAGCACCTCATTCCATTCATCATAGTTGAATTGAGTGCTGATCTTGTTCAGGGCCACCTTTTCAGTAATGAAGAGCCCTCCAGCTCTATTGATGATAATTTCTTGAGGGGAGCTGGAAGAGGATTTAGGGCTTCTTACGCTGGTGATTTTAGCTTCTTGCCTACGTTTATAAAGAACCTTGTTGAACAATCTAATGTTCTCAGCTCATCTGCTTCAGCTCTTTGAAACAACTCTTCTTGAGTTTTTCTTTGGAGAATAAGAGCTACTTCGAGATCAGCGGTGGTTCCAGCTTCTTCTAAAAGAGCAGCTTTAAGCGTGGCATAAGTTAACTCCCCCTCAGCAGGTTGAGGAATCACCTGCACATTGGGCTGGGGGATTTGGATTTTCGGGGTTTGGACTTGTGGGACCTCAGCTGATTCAAAGGAATCAACGATTTTTACAAAATCAGCTGAGGTTTCTTCTACCCTGAGACCTTCAGCAGGGGTGAGTGTTGATTGCATTGTTGTCTCACCTGTTGAAGCAATTACCTCAGGTGTTTCAGTAGGGACAAGTGTTGATGGAATTGGAGTCTCGTCTACTGAAACGTCTTCTTCTTCTTCTTGTACTCCAGCAGAGGTGAGTGGTGGTGAGTTTGGGGTCTCACCTGCTGGAATATCTTCTACATTGGCTCCAACAGCAGAGGTGACTATAAGTTATGAATCAAAATGTTCACCTGGTTGTTCACCTGCTGATGTAGCTTGCTCTTTCTCCCCCTCAGAGAGTGCCTGAAGAAGTAAGGAACTCTCTGGTGCAGCAGTAGGATGAACAATAGCGGCACCCTCATTTAATTTATGAAGAATGAGGTCAAGGGTGCCTTGGAGACCAGTGACTTGAGAGGTCAACGAACTAACCTCAGTCTCCAATTTGTCCATCCTTGTGGACACAGTAGAAGTAGAATCTTCAATAGCCTTAGAGAGTTGGCTATGTGTATTGGTCAGCAGAGACTCTTGCTTAGATTGTGCAAGACCAATACGATCAACAACTGAGATAAGAGGAGAAACCTTGGAATTCAAGGTATTCAGCTGTCGATCAACTTCTGCTTTAGTTGCCCGGGCTTCGGAGAGAAGTTTATCATTCTCGACTCTGTCAGATTCTCGAATGGAGTTCAGCTCTCGATGAATGTATTCTTTGAGGGAGTTGAACTCACTTGTGTTGGTCCGAATCTGCTCAGAAAGAAGAACCAGCTGAGGGGTCTGAGTGTGAACCTCAATGTGCAGAGAAGCGATGCTGGAAGAGAGATTCTCAGCAGTATCAGCAAACTTATTTGGAACATCCCTGCAAAGGGTGTTCATCTGCTGCCTCAGCATGGCCATCCCAGGTCGAATCTAGGATGTGACAACTCTAAACATCAGAGCAGCAACGACTCTGATGGGAATGCTTTCTCCAGCGTTGCTGGATTCAGCATGGGATACATGGACTATTTGGGGAGAGGGGTCCGGTATGTCTCCAGCTGAGAGGGTGAACTCAGCTGTGGAAGAAGGTGTTCATGAGTTAGGAGGAAGGGCTCCTATGGGATGCTCAGAAACTGTGGGGGGTGAGATGGGTCCAGCTAAAACTTCTGGGTTTCTGTCAGAAGTGCCGACATCAGCTATCAAATCAATTTGAAGCCAAGGTTCATCTACTTCTTCGTCTGGAGACGAATAATAGGGCTGAATGGGCTCATCAGCAGAGTCAAACATCATGGCAAATGCTGTTTGAGAACCACAACTTCAGTCTCACCAGTTGGTTGATCTGGTATGGAGACTTGAGGAAGAGATCCTATGGGTAGTGTATCAGCTGCCTCACAGCTCAGTTGGCGAAAACGTTCGCGATCACTGGCAGCTTGGGTGGTTGCCTCAGTAACAACTGGGTGTACAGTTGTGTCTTCACTGGCGGTGGTGGTTTCCTCGATCTCTAGCTGGTGTAAGCTGGTGACGTTGCGGGAAACATAACGAATAGTTTCAAGAATGAATTGGTTTCTAGTCAATCTATCGTCAACTGCTGACTCAGAAAGTGATAAAGAAGTTGGTGGTGATGTGTGAGCCAAAAACTTCACCAGCAGTCTGTCGAGAGACTGAGGTTGCTTGTGGAGTTTGTCCCCTTGTTACAACGACTGATAATGAATCAGTCGAGGAGCTACGCAGAAAGGTGGAGCCGACACTAACTCCTAAAAAACGAAATTGCCGTTTTGAAGGCTGCTGACTTGTTGAGAAGTCAACAGGTGGAAGAGAAATAGGAAGAGAAAGAGAGAAGTAATCAGCCAGGAGTGTTTGACTAGAAACTCCGATAGGTGGAGTACCTTGAGAAACACTGGAAGAGTGAAAATGAGAAGGATTAACCCCAGAAGATGGCATAGCTTCTGATCGTAATGCTTCCATTCTAGGACTTGAGTGAGTACCTAGAGGACCCTGGCTGAATCCTGATGATGCTGCCAATGCTAGTTCAGCATCATCAGTTGCCACATCATCTCCACAGGTGGCAGACCCTCTTCGCCTCAGCCGAGGAGAAGAAGGATCACGTGAAGTGGGAGAAGATGGCGGATAGGAGGGAGATGGCGTGGGAGAGCGACAAGCTGTTCTTTTAACTCGTTTCTTCACCACCTGAGGAAAAACTTCCTTAGCCTCTTCTTCCACATCATCAGGGACTGAGATCCCTGTTGAAGTGGGTTCTTTTTCATCAGCAGCTAGCGGACGACTAGCAGCTGATGAACCCTCCAGATGAGAAAAGGACTTACCTATTTGTAGGGCAGATTTCTTCGTTGTGGTGCCCTCTAATTGAGCCCTTTCTGGCCTAGTATGTTCTTTAACGATCTTCAGCATGTACGAGGAGAGGGGAATATATTTACCAGCTTCTTTCTTGGAGTTAAAGAAGGTGTTAGATAAGGTACGAACCTCAAACCAATCCCCCTTAAGGTCGTCATAATCAATCTCCAGGTTTTCAACCATCACATGAGCAATGCATAACGTGAAGAATCGAATGTAGGGAATGTGAGTTCCCTTCGCTTTGAGATTGGTTTTGACCTCCTCGAAAACCAGTCTCCCATAATCAATCCGCTGACCGGTGATTAGGGCTTTAGCGAATATCTGAAGCTTGGAGTTGCACTGGTTTGAGACCCATTTTTGCCGCCTATGCACTGAATGATATGCGTGAAGAAATAGGCCCATGGTCTCGTCAGCTGAGACTTCTTAAAGACAGGAACCCTGTCATCTTCCTTTTATAATCGATATCCGGTGATATCGATCAGACTTGCCTTTGCCTCCTTAGCCGATTTCATCTCCTGAGGGAGTTCATCAGGGAGCAAGAAGTCGAACCCGCAAGCAGTTCGGAAATCATCAACAGTGATGGTGATTTGATGATCTCCAATTTGTGCAATAATGTTGTCCTCGGAGATGGAGGCAGACATCCAGAAATCACGTAAGATTTCGTAAAAACTCTTGGTGAATCGAAGAAATGCACCACTGACAAGACAGTGACGCAAGAATTTTCCGACCGGATGGTAGATATCCTTGAGATTTTCCGGTGGAGACGTGTGGGCCAGTAAGTTCGAGTTTTGAAAAAACTCAATGGCATCTCTGGTTAGGGGTGCTTTGGTGGTTTTTCTGGAAGTAGACATGATTTTGTTAGGAAAGAATGATAAAAGTTTGAAGAAAGGAATTAGGGTTCTTGAGAGAGAGTTTTAAGGGTGGTGAGGAAAAGTGATTTGGAAAGTGAGGTATTTATAGGGAAGAGGAGGACATTTTGGGTAAAGTTTTGAAATTAAACCGGATCAAAAATGGATAGTTGGAAACCAACTATGGAAATGTTGGTTTTCGTGCGAAGAAACCGGTACGATGTGACAGTGAGGGTTAGTGGAGCCGTTTCGGTGTCAGGGATGTGTTGTCCCTCATAAAAACCAAATATTTCCACTTGAGTGAAAATATTTGCCACATAGAACGTGTGGATAGGGATGAAAGATTCCTTTTTCTTTTGAAAACCAAACGTTTCAACTTACAAAACTTGACAAGTATCATTTTGAGATGTATTATTCAGCTGATTGATAAATTCAAACGTTTTTTAGACAGCTGAATGTACTAAGTGACAAGGTGACCTTATCAGCTGCTGATAGTACTTCAGCAGATGATTTAAGCATTAACATTCCCAGCTCGCTGATTAGAAAATTGAAACGTTTTTCATCTAAAGGTTTAGTAAACAAATCAGCCAGCTGAAGGTCTGTTGAAATGAAGTGAAGATCCACGTAACCTTGTGTCAATATGTTTGGTTCTAGAATGAAGAACAAGATTGTGGCTGATTGTGATAGCACTTGTGTTGTCACAGTAGATAGGTACTTTGCAGAAGTTCATATCAAAATCAATCAGCTGATTCTTCATCCAAAGGACTTGAGCACCAGCTTCCAGCAGCAACATATTCTGCTTCAGCTGTGGAGGTGGAAACATTATTTTGTTTCTTGCTAGTCCAGCTGACTAGCTTGCCACCTAGCAGCTGACAGCCTCCAGTAGTGCTCTTTCTATCCATCTTGCAACCTGCAAAGTCTGAATCTGAATAGCCAATTAGATCAAACCCTGAGTCTTTGGCATACCAAAGTCCTAGGCTTGGAGTACCTTTAAGGTACCTCAAAATTCGCTTGGCGGCTATTAAATGAGATTCTCTAGGATCAGCTTGATACCTAGCACACATGCAAGTATCAAACATAATGTCTGGTCTGCTGGCATGAAGATAGAGCGAAGACCCAATGATCCCTCTCTAGAATGTGACATCAACTGATTTCCCAGTTGTATCAGCATCTAAGTTATTTGGAGGGGCCATTGGAGTCTTGATAGATGATGATGAATTCATATCAAATTTCTTTAAAAGATCTTTGATATATTTTTCTTGATTTATAAAAATTCCATTTTTAGTTTGCTTAACTTGTAAGCCAAGAAAGTAAGTTCATTCACCCATCATACTCATCTCATACTTTGTAGACATAAGTTTGAAAAACGTCTACAAAGTTATTCATCAGTAGCACCAAAAATTATGTCATCCACCTGAATTTGAACAAGAATGATATCACCTTTGATTTTGCGAATGAATAAGGTTTTATCAATCTTTCCCCTGGTGAAATAATTTGCTAGAAGGAAAGTGGAGAGTGTGTCATACCCTGCACGAGGAGCTTGTTTCAACACATACAACGCCTTATCCAATTTAAACAAATAGTCTAAATATTTTGGATTTTCAAAACCTGGTGGTTGCTTTATGTATACTTCCTCTTGCAGCATTCCGTTTAAGAAAGCACTCTTTAAGTCCATCTGAAAAACTGTGAAGTTTTTGTAAGCAGCGTAGGCTAGAAATATTCTTATAGCCTCAAGCCTTGCTATTGGAGCAAAGGTTTCATTGAAGTCGATTCCTTCCTCCTGTCTATATCATTGTGCAACAAGTCTAGCCTTATTGCGGATAACCACACCATCTTCATCCATTTTATTCCTAAATACCCACTTGGTACCAATTATTGTCTTACCAGCTGGTGGGGGCACCAGCTGCCACACTTTGTTGAACTCAAATTGGTTTAGTTCTTCCTGCATCGCTTGAATCCAGCTAGAGCTTTCTAAAGCAGCTTTAATATTTTTTGGTTCTTCAGCTGCTAAGAAACACGACCATAAGCATAGATTACATGATGCCTTACTCCTTGTGACCAATCCTTGTTGTGGGTCTCCAATGATTAATTCAATTGGATGTTCAGAGGTCCACTTAGATTGAGGAGTAGCTGTAGAAGATGAAGATTCATCATTATTTTATCCTTTCTGAGCAACTGAATGTTCAGCAGGATTATGCACTTCATTTTGAACTAATCTTCTTGAAGTATGAAGAGGTGGTCTAGAGTTAGATCTAGCCCTGGAAGATGCTCTTGCTGTTGGTATTTCTTGTTGAACAGCGGCAATATCTACAAGATATGTAGGAGCATCATGAAAAGTGTCATCTGAATCATTTATTGGAACATCGAAAAGATTCAAAGCATCAGAGAATGTTTCAGCTGCCTCATCAGATGATGGTTCAGCTGATCTCTGAAATGAATCAGATGAATCAGCAGAGGTGGGGTTTAAGGCCTTCGAGTGTTCTTCAAAAGTAACATGATTAGATTCTTCTAGAGTTTGTCTTCTTTTGTTAAACACTCTGTATGCCTTAGATACAGTGGAATACCCTAAGAAAATAGCTTCATCAGCTTTAGAATCAAATTTGCTAAGCTGATCTCTTGTGTTTAACACAAAACACACACAACAAAATACATGAAAGAAGCCAATGTATGGTTTCCTTTGACGGAGAATCTCATAAGAAGTTTTCTTGTGTCTCTTCACATAGAGAGACCTGTTTTGAGTGAAACAAGTTGTATTGACATCTTCTGCCCAGAATTGTTTTCGCATGTTTGACTCAGCAAGCATTGTTCTTGCAACTTCTATTATGGTTCTATTTCTTCTTTCAGGAATACCATTCTGTTGAGGTGTTCTAGCAGCTGAAAAGTTTTATGAGATCCCAACTTCTGAACAGAAGTCTTCCAATGTACTGTTTCTGAATTCATTACCATTGTCTGATCTCAGCATCTTGACTCTTGACCCATTGAGAAGTTCCATCTTTTTGATGAACTTGATAATTTCATCAGTTGCATCACTTTTGTGATGAAGAAATATAACCCAAGTGTATCGGGAGTATTCATCAACGATAATGAGTGTATACTTCTTTCCACCTAGACTTTCAGTACTCATGGGACCAAAGAGATCCATGTGGAGCATATGCAGGAAGCTGTCGATGGAGAAACATTGCTTTGATTTGAAGGAGCTTTTATGTTGTTTACCTTGTTCACAAGCTGACTTTAATGAGCCAAACCCGACTTTAATTCTGCTGTCGGGGAAGTTCGCCCCGCGAACTATGAAAACACGCATTTTTAGCGATAGCGAGCCCAACGCGAACTCATCGCGAACTCCCTACTTCAAAAACCAAAAATCTCTATCGACCCGTCGCGAACGCGAACTCCCAGTTCGCGTTGCGAACTACGCTGGCAGCTAGTGCTGCAGTTTTTCGTTCAAGTCTCGACTCGGTTTCGCACATAACTTTCTCGTATGGTGTCCAAATGACATGAAACCAGTTTCTGTAGGAAAGCCTTGTAGGATTCACATGGCGGAACTTGAATCCCACATTACTAGATCTCTACTAGACAATGAGATCACAAGAAGAAGGAGATGATGAACATTACCTTTAGATTGCTAAAGAATGATCCACCTCTACTGCACCACCTGGACACGCTGCAAGACCGCGTTGTACCAACAAAGCGATACACAAACTTGTGTATGTGTGTGTGTGTTACGAACGAACCAAGGGTTCGAAACCCTTGGGGTTTCTTTCGATCGGCCGAAAAGAGGGAGGGAGAGGGAAAGTGTGTTTAGGGTTCTTTTGTGACAAAGTGATTAGCCAAAACCCTTAACCTTGAGCCTTAATTTATAAGGACTCAAGTTACAGTTAAGTCCTTTGAGTTTATTTATGATTAATCTCATAATTAAACTTCCTATAAACACTTCAAACACTTGGACTTTTACTAGTTAATTAATAGACTATTAATTAACTGTCCGTTAAATATTTAACTTAATATTTAACCATCCTCACAAATAATAATTAACTTATTATTATTTATTCTCTTCTGTATAATTAACTTAACTAGTTAATTATTCCACACAACTTACTTTATTCGGTTGTCCATTATTGAGTGTGTAGTGGTGTGACCCATTAGTGCCTTATAACATTGGACACGGTGACACTTGTACTTATCTGTGCACATAAATCCTTCAGACTCCGACTTGTGCAAGTTAAGTAACACTTTCTGATCATCATTGGCCTAAAGCGGTCCCTAGCCAGACATTTAGGATAACCACGTTATAAGAACTCTTACATCCAGAGATAATATTCATAAAATGAATAACACTAACAGATTTTCCTTTCGCATCATGATATTTCTTAATTTGAGTAATAGACATGGAGCAGGGATCTAGTTCGATATACTCGAATTTTCTCGACTCTGATTTCGACTTTCTGCAGTAACGGATTACCGAATGATCTAATCATTCTCCGAGCGCGGCCACGCATTTCAGTAGTCTTAATCGTCGAGCAGCCATGAAATATCTCTTCTAGTTAAAGAAGGTGCAAATTCCATCTTGACATTTGCGTTATCTTGCCCACGACTTCCGCTGTCTTAGTCAAGTTCCTTATGATCACCCTTTTACGGTGTGACGTTAGATAAATGCTTAAGATCAGAAGTCATCGTGTTTCAAACCAAAATGTCTCAGGTCAGAGGACATCTACTCGAAATTACTCATGTTTGGGCTCCATGAAGTAATCTCGATCTTTTGGTCACGTCTAATGTTTAGCAAACTCTGTAAACATCTATGAATATTTATTTTAACAACCCTTGTTTCTCTATTCAATAACTATGAATTGATAAACATTCATAATGGTATTAACTCTTGAATCTAGCTCCCACTAAATTCAAGCAACCACAGACATTTTAGATACTCAAAAACTTTGTGTATCAAGGCTAGGTTTAAAACATGTTAAGAATAGACAATTTGAAAAAATATTACGAAAAACCTCCTATTTCAATCCCACGAAATGTTATTACATAATGTATCAATTTCCAACATGTCTATGAATCTAATCAAAATTACTAGCTACCAATATTTAGGTACTGCATGCCTATAGCGTGCGCATGTTTATCATGCTTTGGTACAGCTAGTGGTTTTGTCAACGGGTCAGCGATGTTGTCATCCGTTGGTATTTTCTTAATTATAATATCACCTTCTCTAACATACTCACGTATGAGGTGATATTTCCTGCGTACATGCCTGGTCTTTTGATGCTCTCTTGGCTCAACAGCTTGCGCTATTGCTCCACTATTATCACAGAATATTTCGATGGGTCTAGAGATATTGGCAATAACTCTAAGATCCTCGATAAAATTCTTAAGCCACATGGCTTCTTTTCCAGCATCATTTGCGGCAATGTACTCAGCCTCTGTAGTCGAATCTGCTATCATATCTTGTTTCTGACTCTTCCAAGATATAGTTCATCCGTTTAGTATGAAGACAAATCCCGATTGAGATTTGTAATCGTCTCTGTCGGTTTGGAAGCTTGCATCTGTGTAACCAGTTACTCGCAATTCTTCCAATGCACCTCCAAAGACCAAGAACATTTCTTTCGTCCTTCTCAAATACTTGAGGATGTTCTTGACAGCCACCCAGTGGGGCTCACCAGGGTTCTTTTGATATCTGCTTGTAAGACTTATGGAGTAAGCAATATCGGGCCTAGTACATAACATGGCATACATGATTTATCCAATTGACGAAGCATATGGTACCAAACTCATCCTAGATATTTCCTTGCTAGATGTAGGAATCTGAGCTTTGCTCAGTGTAATGCCATGAGTCATTGGAATGAGACCTCTCTTGGAATCACTCATACTGAATCTCTTCAGTACTTTGTCAATGTATGTACTTTGACAAGTCTAATAAGCCGCCTAGATCTATCTCTATAGATCTTTATACCCACTATAAACGCGGCTTCTCCCAAGTCCTTCATCTGGAAACATTTACCTAACCAGGATTTTACTCCTTATAATGTTGGTATATCGTTTCCTATGAACAGTATGTCATCAACATACAAAACTAGGAAGATTACTATGCTCCCACTGAATTTTGTGTAGACACACGCCTCGAACTCACTCTTGATAAAACCAATTCTTTGATTCTTTTGTCAAAGTGTAAGTTCCAACTTCTAGATGCTTGCTTCAATCCATAAATGGATTTTAGCAATTTGCATACTTTATCAGTATTCTTTGGATCAGTAAAACCATCCGGTTGTATCATGAATACGTCCTCATTCAACTCCCCGTTAAGGAAGGTGGTTTTAACATCCATTTTCCATATCTCATAGTCGTAATATGCTGATATGGCCATAAGAATTCTAGTAGACTTAAGCATAGCGACTGGCGAGTAGGTTTCAGAATAATCCATACCGTGTGTTTGTGTGAAACCCTTCGCGACGAGTCGTGCTTTGTAAGTATGCACTTTCCCATCCATGTGAGTTTTCTTCTTGAAAACCCACTTGCATCCAACAGCACGTGACTGTGGTGGCAAGTCTGATAACATCCAAACTTGGTTGTCATACATAGATTGCATCTCTGCTTGCATAGCATCGAGCCATCTTTCAGACTCTATGTCATCAACAGCTTCGCTGTAGGTTAATGGTTCTAGTAGACTTCCATCATCTTCATCGATCATGAATCCAAGATACCTATCTGGTTCTTGGCGTGGTCTACTGGACCTACGCGGATTACGTGTTTCTTCTTCCTCAACCGGTGGGTCTGGTTAGGAATCAACAATTCTTTGTTGAAATTGGTTCGACTGAAGTCGTCGGTGGATCTTCATTCTCTTCAATTTCTTGAAGCTCTATTTCTTTTCTTGGAGTTTCAGTTCCTAGAAACTTCTCCTCCAAGAAGACACCTTTCTGAGCAACAAAGACTTTGTTGTCTTCTTGATGATAGAAATAGTATCCTAAGGTTTCCCTTGGATATCCAACGAAGATACACTTTTCTGACTTGGGGTTTAGTTTGTCTGTGAAGTTACGTCTAACGTATGCTTCACAACCCCAAATCTTGAGAAAAGATAATTTTGGCTTTCTCCCCGTCCACTGCTCGAACGGAGTCTGTTCTACAGTCTTGGTTGGAACCCTATTCAGTGTGAATGTTGCAGTCTCGAGTGCATGTCCCCAAAATGATAGTGGTAGTGGGGCGTGGCACATCATTGAACGTACCATGTCTAACAGGGTGCGATTCCTCCTTTCTGATACACCATTCATCTGAGGTGTATACGGAGGTGTGAGTTGTGAAACAATCCCACATTCCTTCAAATGATCGTCGAACTCTTGGCTCAAATATTCGCCTCCTCGGTCAGAACTAAGTGACTTTATTTTCTTGCCTTGTTGGTTCTCTACTTCTGTAACATACGTGTTTTAAATCCAAGTATATTAATTGTTAAGTTCATTATTAGTCGATAAATGATAAGAAATTAAGTCTTGATAGTTAAAATTTTGATGAGAAATCTGTGTTTTGGGTATTAGATTAAGTGGTGCAAGTTGAAAAGGAAGAAAAATCAAAATTTGCAGCCTTTTTGGGAGATAGCGGCGCTATCTTAGAGATAGCGGCGCTATCTTGTGCAAATAGAACAGCCACTCATTTTGGCGTTGGGTAAAACGCGAAAAATTTGGGAGATAGCGGCTCTATCTTAAAGATAGAGGCGCTAAAAAGCAAGGGAGGGCAAGATAGCGGCGCTATCTTGAAGATAGCGGCGCTATCTTGTGCAGATTAGACATAAAAACGGGATTTTTGACCCATTTCAGCTCATTTCTTCTCAAAATTTCTCTCTCGATGAGTGTGGACGATTTTGGGCAATATTGGGTGTTCTTGGGCAGATTTTGACTAGAAATCTAAGGGTTTTCATCACTTGTGTCTATAATTAAGGTAATTCATCATCTCTATCTCTATGCATGTGTAGAACTTGAAGTATAAGGCTAGTAGGTCAAGAACCCTAGTTAGGGCTTGAGTTTTAAATCTGGAAATTGATATTGTATACTTGTATAAATGAGTTTCTAGTAGCGAAAGCTGTGGTAAGCATGTGATTATGCACCTAGATGGGTAGTTAGTAGATTAGGGTTTTGGGTTCATCACCAATTTGGGAGAATTGGTGATTTGGGATTACAATAGATGTGATTATAGGTTGGAATGTTGATTGAATTATGTGTAATTGTATTAGGTAAGCAATTGGAAGATTGTGGCAACACCATTGGTCGGTGACATTGGATTTGCTCGGTTTATAGTTGAAGTTGCTTAATCCCAGGTGAGTTCACTATGTGCAATGTGTATACTTTTAATTATATATGTGCAACGTGGCTAAATGGTATTCCTTATGATTGAATGACTTGTGTTTTGCCTTGAACATTGAGTTTACCTTGTCAAACCTTATTATTGCCTTGACCCGTTTGAGTGGAATGCCTTGAGTGAAATTTCGTTTCGTGAGGACCCATGGCGGTCTGAGTATTACTTCGTGTAATATGTCGGGCGGTGGACGCGGGAGTACCTGGCGGAGGAGTGGTATGGACCGTGGTGGTGAAGCTGGATCTTGGACTCATTTAGGGGTGCCTTGATCACCTTCATCGGCCTCATTCCCTAATGGCCTAAGAGGGAATGACGCACTTTGTTGAATCCGGAATTGTACCTTGTTCATTGTTGACCCGAATTTGTTATGTGATGCATCGTGGTGATATAATTGTGATAACCCGGTACTTTGACCCGTTGATAATTGTTTGTTTATTTATGTTGATTTATATAATTATTTAGTATAACATTATGCATAGTGGAACTCACTAAGCTTTTATAGCTTACCGTTTAGTTGTCACCATTTTTCAGGGATAGATAAAGGCAAGGGCAAGTGTGAGTAGGTATTCGAAGTTGGTTTGCATGAAGCTTGAAGAAAGCTTCTCTTTTGGTATAGATTTGTAGTCATTGTACATTTATGTTTTGGGTTGATTAGTTGGTTTGTATCCGGTTTGTAGTTGGTCTTTTGGATTGTATATGGTTATGGTTTAGTACTTTCAAACTTGTATTTTGGTTAATTTCAAAAGGTTTGTTGTAAATGGGATAAAAGTGGTTGTTTTTGGTTTCGGTCATTACAATATGGTATCAGAGCATTGGTTTGAGTGAACTAGGTATCATTGTGGTACTAGACTCAAACTTAGGCGTTGATGGTATAGTGTATAGGCTAAGAGTTTAGGTCGGATACAAACCATAGGTTGGATATGTAATTGTGGGTCAATAGAAATGCTAGGGTGAGTGTTATTTAATTCCTTCGTCATATTTTTTATAAATTTCAGCTAGGGATGGATCAAGGAAGTAGTAACAGTAATAATGATGGCTCGAGGAGTGCGGAGCGTCCCGAATTAAGCCCCTCGGTTCCTCGAACTCAAGGAACGAACCCTGGTAATCATGAAGAAGAGGAAGTGGTATCTCTGAGGGAAGAAAGGTTGATGAATAGAATGGCGGACATGGTCCGGGCAACCTTTGAACAATTTAGACGTGAGGAGAAAGAAAAGTTGAAGGAGAAAGAGAAAGTGGTTGAAGAATCCCCAAGTAAGAAATCGGGTTCAGTCTCGTTTAAAACTTTCCGTAGTAGCGGGGCCACGGAATTCTCGGGTGTGTCAAACCCCGTGGAGGCGTTGTTATGGGTTGAAAATACGGAGAAGGTGTTCCGTATCTCTCATGTCGCCAAAGATGATCAAACGGTGTATGCCACCGCTATGTTTACCGGGAAGGCCTTAACTTGGTGGAACAATACCTATAAGATCCTTGACGAAGAAGAAAAGGATCATATGTCATGGGATGTTTTTAAGGCTCGTTTCCTAGAGCAATTTTGTCCTAATGATATGAGAAGGAGGTTGGAGAAGGAGTTCTTAGAACTCAAACAAGGAAGTTTATCGGTAGATGAATATGAAACTCTATTCAATCAAAAGGCCCAATTTGCCACGAAATACATTCCGACCGAAGTCGAGAAGATTCAAATGTTTGTAGAAGGGTTGAGGTATGAAATCCAAGACTTTGTGAGTAACCGTGATATCCCGTCGTTTGCTAAGGCGGTGGAGTATGCTCGACGAAGAGAGCACGATTTGAGTCTTCGTGGAGAATTGACTCCCGAATCGAAACGTCAAAAAGTTGAACAAACTACTTCTTCCCCATCCGGTCGTTCCAATCGATTTACTCCTAACCGTCGAACCCAATCTCAAGGGTCATCTCGGCCTCGTGGCCAATCTCAATCGTTTTCTATTCAAGTAAGATTGAAATTAAAATTAAGTATCATGTTATGTTATGTTTATGAATTGTGTTTAACCGTTGAAATATTTTAGTCGGATGCTAACCGAGATTGCCAATCTTGTGGCAAGAATCACCGAGGACGGTGTGCTAGTGATCGTGGACCTGTGAAGTGTTTTGGTTGTTTTGAGGAAGGTCACATTAAATCTAGGTGCCCAAACAAAGATGTGGTTTGTTATGGTTGTGGATTGGTGGGTCATCGGAGGCGTCAATGCCCTAATCCTTCAAATCGGGTTACAGAAAGCCGAGGTTCGGTACAACAACCCCCGCGAGCGGGTGCTTCAGGTCAAAAGGAGGAGGTTCCCAAGGCGAGAAGTCGTGCCTTCCAGTTAACCCCGGAGGAAGCCCGGGAAGATCCCAATGTCGTTTCTGGTACATTTCTTGTTAATTCCCAACCCGCTCATATATTGTTTGATTATGGAGCTTCTGATTCTTTCGTATCTGTGAAATTTGCTAAGTTGTTATCTGTGCTTCCATCTCCTTTGTTGAATCCATTTTGTGTTGATACTGCGGGTTGTGTGACTTTGGTAGCCGATCGTGTATTTAGGGATTGCTCGTTAGAGATAGATGATCATAAATTCTTAGTAGATCTAGTGTTGATAGATTTGCCAAATTTCGATATTATTATCGGGATGGATTGGATGTCGAAGTATCATGCTGACATCATGTGTTATGAGAAAATGATTAGAATTCCCGTACAAGGAAAAGAACCTTTGTATGTGTATGGTGATAGAAAAATGAAGAAAAGGCGGGTAATTTCTTTCTTGAAAGCTAGTAAATTGATGTCTCATGGATGCTATTCCTATCTAGCTTATGTTCTTAACCCGGTTGTAGAAGTTAAGAAATCCGTGAAAGATGTTCCTATTGTTAATGAGTTCCCGGATGTATTTCCCGAGGATTTACCCGGATTACCTCCCGATCGAGAGGTAGAATTTCGAATTGACCTTGTACCGGGTGCGGCTCCAATCGCCAAAACTCCTTATCGTTTAGCCCCGGCAGAAATGAAAGAAATCATGAGTCAATTGCAAGAGTTGCTCGATAAAGGGTTTATTCAACCGAGCGTGTCACCGTGGGGTGCACCGGTTTTATTCGTTAAAAAGAAAGACGGGACGATGCGGATGTGTATCGATTATAGAGAATTTAATAAGGTGACAATTAAGAACAAATATCCGTTGCCTAGAATTGATGATCTTTTTGATCAATTGCAAGGTGCAAGTTATTTTTCTAAGATTGACTTGAGGTCCGGTTATCATCAGTTGAAGGTTTATAAAGAAGACGTACCAAAAACCGCATTCCGAACTAGATATGGGCATTATGAATTCTTAGTCATGCCCTTCGGTTTAACGAATGCTCCGGCCGCTTTTATGGATATGATGAATCGAGTATGTCGTCCTATGTTGGATAAGTCGGTTATTGTTTTTATCGACGACATTTTGGTATATTCTAAATCCGAAAGTGATCATGCATCGCACCTTCGTGAAATTCTTAGTTTTCCAAATGTGAATTCTGGTTGCGCCAAGTTCAATTCCTCGGTCATGTGGTATCAGGTGAAGGTATATCGGTCGATCCTTCCAAGATCAAGGCGATTAAGAATTGGGAAGTGCCTCGAAATGCTTCCGAGATCCGAAGTTTCTTAGGTCTTGCGGGTTATTACCGTCGATTCATTAAAGATTTCTCTCGTATTGTTGTGCCTCTCACAAGTCTTACTCGAAAAGATGTGAACTATGAATGGGGTGAGGCACAAGAAAAAGCTTTTAGCATGTTAAAAGATTGTTTGACAAATGCTCCAATTTTGTCATTACCCGAGGGCGAAGAAGACTTCGTCGTATATAGTGATGCATCGAAAATGGGGCTCGGGTGTGTTCTCATGCAACGGGGAAAAGTCATTGCTTATGCTTCCCGTCAATTGAAGGGGTATGAAAAGAATTACCCGACTCATGATCTTGAGTTATCCGCGGCAGTGTTTGCACTAAAGATTTGGCGGCATTATTTGTATGGGACTAAGTTCCAACTCTTTAGCGATCATAAGAGTCTCAAATATATATTTAGCCAACAATCGTTGAATTTGCGACAACAACGTGCCATGGAACTCATAAAAGACTACAATTGTGAGATTTTGTATCATCCCGGTAAAGCTAACGTAGTCGCGGATGCTTTAAGTCGTAAGCCTTATCATTCGAGTATGTGTTATGCAATATCCACCACTACGTTGAAGTTTATTTTACTCGATGATCTTAAGAAGTGGCAAGATGAGGCGTTAAAACCCGAAAATATTAAGAAGGAAAGGATGGTGAATTATGGGAAAGATTTGGAAGTGGATGGTCGAGGTGTCAAAGTTTTTAATAACCGATTATGGATTCCGAGAATCGGAGATTTGAGAATTGATGTGTTAAAAGAGGCTCATAGTTCAAAATTCTCAATTCATCCGGGTATGAATAAAATGTACCATGATATGAGATTGGATTATTGGTGGCCGGGAATGAAGAAGGATATCGGGAAGTTTGTACAAGAATGTAATGTTTGTGCACAAGTTAAAGCCGAACATCAGAACCCCTACGGGAGTTTGCAACCACTCAGCATTCCTGTTTGGAAATGGGAAGAAATTTCCATGGATTTAATCACCAAACTTCCGAGAACCGCTCGTCAACACGATTGTATTTGGGTGATTGTTGACCGTTTGACCAAAAGTGCGCATTTCCTTGGTATGAGGGAATCGGCACCGATGGATTCATGGGCACAAGTATATCTAGACGAGATAGTTGCTAGACATGGTGTCCCTTTGAAGATTGTATCGGATAGGGATTCTCGGTTTACGTCTAATTTTTGGAGAAGTATGCAAAAAGAGTTAGGATCGAAAGTAGCCCTTAGTACTGCTTATCATCCACAGACTGACGGTCAAACCGAGAGGACGATTCAAACTTTAGAAGACATGCTTAGATCTTGCATATTAGAATTTAGTGGAAGTTGGGATAAGTATTTATCTTTGGCCGAATTTTCTTACAACAATAGTTATCACTCTTCAATCAACATGGTACCATATGAAGCATTGTACGGAAGAAAGTGTAGAACACCCTTGTGTTGGAGAGAGACCGGAGAAAAACTTTTGGTGGGACCCGAATTGATTCAAGATACTAATGATAAGATTCAAATAGTTCGGGAAAGAATGAAGACGGCCCAAGATCGTCAAAAGTCATACGCGGATAAAAGGCGAAAACCGATAGAGTTTTCAATAGACGACTTTGTAATGTTAAAAGTTTCACCACGGAAGGGTGTCATGAGATTTGGGAAGAAAGGTAAATTAAGTCCTCGATTTATCGGCCCATTTAAGATCATAAAACGGGTCGGAAAGCAAGCTTATCGACTCGAATTACCAGAAGAGTTGGCGGGTATTCACAATGTATTTCATGTTAGCTATTTGAGAAAGAGTCTTGGAGAGCATAATGAAACGGTGCCATTGACCGAAGTCAAAGTCAACGAGAAATTGAGGTATGTGGAGGAACCGGAAGAAATAGTTGACCAAAAGGCGGTCAATCTCAAGAATAAGGAAATCCAGTTAGTATTGGTGAAATGGAAGCATCATAGAGGCCCAAATTGCACATGGGAAAGAAAGGATAATATGATTGAGAAGTATCCATTCTTGTTCAAGTCAATATAATTTCGGGACAAAATTCTCAAAAGGAGGAGGTAATTGTAACATACGTGTTTTAAATCCAAGTATTTTAATTGTTAAGTTCATTATTAGTCGATAAATGATAAGAAATGAAGTCTTGATAGTTAAAATTTTGATGAGAAATCTGTGTTTTGGGTATTAGATTAAGTGGTGCAAGTTGAAAAGGAAGAAAAATCAAAATTTGCAGCCTTTTTGGGAGATAGCGGCGCTATCTTAGAGATAGCGACGCTATCTTGTGCAAATAGAACAGCCACTCATTTTGGCGTTGGGTAAAACGCGAAAAATTTGGGAGATAGCGGCTCTATCTTAAAGATAGAGGCGCTAAAAAGCAAGGGAGGGCAAGATAGCGGCGCTATCTTGAAGATAGCGGCGCTATCTTGTGCAGATTAGACATAAAAACGGGATTTTTGACCCATTTCAGCTCATTTCTTCTCAAAATTTCTCTCTCGACGAGTGTGGATGATTTTGGGCAATATTGGGTGTTCTTGGGCAGATTTTGACTAGAAATCAAAGGGTTTTCATCACTTGTGTCTATAATTAAGGTAATTCATCATCTCTATCTCTATGCATGTGTAGAACTTGAAGTATAAGGCTAGTAGGTCAAGAACCCTAGTTAGGGCTTGAGTTATAAATCTGGAAATTGATATTGTATACTTGTATAAATGAGTTTCTAGTAGCGAAAGCTGTGGTAAGCATGTGATTATGCACCTAGATGGGTAGTTAGTAGATTAGGGTTTTGGGTTCATCACCAATTTGGGAGAATTGGTGATTTGGGATTACAATAGATGTGATTATAGGTTGGAATGTTGATTGAATGATGTGTAATTGTATTAGGTAAGCAATTGGAAGATTGTGGCAACACCATTGGTCGGTGACATTGGATTTGCTCGGTTTATAGTTGAAGTTGCTTAATCCCAGGTGAGTTCACTATGTGCAATGTGTATACTTTTAATTATATATGTGCAACGTGGCTAAATGGTATTCCTTATGATTGAATGACTTGTGTTTTGCCTTGAACATTGAGTTTACCTTGTCAAACCTTATTATTGCCTTGACCCGTTTGAGTGGAATGCCTTGAGTGAAATTTCGTTTCGTGAGGACCCATGGCGGTCTGAGTATTACTTCGTGTAATATGTCGGGCGGTGGACGCGGGAGTACCTGGCGGAGGAGTGGTATGGACCGTGGTGGTGAAGCTGGATCTTGGACTCATTTAGGGGTGCCTTGATCACCTTCATCGGCCTCATTCCCTAATGGCCTAAGAGGGAATGACGCACTTTGTTGAATCCGGAATTGTACCTTGTTCATTGTTGACCCGAATTTGTTATGTGATGCATCGTGGTGATATAATTGTGATAACCCGGTACTTTGACCCGTTGATAATTGTTTGTTTATTTATGTTGATTTATATAATTATTTAGTATAACATTATGCATAGTGGAACTCACTAAGCTTTTATAGCTTACCGTTTAGTTGTCACCATTTTTCAGGGATAGATAAAGGCAAGGGAAAGTGTGAGTAGGTATTCGAAGTTGGTTTGCTTGAAGCTTGAAGAAAGCTTCTCTTTTGGTATAGATTTGTAGTCATTGTACATTTATGTTTTGGGTTGATTAGTTGGTTTGTATCCGGTTTGTAGTTGGTCTTTTGGATTGTATATGGTTATGGTTTAGTACTTTCAAACTTGTATTTTGGTTAATTTCAAAAGGTTTGTTGTAAATGGGATAAAAGTGGTTGTTTTTGGTTTCGGTCATTACAACTTCCCTCTGATATTCTTTGAACTTGTCAAAGCTTTTAGACTTTAGCCTCATTAGAAAGACATAACCATACCTACTGAAGTCGTCAGTAAAGGTAATGAAGTAGCGGTATCCACCTCTGGCTTCTGGAGTAAAGGGTCCACACACATCTGTGTGTATAATCCCTAACAACTCGCCTGCCCTTTCATTGTAGTGGTTGAAAGGGTCTTTTGTCATCTTGCCAGATAAAAAAGCTTCGCATATTGCATATGATTCCAAATCAAATGGCTCTAGAATTCCATCATCGTGGAGCTTCTTTATGCGAATCTCGTTTATATGACCTAAACGACAATGCCAAAGATAAGTTTGATTCAAGTTACTCTTGGATCTTTTACTTATATGATAAACGTCTCGCTCTATGTTATTTAGATTTAACGTGTATAGACCATTATGAGAATTTGCTTTAAAATATAAAATATCATCTTTTAAACACGAAATTGTTTTCCCACAAAACTCATAATAAAAACCACTGTCTATAAGTAAATCAAACGAAATAACATTTTTAATAAGTCTAGGAACATAATAACAATCTTTAAGTTCCAAAACACTTCCTGAAGGCAACTTGAGAAGATATGTTCCTACGGCTTCAGCTCCAACCTTGGAACCTTCGCCTACTCGTAGTTCAACATCTCCTCGTCTCAGCCTCCTGTTCTTCTTAAATCCCTGCAAATGATTGCAAATGTGATGACCACATCTGGTATCCAAAAGCCAGGATTCACTAGAAGTAATGAGACAATAAATCATGAAGATACCTGAATCGCTGACAAAGTCAATGTCCAACAGTCCCATATCGGACGTGTGCTCGAAAATATCCTTGCTGCCACAAGCTGGGCAACACAAATCAGCAAGGTCTCTTAGCCATACATCGAACTCATCCATTGGAACCTCGGGGAGAGATTCTTCCTCTAGCCTTTGAACATCGCGTATACACAAGTGGTTCTCGTGTAGACTTGCGACACTCATATCAAAATTCCCGACTAAACGTACTACCTTATCCTGATAGTACTGAGTGAGAGATCCAAACAAGAACAAGACTTATTCATGCTGGTTTGATGTGCCAGTAACTAGGGTGAGAGAATCTAGCAAACTTCTTATGTTAATAAGATGGTCACTCAATGGTTGATCATTTTTCATTTTTGACGAAATGATTTCTTGCAAAACGAACTGCTTACTTTCTTCAGTACTATCTTCAAAACGTCTCCTCAAGATACTGAACAAACTCATAGCATGATTTCTTACGTAGATTATCAGTAAGCTCTGATAATGAAGTAAGAATAAGAATCGACAAAACTTGTGATTCATCAGCCAGATACTGATAATAAGCGTCAAGCTCACCATCCTGGGCATCTTGCCCTGGTTGTCCCTTGGGCACCTCGTCTATCACGTACAGTAGATTATGTTCTTTTAGGTAACTCCTAAAATGCACCTTCCAAACTTTGTAGTTCGCACCATTAAGCTTCCATTTTCCAGTGATGAACCTTCGCGATTCGATTGGCGAATAAAACGGAATTTTTGACGGTACATACATCTATAAGGAAAACAACAAACGGTTAGTATGATTAGATAAATAAATAACTTCTAACATTATTACCTTTTAAGAATAATAGTTAGACTAGGATGCACATTTCACGCCCTCTAATGCAAGGTTTGAGCACTTCCCATTAAAGCCACGCTATTTCTGGGAGGTATAGCCATACCGACCGCCTCTAGACTAGAAACGATTCCTAGATCTTCGGGATATCAAGTTGAACAACAAACTTGTACATGTTTTAATCCCTCTAGTGCATTTTGGGCCGGGACTCCCGATTATCACCAAAATAGATCGTACCACCTAAGACAGTGCGATGCCTTGCGCCGGGACTCCCGATTATCACAAGACCCTACGCACCCTAACACTCGCAATTATTTGAATCCACATCTAAGGTTCTTTCTCCTTACAATGTGAATATCGTTGAACAAGTGAGGTGTTCCATTAGGTGGGTTGCACTCTGATCTAAGATTTTCTAAAAAAGATTTTCCTTTGTTCGAAAAACGTTAGCCAGTTTTTAACCTTTTAAATTTACTTGGTTTTTATAAACTAACTGTTTATTAATTCCACTTTTAATTTCGTCTTTTATAAAACTTGGTTTATAAATAAACTGTTTACTTTGCCATTATTAATTTTAAAACTTGGTTTTCTAAACAAACTGTTCATAATCACCATTATTAATTTTATACCTTGGTTTTCTAAACAAACTGTTTATAATTACCATCTTATTATGAAAACTTGGTTTTCTAAACAAACTGTTTATAATCACCACCACTTTATATATTAAATAAATGAAATAAAATATATACATGCAATTTCGAGAATTGCTATGTCATAACCCCAAAGACTTGGTTTTGTGTTTTGTATATTTAAAAAATAAAAAATTTATTAATTTCCGAAAAATAATAAAATATTCAAAAAATTCAAAATTTTAAATAAACACAATGTCACTTCTTTTGGGTTATGTCATACTAATTAAATAAATAAACTGATAATTTAAGTTACCAAACTGATAATTATTAAATTACCCATGAACTGATTTCTTATTTCACCCTTAATTTAATGATTATCTTGATTTTAATAAACCTTATTAAAATCAGTTTGAATTTAAATGTTATTGACTTTATTATAATAGACGAAAAATAATAAAACTTGTCAAAAGAGTAAACTTTTGATACCCGATTTGATCTCGCGTATCCATATGCCCAAAACTGAGCCTTAGGTTAACGAAACTGAATCAAATACATAACGAGGGAAAAAAAAACTGGATCGTTTAGACGAAGACCATACCGTGACTCGGTTCGGCTTGCCCGTTCGGTCCGCTCGTCCGAACCAGGTTCGACCGAAAATTCGGTCTTGCTTTTTTCGACCGAACCCTATCCCCCTTTTTTTGTTATTATTATTAAAACCGAAAATTACAATAATACTAGTAATAACAAATAAATAAATGTGTTATTCTAATACTAAGAATAACACAACTTTCCTTAATTGGTCTAAAGCCTAATTTGTCCATTGATTTACCAAATCTTGGTTAATCAATTACTTGGACTAATTTTTCTAGGGTTTTTACTAGACAAAAAAAAGAAAAAAGAAACCTAATTCTCTTTATGTTGAAACCTATTTAACCCAATTATTCAAGACTTGAATAATTTTCTTGGATTAAATTTTCTAGGTTTCTTTCTAAGATAAAAAAAACTTAAATATATATATGTATATGCACGATAAAAAAACGAAAAACAAAGGAGGGAAAAAGAAACCTAATTTCTTATCATCTAGAACCCTATTCAATCCAATGTTCATTCAAAACTTGAAGAATATATGCTTGGTTCGAAATTTTTAAGGTTCTTTTCTAGACAAAAAGAAACTCAACCGAATCTCACTAAGATTAGTAGGGACCTCTGATACCACTGTAGGAAAACCTTGTAGGATTCACATGACGGAACTTGAATCCACATTACTGGATCCCTACTAAACAATGAGATCACAAGAAGAAGGAGATGATGAACATTACCTTTAGATTGCTAAAGAATGATCCACCTCTACTGCACCACCTGGACACGCTGCAACCCCGCGTTGTACCAACAAAGCAATACACAAACTTGTGTATGTGTGTGTGTTACGAACGAACCAAGGGTTCGAAACCCTTGGGGTTTCTTTCGATCAGCCGAAAAGAGGGAGGGAGAGGGAAAGTGTGTTAAGGGTTCTTTTGTGACAAAGTGATTAGCCAAAACCTTTAACCTTGAGCCTTTATTTATAAGGACTCAAGTTACAGTTAAGTCCTTGGAGTTTAATTATGATTAATCTCATAATTAAACTTCTTATTAACACTTTAAACCCTTGGACTTTTACTAGTTAATTAATAGACTATTAATTAACTGTCCATTAAATATTTAACTTAATATTTAACCATCCTCATAAATAATAATTAACTTATTATTATTTATTCTCTTCTTTATAATTAACTAAACTAGTTAATTATTCCACAGAACTTACTTTATTCGGTTGTCCATTATTGGGTGTGTAGTGGTGTGACCCTTTAGTGCCTTATAACATTGGACACGGTGACACGTGTATTTATCTGTGCACATAAATCCTTCAGTTTCTGCGTGTTTTAAACGAATTATCCATAATTATCATATTTTTGTACAATTTATTTATTTACAAATTTCGGGTCGTTACATTGTTGCTTGTTGTCGTAGGAACGCTTCCCATTTTAATTGTTCAAAGTATCAGAGGTTTTGCTAGACACAACTAGCTTGTCTTTGAACAATCCGCTTCCCATAGCATCATCAGTTAACCTTGTCGCTCGATTCACAGAATCTTCAAAAGTCGTTGGTTCAGAAGCAATGACATGAGTACGAATAAGATCGTGCAGACCTTGAAGATACCTTTCGATTCGCATAAATTCAGGAGAAACCATATGAGGGACAAGACGAGCGAGTTCTTGGAACTTAGTCGTGTAGGTAACAATGTCGGATCCAACCATGGACAGATTCCATAGTTCCACTTCAACTTTCTGTAGCTCTCTCCTTGAGCAAAACTTCTGAGTTAACTGTCACACCCCGCCAAAAATGAGTTTTACTTCATTTAAAATGTTTCGCGGAAGAACAGAGGTGTAACGTTCATGACGACATAGCAAAAATTAAGTAAACAAACAACCACGCAATAACGAAAATAAAAATAGTTTCACTTTCTAAAAATAGAAAGTTTCCAAAAATAGCAAGTTTCCTAAAATAGAAATTGTTTGAAAATAAAATGATTGTTCGTAAATTTAATGTTTTATTCATGACTCACGACAATCCCACTGCTCATATCCTCCAGTTCCACTGCATCTAATCACCTGGAAAAACATAAATATAAAAAGGTCAACAATAATGTTGAGTGAATCCACAAGGTTAATGTTTATGATAAAAGTAAAGTGTTTGCTACCCAATGTTTGTTATGAAAATGGTTTTATGACTGAAAAAGTATAAGGTTCAACACTCATATGATATGAGAAATAAATATGAAAAGTGAAGTGTAATTGTAGAAGATCTACAATTACTAGTTTTGTTTATGAAAAAGTGTTGACCAAGTTGTTATGTTTGACATCGCATGACTGTTATCCCCAACAGGTAGCTAGTCTATTGAGTTAATATACCAACCCTAAGTCCACAATCAACACTTCAACTCAAGTATGCTATCGTTCTTTTATGGATATACACTCCTGAAAGATGTCTTGGATAACCAAGTAATGATCAAATAATGTTGGGAGGATGAGTGTCAGCCAATAGTACTACCTGCATATTCATGGTCTAGATCCACTAGTTAATGATTGCTGGTAACCTTAGTCCGGTATAATAATTGTTTGTCATGCCAACGCGATAATGAAAATGTAAATGTTGTACAGTCATAGAAGTAGTAGCAAGGTTTTATGTTTTCCACCATGATAGTTTATAAAACAGTAAAATTAGTAAAAGGAGTCTGTGGACTCACCTGGGCAAAGCTTAGCAACAATTAGGACAGAGGATTCCTTCATAGACTCCTAGCTTCCTAAACGATATAACTTCTAATTAGACTAAGCTAACACATGCGATTCTAATTATGATATAAGATATATGATGTATGATTAATGTTACGTTTTATGTTTTGTGACATCAACTGAACTTGGATCATTGGGCCTTAATGGGCCGAAATGAAATGAAATGGGCTTCGAAATGAAATGAAATGGGCTTGGGTTAGGCTCAATGGGCCTAGATATGGCCTAAATGGGCTTAATGGGCCACTATGTTGGGCCATTTGGGCCTCATATTGGGCTTAGGTCCGATTGGGTTGGGCCATGGATTGGGCTTGGCCCAATTGGGTTCGGTTTGGGTCATAATAGGCCAAAGGTTTGGGCTTTGGTCCAAATGGGCTTGGATACTAATGGGCTAACTAAAGTTTGGGCCCGATGGACTAAGGTAGATCGAATGGGCCAAGTACGGGCCTTGTCCCAATTAGGTATTTGGGTTTGGGTCCACGGTTTGGGTCAAGATCCGGCCTTGACCCAGTTTGACTTATGGGTCAAAATTAGTCCATTCTAGAAGTCAATATTGGTTAAAATAGTCAACAAAATTCAACTAGGGTTTCTAGATTTCGGCTAGGGTTTGAGTTTGGGTCCAGGGTTTGGTTTAGCATAGGGTTAAGTCAACGATGGTTAAATCTAGTCAACTAAAGTCAAATAGTCAACTTATTAGTCAACTAGGGTTAGGGTTTCGGTTTCTAGGGTTTGTGTTTAGATGTGGGTCGGTTGAATAGGCCAAGACCCTACGGTTTTTTTTAGTCCCATAATAGATGAAATATAACACCTATACGCTTTCACTGACCAATTTAAATTTATGGAGACACTCAACACTTTTTAAACTTTTCTTTATTAATCAATAATTGATACAATAAAGATGCAAGCAGTTTGCGGAATAGCTAAGAGCAAATCCTAACTAAACTGCTTGCATGTGATAGACAACAACATATATTATCTAAGACACGTTTATGATCAACAAATGATCAAGCACAAGACCAGACACTTACGTTGTACAAATTCAATTCTCGAATCAGACAACTAGAGTTAACTAATGGTTTACACTATGCTCAAGGGAATAAAGTTCTGGGATAAAATCAGCAGCGTGTAACCTTGTTGGGTGCACACTGGACTCGATCTTCTAAGTCCTTAATTTATATCATTAGGAAACGTAGAGCCAAAGGAATGATCGATCGATTCGACGTGTGAGAATTCCGTTGGTGCAGATAATATTTCATGGGACGCGCACGACTAACGGAATTCTGACAGTACTTTTATGTCGTCTTGTGATCGCTGATATCTTCTAGAAGATTTGCAAGATATTCCCATAATCAGCGATGCACAAACTTGTGCGTTACTTGTGTCTTTCTATGATGCTGAAGCTTCCAGCCTATGTACAATTCTCGCACTCATGAGTCTTCGGATACTCATGCTTCTTCAGATGGTCTTCAGCTTCTTTGACCTTCAATAAGAGTTTTGCTTAGAGAAGTAGATGTTCAGTGGTTCAACGTTTTGTCCATTTCGTTGAACATGTTATACTATCTGATCTGTTGATCAGTATTTGATTCCGCACGGGGAACTGATCGTTGTCTCAGTTGGTGATCAGATAGTGTAACTGGGTAACTGAAATCCGAACTGGTCAGATACAGTTACCCACAATCTGAGGAACAAATCCTCAGATTTTCTTCTAACTATTTTCCTTTTTGTCTTCATTAAATCTTCTCAGTGGGGGATGCTCTTCAGCGACCCAACAATTTTGGTCTAGGTTCGGTATATGGTTCGAGTTCATGGGTTTGTTTGGTTAGATCTAGGTATTTCGGTCACAACATAGCTAGATCTAGGGTTTGGCACACAATAGTTCTAACGTATGGCCTAAGGCCATGGTCAAGCGAATAACGAAACAATCCAATGAAAATCATACACACATGCACACAATCTAACGAAACAATCCAATGAAAATCATACACACATGCACACAATCTAACGTATGCATGCATGTATGCTATGGTTTGGGGAAACAAGTGGTGACCGAGACCATATGGCCTAAGGCCATGGTCTCGGGTTCGAAACCAAGGGAAAACAAATCAAAAACGAATATCAACCATACCTTGCGATCGGAACTTCGAACGAACAAGAAGATAACGAAGTAGAGGTGCTCGGGATTGCTTGCGATCGGACTCGAGATCGGACGGAGGTGGTAGAGTGGTTGCTTTGGCCGAAATTCTCAAGGGAACAAATGGGGTTACATGTATGCTAGACTAGGGTATGTGTATGAGAGGAAATAGGTTTAGGAAGAAGAGTTGTAGATGAACTAGGACTTGTTTGAATCATAAAAGATAAGCTTCAAGTGTTAGGGATAAGATCAACAAAATTTGACCTACACCCCAAGGGGTGTTTGGCCGAGTAGGTGGTCACGAGAGGGATGGAAGGCCGGCCACTTATGTGGTCGGTCAATGGCTTGGTGTCGGGTTAGAAGCTTGTTCAATTCGAGTCACATTTAATTAGTTAAATACGTTTATTGCGTAACCAATAAAAGTTACTAGTTTTAGAAGTGTTTTAGCTCAAGTGTGTCACCATAAGAAAATAATACGTTGTGTTGACTAAAATAGTCAGACACTAATGTATGGTGTAAAAATAGGTGTTTTGTTGTGTGTTTGGATGCCAAAAATAGAAATGTCTAAATATAGAAACTTTCTAAATAAGGAAAGTTCTAGAAATGAAATGAGATTACATGCCGGAAATATCGAGTTGTCACATTAACTGATCTTTGAACGCAGTCCAAGTCATAGCATCAGCATTAGCCCGACTAAGACTTGCACTTGGGAGTTCTACCAGGATAATGCTTCCTTGGACAAAGTGCTAGCACCAAACTTCACCATATTTTCAGGGGCACATTGGATAATACTGAAGATAGATTCCACTTTTTCAATCAAGTGGATGATAACAATGGCACCTTCAGATCCAAAATAGGTTGGAGGATGACAAGTAGTAAAGGTTTTGAATGACTGACCTTGACGATTAGCATTGGGATCTGGAGTTTAGACAAATAAGGAAAAGAAAGGAAAATAAGGTTAGAATAAAGAGAATATACATGAATTTTCTTGTGGAGTTGAATATTATACCATTGTTTCCATTGTTAGCAGCACTACCATCATTTCCTCTTGCTGCATTCATTTGAGCAATCACTTCAGCGATTCGACGTTCCACCATTTTTTCGACAGTTTCGTTTCCTTCTCGAGCCATTGATGAATTGTTGATACAAGTAATATGATTTACTATATAGATTTAAGAATAATAATATTATAGAGGGATTATAAAAAAAGGACATAATTAAATGAATCAAGGAATAGATATACAATAGATGTAGTAATAGAAGTAGTAGTAGGTGTATTATATATAGACATATTTATAGTAGTAGTAGATGAAGGAATTATGTGAACAGTTAGTCAACCTATGATGATACATCCATGCCTATGAAACAGTTAAGGGTCACACCGGTGAGTGCATGTAATACGAGCAAGATATGCAATGATACTACGAAGAGGAATGGTTCATAATGGTCATTATGAATCAGTTAAGTATTAAGTTAAGTTTAACTTATTACTAGATTAGTTTAACTAACTAATTAATACAAGTGTTTGTACATTTACTAGTTGAGTAATTATATAATGTGTTAATTAATGATTATCCATGATATGATTTAAAGCTATTAAATCATATAGTAATTGGATAATATTGTTGTAAAAATTATATAAAGGTTATTATATGATTAGTTGTTAAAAGTATAAATACAAGTATATATTTCGTGTATATGGGTACCGAATTATTAGTGTATTAATACTAGACATTTAATAGTTAAGTGCAACAATAATAAACTAGTTAAACTATATGGGATGGATGTGTAAAAGGAAGTTTAATTAAGAAGTTAATCTCAATTAAACTAGAAGGGTTTTAAGTGTAAGATCTTCTATTATAAAAAGAAGGCTTATGGCTTAAATCTAATGTTGATATTTGCCTCCTTATACACGAAAGTCCCTCCCCCTCTCTCCCCTTCGATCGGCCGAGCACAACACAATTGTGTTCTTCGTGTTCTTCGTTCGATCTTCGTGTTCTTCGAGTTTCTAAGAACAAGGATCGTTGCAAGTGATCATCTAGAGGATCGCTCGTCGTGTACATCATCAGTGGACTTATCTTAAGCATTAACTAAGGTATGATTCATGGAACACTCTTTCTCCTCCCCCCTCTTGTTCGAAGTCGAACCAAGAACCCTAGGGTTCTTGGTTAGTTCGTCGAACACCACAAGTATGTGTGTGTGTGTTCGAGTTCTTTGTACAAGGTTTCTTTCTTGTTAATCTAATCTAGATTTCCAACATTCCAATCCTTTAGGGTTTAAGGATTAGGTTTAATCCCAATTCCGCTTTTAGGGATTAAATCAGCTAGTTGGTTTTAACCGGTCAAGAACAAGTTCATGTTCTTGGTCAGTATGGTCGAACCAAGTACTAGGAGGTTGACTCAAGTGGTTGATCAGTTACAATGAAATCCTTCAGTAGAGACGTATAGAAAATACAATTTGTAGAAACAATAAAACTTGTACTAAAATATCACTTTTATTAAACACATTCCTAATAGATAATAGTATTAAAAAGTATGGCACATTCCACCAATACTGATAAAAGAAAATACTAATTTTAAAACTAACTTTTTCAAATAGCTAAACATAAAGACATATAATAACAGGAAAACAGATATAGACGAAATGTAGATGACTAATCATCTTCCTCTGGCTTAGAGTCTTCCTAAGGCTCTGACTCTTCTTATGGTTCTTGCTCTGGTTCTGATTCTTCTTCTGGCTCAGAGTCTTCCTCAGGCTCTAATTGGGATATCACTTCTGGTTCTGGCACTGGTTCTCGACATCGTGGAGTTCTTGGGGCTATATCACGTTTTGGTTTCGCAGGCGAACATAACCATATCATACCACCCTCACGTCGACGATACACGATAGGACACTGACCACGAGCTGGTATCGGAGGACCATTAGGAATAATGGGAATAGGAAGTCTTCTTGGGTGACGATGCCATGGGACAACAGGAGGTTGTACCACCACTGGCACTAGAGCAGCTGGCGCTAGGACTACTGGAACAACAGTACCTCGATCACTATCGTACTCTGAATCGGACGATATATCAAGAACACTCGTAGGAGACATTTTGTTTATCACGACGTACCAAACTATTAGATTATGAAAATTTTGGGCTCTCCGGCATATGCTAAATATTACACTAAGGCAATACTAACTAGGACAATTGTTCTAATCTAAGAACAATGAAACTTTAGGATATGAGACTCAGCGTGCCATGAATATTTTTGTTTTGTAAAAGTTTTTGTTTTTCCCAAAAAACTGTTGTAGTTATAGACTAGGCTTGCTAATTCACTATAACTTAATCTCTGATACCAATATGTCACACTCCGCCAAAAATGAGTTTTACTTCATTTAAAATGTTTTGCGGAAGAACGGAGGTGTAACATTCATGACAACATAGCAAATATTAAGTAAACAAACAACCATGCAAATAACAAATGAAAATAGTTTCACTTTCTAAAAATAGAAAGTTTCCAAAAATAGCAAGTTTTCTAAAATAAAAATTGTTTGAAAATGAAATGATTGTTTGTAAAATTAATGTTTTATTCATGGCTCACGACAATCCACTGCTCATATCCTCGAGTCTCGCTGTGCACCTAAATCACCTGAAAAACATAAATATTAAAGGGTCAACAAATAATGTTGAGTGAATCCGCATGGTTAATGTTTATGGTTAATGTATTGTGTTTGCTACCCAAAACGATTGTTATGAAAATATTTTCTTGACTGAAATAGTATAAGTTCAACACTGATATGTTATGAGAAATAAGTATGAAAATAAAGTGTAATTGTATATCTACAAATACTAGTTTTGTTTATGAATGTGTTGAATAAGTTGTTATGTTTGACATCGCATGACTGTTATCCCCAACATGTAGATAGTCCATTGTGTTAATATACCAATCCCTAAGTCCACAATCAACACTTCAACTCCAGTATGTTATCGTTCTTTTATGGATATACACTCGCGAAAGATGTCTTGGATAACCAAGTAATGATCAAATAATGTTGGGAGGATGAGTGTCAGCCAATAGTACTATCTGCATATCCATGGTCTAGATCCACTAGTTAATGATTGCTGGTAACCTTAGTCCAGTATAATAATTGTTTGTCATGCCAACACGATAATGAAAATGTTTTGATGTTGTACAGTTATAGTAAAGTAGTAGCATTGTTTATGTTTTCCACCCCAATAGTTTATAAAACAGTAAAAAGTAGTAAAAGGGGTTGTGGACTCACCTGGGCAAAGCTTAGCAACTTGATAGGACAGAGGACTCCTTCACAGACTCCTAGCTTCCTAAACATAATCACGTTTTTAATTAGACTAAGCTAACATAGGCGATCTAGTTATAAATGATATACGATATATGATTCGTGTTATGGTTTATGTTTCGTGACATCGAGTAATCTTGGGTTATTGGTCCTTAATGGGCCGCAATGAAATGAAATGGGCTTCGAAATGAAATGAAATGGGCTTGGGTTAGGCTTAATGGGCCAAGATGGGCTTAATGGGCCACTTAGATGAGCCACTTGGGCCTCAAGTTGGGCCTAGGTGTCACACCCCGCAGAAAATGAGTTTTACTTCATTTAAAATGTTTTGCGGAAGAACGAAGGTGTAACTTTCATGACAACATAGCAAAAATTAAGTAAACAAACAACCACGCAATAACGAAAATAAAAGTTGTTTTCACTTTCCAAAAATAGAAAGTTCCCAAAATAGTAAGTTTCCTAAAATAGAAATTGTTTTGAAATGAAATGATTGTTCGTAAACTTAATGTTTTAATCATGGCTCATGACATTCCCACTGCTCATATCCTCCAGTTCCACTGCACCTAATCACCTGGAAAAACATAAATAATAAAAGGGTCAACATTAATGTTGAGTGAATCCACAGGGTTAATGTTGTACAAAAAGTAAAGTGTTTTGCTACCCAAAGTGTTTGTTATGAAAATAGTTTATGACTGAAAATGTATAAAGTTCAACACTCATATGATATGAGAAGTAGATATAAAAAGTTTGTTTTGTTTATGAAAAAATGTTGAACAAGTGTTATGTTTGACATCGCATGAACTGTTATCCCCAACAAGTAGCTAGTCTGTTGAGTTAATATACCAACCCCTAAGTCCACAATCAACACTTCAACTCCAGTATGTTATCGTTCTTTTATGGATATACACTCCCGAAAGATGTCTTGGATATACCAAGTAGTGATCAAATAATGTTGGGAGGATGAGTGTCAGCCAATAGTACTATCTACATATCCATGGTCTAGATCCACTAGTTAATGATTCCTGGCAAACCTTAGTCAGGTATGATAATTGTTTGTCACGCCAACGCGATAATGAAAATGTAAAGATGTTGTACAGTCATAGTAAAACAGTAGCAATTGTGTTTATGTTTTCCACCCCAAAGTTTATAAAAGCAGTAAAAGAGTAAAAAGGGGTCTGTGGACCCACCTGGGCAAAGCTTAGCGACAGATTAGGACAGAGGATTCCTTCAAAGGCTCCTAGCTTCCTAAACGATATAACTTACTAATTAGACTAAGCTAATACAGGCGATTCTAGATACGATATATGATCAATGACATACAATTAATGTTATGTTTTATGTTTTGTGACATCGAATAAACTTGGATCATTGGGCCTTAATGGGCCGAAATGAAATGAAATGGGCTTCGAAAGAAATGAAATGAAATGGGCTTGGGTTAGGGCTAATGGGCCTATATTGGGCCTACTGGGCCTAATGGGCTTAATGGGCCTAGATGGGCTTAATGGGCCACTAGGTTGGGCCATTTGGGCCTCTTATTGGGCTTAGGTCCGATTAGATTGGGCCATGGATTGGGCTTGGGCCCAATTGGGTTCGGTTTGGGTATAAGTGGGCCAAAGGTTTGGCCTTTGGTCCAAATGGGCTTGGATACTAATGGGCCAACTAAAGGTTAGGCCCGATGGACTAAGGTAGATCGATATGGGCCAAGTACGGGCTTGGCCCGATTAGGTATTCGGGTTTGGGTTGATCGGTTGGGTCAAGATCAGGCCTTGACCCGGTTTGACTTATGGGACAACATTGGTTAATTCTAGAAGTCAACATAGGTCAAAATAGTGAACAAAAGTCAACTTAGAGGTTCTAGATTTCAGTTAGGATTAGGGTTCCGATTTAGGTTTAGTCTAGCATAGGTTTCAGTCAACAAAAGTCAAATCTAGTCAACTTATGGTCAACTAAGCTCGGTTTGGTCTAGGGTTGGCCGGCTAGGCCAAAAACCTACGGGTTTGGTTCTAGATCGGGCTAGATTCGAGCTAGATCGGTTAGGTTAGTCTAGATCTTGGGTTTAACATGTCTAGGGTTCTAGATCTAAGATTTTTGGTCACATCTAGTATAGATCTAGGGTTCGAGTATGAGATTCAAGCAAGGGATACAACTATCAATCGATACACATAACAATTAAACGAGAAATCAAACAAACCCATTGACATGCATGATGACATGCACGTCGGGCATCAAGAACAATCAAATTCCGAGACCTCTTGGCCTTTGCCCTAGGTCTCGGGTTAAAATCATCAAAGAAACAAGGAACAAACTAAAAGGGTTTGGTGTTATACCGTGGATAGGATGAACGAGATCAAGAACAACACAAAGGGGCTTCGGGTTTGCTTCGGGATCGAACACGAACGGATGAAGGGGATGCTTGGGGTTTGCTCTCGGCCGAATGGGGATGATCAATAGGGTTTTAGGGTTTGGCAAATGAGGGATTTATATAGTAGGGAAACTAGGTTAAGATGGAAGAGTTGTAATCTAGTAGGGACTCTTTCAATTGGTGATAGGGATAAGGATACAAAAGATGAGGATAGAATCAAAGAAAAGGGATTAGACCTCACCACACAAGGTGGTTCGGCCGAGTAGAGTAGAGCACAAGCAAAGGTAGGCCGGCCACATTGTGGTCGGTGAAAAGATCAAGGTGTCGGGTTTAGAACGTAGTTCAAATCGAGTCATGTTTATTTAAATTGTACGTTTATTGTTTAACCAAGAAAGTTATTGTTTTAGAAATGTTTTAGCTCAATGTGTGTCACCATAAGAAAATAATAATGTTTGTGTTGACTAAAATAGTCAAACACTTATGTATGGTGTAAAAATATATAATTTGTTGTGTATTAAGATGCCAGAAATAGAAATGTCTAAAAATAGAAACTTTCTAAATAAGGAAAGTTCTAGAAATGAAATGAGTTTACATACCAGAAATATCGAGTTGTCACACTAGGTCCGATTAGAGTGGGCCATGGATTGGGCTTGGGCCCAATTGGGTTCGGTTTGGCTAAGTAATGGGCCAAGGTTTGGGCTTTCGTCTAAATGGGCTTGGTTACTAATGGGTCGACTAAAGTTTGGCCCGTTGGGCTTGGATAGATCGAATGGGCTAAGTACGGGCCTTGGCCCGATTAAATATTTGGGTTTGGGTCCACGGTTTGGGTCAAGATCCGGCCTTGACCCGATAACACTTGTGGGTCAGAATTGGTCAAATCTAGTAGTCAACAATAGTCAAGATAGTCAACGAAAGTCAACAAAAGTCAACTAGATCTAAGGTTTCGGAATTTAGGGTTTCGGTTTGGGTCGGCCGAATGGCCAAGACCCGATCGGTTTTGATCAATGATGGTTTCGATTCTAGTTTGTGGTTCGAATCAACGATAGGTTCGGCTAGATTTCGGTGTTTTGGTCACAACCAAGGTACTAGATCTAGGGTTAAACAATTCATCATCAAATCTAGGGTTTCTAGGGTTTAGTCAAAAATCAACAATAACAAAATCAAACAAGGTAAACGAATCAGTAATCGAACAATCGACACACACACACACGCATACAATCGTACGCATGCATGCATGCATGTTTCGGCTTTTTAGGAGGTTAACCGAGACCAAATGGCCTAGGGCCATGGTCTCGGGTTCGAGACAAGGGGAAAACAACACAAAATTGAATAATAATCATACCTTGCTATAGATCGCGATCAAGAACGAACAAGAAAACAAGTGGAGATGCTTGCGATCGGACAAACTCGAACTCGGGACTATGGGGACTTGCTTTTGGCCGAAAATCACAAGGAATCAATAGGGTTTATTTGTTGGTTAGTAATGGGTATTTATATTGGAGATTTTAGGATTTAAAGGAAGAGTTTGAGTAGGATTATAACTCTTTGAAATGAAGTTAGGGATAACTTTCAAGGAAGGAGATAAGCACAAGGAAAACAATTGACCAACCTCACCCATAAAGGGTTCGGCCGAGCATGGGGTTCGAACAAGGGGTTTGGCCGGCCACTTAGGTGGTCGGTCAATGGTTCGATGTCATTCGAGTCACGTTTATTAAATTAAATTCGTTTAATGTGTAACCAATATAAAGTTACTATTTAAAGAAATGTTTTAACTCAAGTGTGTCACCATAAATAAAATAATATGTTGTGTTTGACTAAAATAGTCAAACACTAATGCATGGTGCAAAAATAGATGTTTTGTTGTGTGTTTGGATGCCAAAAATAGAAATGTCTAACTATAGAAACTTTTGAAATTAGGAAAGTCTTAGAAATGAAATGAGATTACATACCGGAAATATCGAGTTGTCACAGATTAACAGGTGGAGGTGGTGTTGAATGGTTAGAAGATGAATGGTTGTCTTCTTCACCTTCAGACCCTGTATTATCCTCGTGAAAGGAAGCTTATTGTGCATATTGGGTGAATGTTAACATATATTTCGGTAATTCTAGAGCAGACTCCTCCTCTAGACTCGTGGAGTTTGAATGTCCTACCATTCCAGGTTTAAAAGACGGACCAACATTGTCATAGAACTCCTGTTCTCCAGAGAGTGTCGAAAAATCATACACAAGAATCGGGGAAAAGGAATCAACTCCTCTTTGCTGGCAGCAGCAACCTTCTTCACCAGTTGATCAAAAATGAGGGAACCAAAATCAGCCCTGACATCGGAAAATAGGGCAGCTCCAATGATCAGCTCGTGACCAGATACATAATCGAACCCACCCGTCTTACTTGTTAGGTATTGAGAGATGGTCATGAAGAATTCTTACCATAGTGGACCCATCTTTGTTCTTGAGATGCCTCTGGAGTGGTCTCCGTGATATTTGATGTAAGGCAGGATGACTCTTTTTGCTTCCTCTAACGTTGGAGTTGGTTCATGAACTTGTGGAGGTCTCACATAATCAAGTTTGGTTGCTTCTCTGAATGTTGATAGGTTGAAGGAGATAGTATATTTACCTTGCAAGATCGTTCCAGTGATTACGCCTTCTCCTGACTCATTTCATGTGGTGCAGGTGTACCAGAATTCAAGCAACATTGGTCTTGATAGAGGAATATCAAAATTTATAGTGTCTCTTATTGGGTGTTAGTCGAAGAAATTTTATCAGTTCTTTGAATTCTGGAATTGTTCTTCGTATAATATATATTTCTATACGGGTATGACAGATTAGGACAGAGGATTCCTTCAAAGGCTTCTAGCTTCCTAAACGATATAACTTACTAATTAGACTAAGCTAATACAGGCGATTCTAGATACGATATATGATAAATGACATACAATTAATGTTATGTTTTATGTTTTGTGACATCGAATGAACTTGGATCATTGTGCCTTAATGGGCCGAAATGAAATGAAATGAAATGAAATGGGCTTCGAAATGAAATGAAATGAAATGGGCTTGGGTTAGGCTTAATGGGCCTAGATTGGGCCTATTGGGCCTAATGGGCTTATTGGGCCACTAGGTGTGGCCACGTGGGCCTCTTATTGGGCTTAGGTCCGATTAGATTGGGCTATGGATTGGGCTTGGGCCCAATTGGGTTCGGTTTGGGTATAAGTGGGCCAAAGGTTTGGGCTTTGGTCCAAATGGGCATCAAGAACAATCAAATGCCGAGACCTCTTGGCCTTTGGCCTAGGTCTCGGGTTCGAATCATCAAAGAAACAAGGAACAAACGAAAAGGGTTTGGTGTTATACTTTGGATCGGATGAACGAGATCAAGAACAACACAAAGGGGCTTCGGGTTTGCTTGGGATCGAACACGAACGGATGAAGGGGATGCTTGGGGTTTGCTCTCGGCCGAATGGGGATGATCAATAGGGTTTTAGGGTTTGGCAAATGAGGGATTTATATAGTAGGGAAACTAGGTTAAGATGGAAGAGTTGTAATCTAGTACGGACTCTTTCAATTGGTGATAGGGATAAGGATACAAAAGATGAGGATAGAATCAAAGAAAAGGGATTAGACCTCACCACACAAGGTGGTTTGGCCGAGTAGAGTAGAGCACAAGCAAAGGTAGGCCAGCCACATAGTGGTCGGTCAAAAGATCAAGGTGTCGGGTTTAGAGCGTAGTTCAAATCGAGTCACGTTTATTTAAATTGTACGTTTATTGGTTAACCGAGAAAGTTATCGTTTTAGAAATGTTTTAGCTCAATGTGTGTCACCAAAAGAAAATTATATTGTTTGTGTTGACTAAAATAGTCAAACACTTATGTATGGTGTAAAAATATATAATTTGTTGTGTATTAGGATGCCAGAAATAGAAATGTCTAAAAATAGAAACTTTCTAAATAAGGAAAGTTCTAGAAACGAAATGAGTTTACATACCAGAAATATCGAGTTGTCACATTCTCCCCTGGTTGAAGAAATTTCGTCCTGAAATTTTAGACGAAGAGCGAACAGGAGAGACAACGAGAAATAGATGAGGATATTTTTTTCGCATTTGGTCCTCACGTTCCCACGTGAATTCAGGACCTCTTTTGGAGTTCCATCTGACCTTAACGATTTTGATCTTGCTTCTTCTTAGCTTTTGCTCTTTCCAGTCAGAGATCTCGATCGGTTCCTCAGTGAAATGAAGTTTGTCGTCGATAATAATTTCCTCTGTAGGAACAATAAGCGAGGGATCATGAATGAATTTCTTCAAGTTCGACACATGAAAAGTGTTATGAAGATTGCTGAGCTCTTTAGAAAGGCGAAGACGATAAGCAACAACACCGATTCTTTCAAGAATTTCAAACGGTCCAACATAACGAGGACTGAGCTTTCCCTTCTTGCCAAAGCGTACAACACATTTCCAAGGTGCTACCTTTAGCAACACATGGTCGCCAACAGCGAACTCTAAAGGCTCTCAACGATTATCAGCATAACTCTTTTGTCGATCTCTTACAGCCTTGATGCGATCTTTGATCTTGAAGATCTTATCAGTCGTTTCTTGTAGAATTTCAGGACCAGTAATCTGACGATCACCAACTTCAATCCAACAAAGTGGCGAACGACACTTTCTTCCATACATGGCTTCAAACGATGCGGCCTTAATAGTTGTATGATAACTATTGTTGTACGAGAACTTAGCTAAAGGGAGATGAGAATCCCAACTTCCACTAAAATCAATAACACAAGCTCTCAGGCATGTCTTCCAAGGTTTGGATTGTTCTTTCTGTTTGACCGTCGGTTTGGGGATGATAAGCAGTACTCATATCAAGGCGAGTACCGAGAGATTTTTGCAATGATTGCCAAAAATGAGATGTAAAGCGACTATCACGATAGATATGATCGCGACTGGCACACCATGCTGAGATACGACTTCTTTCAGATAAATTCTCGTTAGCTTCTTCATTTGGTCAGTCTCTTTAATAGGAATGAAATGAGCTGATTTGGTCAATCGATCAACAATTACCCAAATTGTGTCATGACCACTAGACGTTCGAGGCAACTTGGTTATGAAATCCATAGATATTTCTTCCCATTTCCATTCAGGGATCTCTGGCTGTTGTTGAAGACCGGAAGGCTTCTGATTCTCTGCATTCACTTTGGCACAAGTTAAACATTTGCTGACATAAATCGCGATCTCTTTCTTCATATTTGGCCACCAGTATAACTCTTTGACATCTTTATACATCTTGTCAGCACCAGGATGAATAGAATAATTAGATCGATGAGCTTCATTCAAGATGACGTTGCGAACACTTCCATGATTAGGAACCCATAAGCGATCCATGAAATAAAGGGTTCCATCTACCTTTGCTTCTAACTGCTTTTCCATACCACGCAAAGCTTCACTTTTGATGTTTTCTACCTTCAAGGCTTCAGTTTGGAATTCATGAACTAGGGAAGATAGATTAGAACGAACAGAGATTGGAAGGGCTCGAACACGACGAGGTTTAGGCTGCTCTTTCCGACTTAAGGCATCAGCTACCACATTAGCTTTACCAGGATGATACTTAATCTCACAGTCGTAATCATTCATCAACTCTACCCATATGCGCTGTCTCATGTTGAGCTCTTTCTGATTGAAGATATGTTGCAAGCTCTTGTGATCGGTAAATATTGTGCACTTGGTACCGTAGAGATAATGTCTCCAAATTTTCAACACGAACACAACGGCACCCAACTCAAGATCATGAGTTGTTTAATTTTTCTCGTGGTTCTTCAGTTGTCGAGAGGCATAGGCGATCACTTTGAATGCGAATAAATAAGAATATCGTCTATGAAAACGATAACGAATTTATCGAGATATTGCTTGCACACTCCGTTCATGAGATCCATAAACACAACAGGTGCATTGGTCAAACCAAATGGCATTACCAAAAATTCGTAATCACCATAGCGAGTTCTGAAAGCAGTTTTGGGAACATCTTCATCACGAACTTTCAACTGATGGTAGCCTGAACGAAGATCAATTTTGGAATAGAAACTCGATCCTTGGAGTTGATCGAATAGATCATCAATACGGGGAAGAGGATATCGATTTTTTATAGTTACTTTGTTCAATTCGCGATAGTCAATACACATTCTCATTAAACCATCTTTCTTTTTAACGAAGAGGACTGGAGCTCCCCAGGGTGAGAAGCTCGGTCGAATGAAACCAAGATCAAGAAGTTCTTGCAATTGGGATGAAAGTTCTTGCATTTTAGACGGTGCAAGACGATAAGGAGAACACGCAATTGGTGCGGCTCCTGGAATCAAATCAATACGAAATTCAACTTGTGTCTGAGGTGGCAGTCCAGGCAATTCACCAGGAAAGACGACATGGAATTCACGAACGATAGGAATGTCCTCAATCTTACGATATTTGGACTTTGTGTCAACGATATGAGCAAGAAAGGCTTGGGCATCCTTTACGAAGATATTTTTGAGCTTTCATGGAATTTATGATTTTTATGTTTTTATTTCGCTGTTCACCTTTAATTATTAAAGTTTCCGTTTTGGATAAAGGGATTCGAATTTGTTTGTTGTAGCATATTATTTCAGCACGGTTTTAGATAACAAATCCATCCCTATGACGATATCAAAACTACCTAGCTCTATAGGCAAAAGGTCTATATCGAAAATGTGATCATCTAGGTCAAGCTTACAACCTTTAAAAACTTCACTAGACCTAAGGACTTGAAGGGTTTCATTAACAGTGATCGACCACTTGGGTCAACCTCCTAGTATACTTGGTTCGACCATACTGACCAAAAACATGAACTTGTTCTTGACCAGTTAAAACCAACTAGCTGATTTAATCCCTAAAAGCGGAAGTGGGATTCAACCTAATCCTTAAACCCTAAAGGATAGGGATGTTGGAAATCTAGATTAGATTAACAAGAAAGAAACCTTGTATGAAAAACTCGAACACACACAATACTTGTGTGTGTTCATCGAACACTCACCAAGAACCCTAGGGTTCTTGGTGTTCTCGTTCGATCGAACAAGAGGAGAGGAAGAAAGTGTGTTCCATGAAACATACCTTAGTTAATGCTTAAGATAGATCCACTGATGATGAACACGACGAGCGATCTTCTAGTTAATCACTTGCAACGATCTTGTTCTTCAATACTTGAAGAACACGAAGAACGAACGAAGAACGAAGAACACAAACTTGTGTTCCAAGTTTTGGCCGATCGAGAGAGGGATCAAGGGGGAGGGATTTCGTGTATATTGATGGTGTAATGGGTTTTAGGGTTACCCTAAGCCTCTTATTTATATACAAATAAGTTGCGCTTAGAACTCTCTAGTTTAATTAATATCAGATCTTTAATTAAACTTCCTTTTAACACTTCCTTCCCTTATAGTTTAACTAGTTTATTATTGTTGCACTTAACTATTAAATGTCTAGTATTAACACACTAATAATTTGGTACCCATATACACGAATTATATACTTGTATTTATACTTTTAATAATCTATATATATAATAAAAGAAGTTTTTTTAAACCACCAAATGACACGTGTCAACCATATAGAAGCCCTTTTTTTGGTTTTCCCGGTCAAACTTAAATTCTGGTATATAGACAAAAGATATTTATAGAATGTTAATATATATATGGATATTAATAAAAGAAGAGATTTACGGGATTTATTAACCAAGTTTTTAATTGTATATTATCTTATTTATAGCAACAATTAACTCAAACTAAATCTATCATTCGAAATTTGAACACTAATTGTGAAAAAACAAGTGTAATGGCCATCCGCGCGTTGCTGCGGAATTATTTTCTTTATCTATTGTGTAAGTTAAATTAATAAAGATGTCATATTGGATTTATTTTATGTTGAAAACTATTTCTACTAAAATATAAAGAACTATCTTTATGTATAACTTGAACCGAAAATGTCAAATAACCTAACTTGGCATATTGTGTGGGTACCCATGAGAGATTATCTAATATATAATTAGGTTAAATAAATATTATAACATGTCATTAATAATTCAATATATATAATTAGGTTAAACATATATAATTAGGCTAATTAATATTTATTGTTCTCTCCGTCTCAATTTCATTGTCTATATTTCTATTTTGGTTTGTCCCAAAATAATTGTCTACTCCTAAATTTTAATCATTCAAAAAATATTTAAGTAGAAAAGAGAATTTTAATTGGTGATATAGTATAATTAATGTACTTTTTTTAAAAAAATATTTGTTTTTGTCTGGTGGACAATAATATTGGGATGAAGTGAGTATTAACATCATTAACCTCATTTTATTCAAAAGATTTGGGTCTCGACGTCTCGTCCCCAACTAACTATCCAACTTAATATAATCTGACCGTTATTATAATATTTTACCTTACAAATCGTGAAACCAATAATGTATCACATAATTTGAATCGGATGAAGTATATGTCTTAAACTTTGATAAGATGTTTTTTAATACTTTTCATAGTTGAGGGGTTAGTATTATATTATAAGAAACATAAAAGGGCTAACCATATATATCAAAGAACATAGTATGCTCTTTCTGTCCTTCAAAAGTTTAATTTATTATTTACTATGTGGTAAATAAAGTTTGAGATGACTGTTGTTTAATTTGTTATGTAGTAAAAACATTTAACGCCGTCTAAATTTTCCGTCCTTTCATGTGAACAGTAACTTAACTGATTATTGAATCACATTTGTATTATATAGTAATTATTTTGAACCAAAGTAATTCCATCCGGTTATTGTGGCCTTATATTTATATTTTTAATTTTCAAATTTTATTTTGACTATTAAAGTCGACAATTTACGCTAAGGGTGCGTTTGGTACAGAGAATGAAATTGCAGAGAAATGATTCCAGAGAATGTAATTGCAGAGAAAGAGAATTAGTTTGAGAGTGAAATTTTGACTCTTCTTTTTGGTAGCACAGAGAAATGTAAAAGAGAATTATTTATTTTGTTTGGTACAAGAAATTCATTAGAGAATTGTACTAACTTTATCATTAGCAAACTTTTTTTTTTCTCACAGTAATCATTAATAAACCAAACCGCAACCACCATGGAATTCTGATTATGATTGATTGATTGTATATATGGAATTTTCTATGTTAAAAATTGTTTTTAATTTCTAATGTTTATTCTTAACGTAAACATAATTGTAAACTTAATTGTACATGGAATTGTAAATATATTTGTACATGGAATTCTTAATGCAAACTGAACTCTACATGGAAATCTTAATCCAAACACTTTTTGTTATTGAGCAGCAAGCTAGCATTTTGATACATTGGATCAAAATATATTAGGTTTTGATACATTAATCCAAATATATTTTGACACTTTTTGTTATTGAGTAGCAAGCCAACATTTTGATACATTTTGATACATTGGATCAAAATATCTTTTAATGGATTGGATCAATATATTAGGTTTTCTTTAATTTAATTTTTTTTTACTATATAACTAATTGCTCTTTAATCGGGCATGTTTAAACTTTGGGCCAGTTTTCTCTTTAATTGTTATGTATCTTTATCTCTATTAAAAGAAGCTTTTTTTGAATTTCTTGTCATCTCAATGCTGACTCATGTATGCCACGTTAAATCCATCTCAGCAATTTCAGTTTTTTCATGACATCTGTCATGTAGCGCTTCGGAACAGCAGTTAAATAAACTGCATAACTGATTTGTATAACGTTTCTAAATCGTGGCTTGATTTTCGGTGTTGATTTGAAGGTAATTAACTATTAGGTCTTCCAATTTCATGTAGGGTTTGTTCTTGATAGATTCACTTACGCAGCCACCTCTGTTCTCCATTTTTATAATGAAATATAAAAATAACGATTTGAAATCAGTTTCTTCTACAATTCGAAATCAAGGTTACTTTTAAATCGCTGTTTATCTGAATTTCAGGGTATCATAATTCATACGTTTCGGGCGGTTTAATTCTGCTGCACTCTTGATGGTGTTAATTCGTTCAAGTGTTAGATAATTCCTGATTTTATGGTTCAAGTGAAGGTTTTGTGTTGCTTCAATTTTTAGAATTAGTTCAAGTGCTAGATAATTCCTGATTTTATCACATCAACTGAATTACCGTGTTCTTATTTGTTTGTTATATTATGCAGTTGTGAATTTCAATGATTCATTCCAAAGTGTTAATTATGTTTTGTATGATGAACCGAACCGAAACTGATAGAACCGAAACCTACACCAATTACATGTTTTTTCGGTTTTGGTTTGGTTTCGGGTTAAAGGGTCAAATGCTCACCCCAATTAGACAAAAAGAGGCTTGTGAGTTATGGATTTGAGATTTTAAATTGAATGACGGGATGCATTTTTTTGTAACATTTTAGAATTTTTAGGATGATTGTTAATTAAATTATTGTTCTGATTGCACGTTATTGGCTTTAAATAGATGATTCAGCTGATTTGTCGTATGCAGTTTTGGATTAAAAGATGCCTAATTCCAAAAGACTGACCCAATGGTTTTGTGAAATTTATTGAATTCTATCTACAATTTATTATCCGATTTAGCAAGTTACTTTTTTATAGATGAATGGGTTGGTTCGGGTTATGTTGGGTTTATAAACCTACTCCCATAAATCTGTTCATGAATCTACAATATAGAGATGAATGTGCAATGGATATTAGAGAAAACACTTGAGTTTTCGTTGCTCAGTAATGGATACTCTTTGGCTCATTGTTGATTAAGAAATTTGAGGTTTATAAATGGATCTGTTGTCAAAGTGTCAAAGTATCAGATTCATAGACAGAAAAAAAGAGAATTAGGAATTTGATACTCTGGGTACATACTACCTTGGTTATTAATCATGACTTTTGTGTTGACAGATTCAGCTGCGTGTAGAAAATCTTGCAATAACTGGACCAACTCGTCACTTGAAAGTCAAGGTTTGTGTATGCATATACCAAATGCAGTAAATTTTTACTAAATTGTTGTTTTTTTATCAGTAAACCAAGAATATTATTGATTTGATTTCAGGATGAGTGTTGGGGTTGTAGTTATAGCAGTCTCGTGGTGTTACTGATATAGGAGTTGCTTTGATTGATGATTACAAGCCATTTTTAAATTTGTTTTGTCTGATATTGAGGGAATTTGCAAGTCAAATTGTGTTTTGCTATGCACGAAGAGATTGTTTCTGTTTGATGCCAATTGGTGGTGGGAAATCGATTGGTTATCAAATTCCTGCACTTGCAATGAAAGTAATTACACTCATCATTCAAGCAAAACTATACTTTGTATGAGTTTCAACCCATGTGATCTGTTCCCTTTTTATCCACAGTTATATCATTTGATTTTTTTTTAAGATAACAAACAAACATATGTACATGCATTTAAATTGGAAAAGAAGCATTGGAGGAAGCAGAGAAATCAAATGTTTGTGGTTCGGTCGCAATAAAGAACTTAGCACAAGTTCAAGGTGAAAAAACTTTATCACTGGTTAAAGGGGTACTAGACTAAACGTAGATATGGTTATTAAGGTGTGTTTTTCTTCAATAAAAAATTGTCTTTTTATTAATTATATATTACAATTTGAAAACATACAAATGTAAACTTTATATAATAATTATTTGGTAACAATGTTTTCTTGATCAGATTTTTTTGATTGCAGGCAGTTATTAGAATTGTGTATTTATCTTAAATGTGTCAAACCATCAATGTCTATTTTTGATTCCTTGTGTTCCTCACGCTATTATACCTTACAATCAACCTCTTCTAGAACTTGCTCCACACATTGTACACCTATATTATTATAACTTACAAGTTTTTTAAATCTGTTTTTGTAAATGTATACATCTTTATTTGTATAGGTAACAATTAACATGGACAGTCATGGGAAAGGAGTATCCATAGATGTTGTATGCCTTCCTTTTGAAGTTGGTGAGATCAATTTTAGTGAACCTGGAACAAATGGTCAACATAGTTTTACCAACGAATTCATCAGGTAACTCCAATTTGTCTTTTATATACAAGATTTATAAATAAACGTGGCCTGATTTGTGTTTTCAGGCGAGTGCAGATGTACCATTTGAACCCCCAACTCTTTTGCCTAAGATATAACTTATAAGTGCATCACAACCATTTGTAGTTTTTAAGTACCTCAAATGGAATTTTCATTGAAGGTCTCTCTTTAATGTAGTTTAATATGAACTTTTGTTATGAAATTTTATAAGCCACCCGTGATTTATCACGGGTTATAGGCTAGTTAATTATATAATAACCTTTATATAATTTATACAACAATATTATCCAATTACTATATGATTTAATGGCTTTAAATCATATCATGGATAATCTATAATTAACACATTGTATATTTACTCAAATAATAAATGTACAAACACTTGTATTAATTAGTTAGTCAAACTAATCTAGTAATAAGTTAAACTTAACTTAATACTTAACTGATTCAGAATGACTATTATGAATCATTCCTCTTCGTAGTATCATTGCATATCTTGCTCATATTACATGCACTCAACGGTGTGACCCTTAAGTGTTTCGTAGGCATGGATGTATCATCATAGGTTGACTAACTGTGCACATAAATCCTTCAGACTCCCACTTGTGCAAGTTCGTAACCTTTACCGTAATGATACGAGCTACAGTGGCCTTCTAGATGGGCATGTAGGTAACCAACCCCATAAAAACAGCTTATGTAACCTACGTATAGTTTATGAAAAACTCTTTAATAGCGTCTCCTAGTAAAGAACACTTATTCTCTACTTCTTGGGCAACTATGTTAGGCTTATCCCTTGTAGCACAATATTTGTGATAACGAATACGAGCATGGTAGAAATTATCAACTCCTGTATTTGAAATCATTTCATGACTTCTTGATTCAAACTGTTGTGATAAACGACAAAGAACAAATCAGTTCGTTTGGGCATGGCCATGCACTTTCCAGTTATCTCATCATGTCAAAGGACCCATAAATATCTCTCCTAAAAAGGAGGTGCAATTGCCATCTTGTTATATTTCGATTCAAAATACAACTTCCTCTGTACCCGGTAAGGCCTCGTATGAAAAACATATTTCAGACTTGTCTAACACGAACCAAAGTACATTAGTCATCGTATCCTAAACCAAATACCTCAGGCTTAAGGACAATCCTAGTGAACAATACTTTTGAACTTTTTCAACCACGAAGTATTGTCACGGTGGTCAATCCAATATTCGTTGAGCCTCCAACAGAATATCACCGATATTTGGTTTACACAAAACTTGTGTAGCTATCTTCGAAGAACTTCGAATCTACCACCAAATATCGCGATGACGTTAACGTCCCATCGAGGTTCCCACCAAGACGAGTATTCACGGATTTATACATTTTTGAATAAAAAAACTTTTATTCATAGATGTTGTAAAACATACAAAGTCTGAATAACAATGATGCTAACTCATGTATTATTCCTCACTGGACATAGATAGCGAATTATTACTGGATTATTACTTATTCCTTTTGTTCGTGTTGATTACTTAATGACTTTTACAACCTTAATTGTAACTTTATCACTAAACCAGTCATTTCTATTAAAGTAAAGACATAAGACAAGTATTTGAAAAATGCTATTTCTTTTGCCTCTGCTAGATTTTGTTCTTGCAACAATCTAGAACATATTCCAGTCTTGTCTTTTATGAAATTCGGTAAAGATAGGAGGATTGGAAATTAACTCCTTAGTTTCTTGAATTCATAAAATTCTCCTCGTAACTAAAGCCTCTTTTAGTTACTTAATTTGTAGATATATCATTACTAGTTAAAGAAATTTCCTTAAATGATTATGTTATCCACTGGAGTGTGAACAACCTATTAGATATGCAATAATTAATCACAAGACTCGTGATCACGCTATTAGGTTTGCAATAGTTTAATTAACGATCATTTGTTATTTCTCTTAACTCTTTGGCTAACGACTTGGTAAAACCTTGTTGTTAATGTCTTACTAACTCACTAAATTCATTAATATCTCTAATGAATTATGTTAGTCATAGCTCCCACTATCTTTTATGGAATTTAAGTATCTCTTTAAACTACTACTTTGACCTAGTCAATAACTTGTAGTTTAATCTTTTTAAGAATTCTATCAATAATTAAGATCATCATTTGGATTTGCGAATATCCACTATTCCTGTTTAGGGAATCATGACCTTTATTGATTACTGTATCTAACAAGTATAAGACACTTGAAACGATACTTCCAATTCTTAAATGTATTAGTATTCTTTAAAAACTTTATTTAATGCCAAAGTCATTTCTTGGATTTCTCAAATATTCATTATTCCTATAAGAGAATTATGACTTGATTAAATAATGTATTTATTACAAGTATGAAAGACTTGTAATAATACTCTTTAAAGTCTATCTTGATTATATCCAATATAATCATACTATATTAATACTAATACTTTAAAACTTTCTATCAAAAGTAATGACTATTACTTAAGATGTTTTAACTAAGTTCAATAACTTTTGAACCTTATGCTTCCATAAAACTCTTAAATACTTTCATTAGAAAAACTTTCTAATTACTAGTATCTAAGTACCTTGAGCTATCAAGACATTATTCATTCATACAACAATCAAACAAGTATAAAACATAAAATGTAAAGTAAATCAAAAACTTGACTTACAATCTAGTCATAAACCTTGACTAGTGTAATTATCACACATGCAACAATATAATTCAACCATGGATTTCGAATTGATTAAAACCAAAAACTTTGTTTTATCATAAAATAAAAAATTATCCAAACAATGAAATAAAATTGTTTTTACTGAATCCATAAAATACTGAATTATAAAATCTTGGTGCTCGTGGGATTATCACTATCTCATGCCAGTCATCTCACTTATCATCTTATGCAATAAACGATTGCTAAATTTGAGTTACTTGTAATAAACTTTTACAAGTAGGAAGCGAGTATCTAGAAGTTTGTCAAGTCAACTAAGGAGCAAGCATTGCCTCCTACCCTTTGACCCTTGCCACAACCAAGACACCGTTTCTCGGTCCTTGTTTGGCTTTACCTTCTTGACCTTTTTGTTTGACTCCATTACCCTTTAGGCACGCCGTGGATGGGATCAGTTTATCCTTTCCCTTTCCACTGCGCCTCTTTCTCTGATCACTACAATCATCGGTTACTACGAGATCATTCTTAAACTTGGTCCCCAAATCAACTCAGTAGTCATGAGCATGGAATGTAGCTCAGCAATGGAATGCTCCATGTTGACTATATAATGCTTATAGTCATCTGACAACGAGTTTAATATCATTATTGTTGCTAACTACAACGGTACTGGGTATCCTATTCATTCAAGATGATCCATGTGCTCTTTCATTTCCATGACGTGAGCACTCACCGATGATCCTTTAACCACCTTGCGAGATTTGAACACCATACAAGCGTAATATGCTTGTCCTGGTTCATTTCTAGCATTCGTGGTAGGAGCATTTAGTATTGCTCTTTCTAGGACATTTCCTTTTCTCTCATGCCAAAGCATAATCCGAAGATCACACTTCCAATTGAGAAACATTGACCCAGTCAATTCGTCCTTTTCTAGAAACAAGCGTAGTGAGAGGTTGTTGGTACGTGTCGTTATGGTTGTTGCTGCCATCTACAAATCAAACCCAGTTTAATTAGTAGTCATCAATAACATTCTCTAAAATATATTATAAACCCATAATTAATATTTTAGGCCTAGGATCCATATATCACATTCTCGCCACAAGGTTTGGGCACTTCCCAACGAGACATGCTGTTTCTGGTATGTAACATCCTTACCGATCGTATCAAGACTTGACACGATTCCTATGGGTCGTAGAATCTTTAGACTTATAACTTATTACAACCTTGTACAATCTAATTGTACATTTCTAAGTTAGTAATAAAGTCTAGTATGTTTATTCTACTCAAGTACTTTTTGGGCCGGGACTCCCGATTATCACCATAATAGATCAGACCATCTAAGACAGTGCGATGCTCTGCGCCGGGACTCCCGATTATCACAGAACCTTACGCACCCTGACACTCGCAATGATTTGAATCCATATCTAAGGTTCTTTATCCTTACAATATGAATATCGTTGAACAAGTGAGGTGTTCCATTAGGTGGATAGTACTTCGATCTAAGATTTTCTTGGGTTTGTTTAAGTTTTAAACTAAACTTAAACCTTTATTCCAATCTTAATCCTTGTTTAAAATGTGTGACTTGTGAATTTAGGAATTCTACAAGACACCTTTTTAAAACTTAAGAACTATTCTTTAAAACTTATAGTTTCAAGAATCGCGCGATTTATATGTATTCCTAAAACGAGGTGTACAAAACGTTTTACTAGGTTTTGTGAAAAACCTTTACCATAATAAAACTTACTTGTTTTATCTTTCTTGAAAAACTTTTAAAACTTATGTTAAACTTTTAAAACTTTTATGATTCATAAACTTGAAACATAAATCTAGTTTAACACACCTAGTTTTTCATATGTCTAATAATGAAATCAAACATTTGTTTTGACTTATTAGATTCGACCAAAACTTATGTCTTATCGACACACTTATAAACTTTGTGACTATCTTGTGTAGTTCCCACTAGCTCCAACAACCATGATGGAACTCAAGCAAACACAATCATCGATTTATACTTGGTGAAACTAATAAACTTATTATATAAAGACTATATATAATAATGCTTAGTTTGTTTTAAACCTTTCTTACATTTAACTTGAACTAGTTAAATATAGGTTATAAAGTTTTCTTGTTATTTATCACTTGATCATTAATCTAGTATATTACATGACTTGTAAAATACTTATATTATACTTGTATAATTATCTAGTTATAATAACTTATAACTTTATACACCTTATAATAATAATAATATATAACTTTGTATATTTCTAGTTAATCATATAATTTCAACTTGTACAATTTCTAGTTATAATGAAATCATAACTTTGTACTTTCTAGTCTTAATTATATAATAACTTTATACAATAACTAGTTATACTATTACCCTTTAAGATCAAAATAACATTATCTTTTTAATTGTTCCATTTTATCTTGTATTTAATATATATATATATATATATAATAAACTTGTAACATTCTAATAAGAATATTACATCTAATTTATACGTATGTATTTTAACTTAATCTAATTAAAATACGTATAAACTTATTATATCTTTTAAAATTCATTTTCTTTTTAAATATTAAAAATTCCGAATATATATATATATATATATATATATATATATATATATATATATATATATATATATATACATCTTGTTAATTTTAGAACTTAAAAAATTAACACTTCTTTTAATCTTTATTAATTCCCTAAATGAATTAGTTAAACCCTAATCTTGTTCTTCATCAATCAAAACTAGGGTTTTAACTTTCCTTGATCAAAGAAAAGACATTATTTATTAAAAAGACTAATCCTAATCAATCATATTTAAACAATTAACTTTGTTTAAATTCTAAGATATATTATAACCTTAATAAATTTATTTAAACTTTTTAATTTAAACCTTATAGACAATAAAACTTTGTCTAAATTTCTAGGTTTAAAGAACTAGTCTTAATAAATCTATCAAAATAATAATTAAGCCTATTAAACATGAACTTGTTTAATTATCTAGGTTTTAGATTATTATCCTAATTAATTCTTTTAAACAATTAAACTCAAACTAGTTTAATGTTCTAGGGTTCTTTAGGGTTTCGAAAATCTTAAGCCTAGGAAACTTTTCCACCAATTAAACTAGGCTAGTTTAATAAACTTGGTGTCCAAGTAACCTCTAGATTTCGAAATCTCTAAGGGTATGTTTGGTACAGAGATTTGAAGGCAGAGAAAGGGAAATAAAGGTAAAGTCTCTTGTTTGGTTACATTGAGAAAAGAAGATAGAGAAAAAAATCTTTTCCTTTTCTCTAATTTTCATTCACTAATAAATAAGGAGAAAAGAAGAGAATCACAAAACGAGAATTAAAAAAGAAAACACGGAGATTAGAAAGCCCACCTTTTTAAAACATCTAATTTGATTGGAAAGGATGTCCTTCTAGGACGGTTATTTCTTGGATTGACACAAGAAGAGAAAATATGCATGGTAGAATCTTACACTAATGGCTCTATTGGATAATTGTTTATGGTTCAAATATTGTTCTTGGTTACATTGTGGTTTTAAGTACTTAGAATTGGTTTTTTTTGTTACATTTTGATTGAATTGATGTTTTTGAAAGTGACAATAGTTTATGTTTTTGGATGTTATTATTGATTTTATTAATGCCCTTTCGTTATTAATTTATCCATGAATTTTGTATGTTATAATAATGATTGTTATGGGAAAAAATATGTTTGCTAATTATAAAGTTTGTACAATTCTCTACTAATTTTTTTTGTTATACCAAACAAGAGAAATGATTCTCTGCTGCAATTCTCTGTTGAAGTCTCTGTGCTACCAAACAGAGGAGTCAATTCTCTTTCTCCAGACTAATTCCCTTTCTCTGCAATTCCATTCTCTGCAACCATTTCCTACGATTTCATTCTCTGTACCAAACGTACCCTAAGGGATTAGGAAAGAATCCTTTTGACCAATTAAACAAATCTTGTTTAACATACTTGGTCCTAGGGTTCTTCCTAGTACACGAAATTTCTAGGGAAAAACGAAAGAACCATTTTGATCAATTAAACAAATCTTGTTTAACATACTTGATCCTAGTGTTCTTAATAATTTTCAAAAATTCTAGGGTTCTTTTAGAAACCTTTTGACCAATTAAAATAGGCTAGTTTAATATTCTTGGTCCTAGGGTTCTTACCCTTTTCGAAAAATATGAAGGAGAAAAAGAAATTGGAACAAAAAGAAAGACTTGTAATTAAAATAAACAAACAAACTTTGTTAATCTAGTTTAGATTTCTAAACCAACGCTCTTATACCACTGAAGGGTTTCATTGACACTGATCGACCACTTGGGTCAACCTCCTAGTATACTTGGTTCGACCATACTGACCAAGAACATGAACTTGTTCTTGACCGGTTAAAACCAACTAGCTGATTTAATCCCTAAAAGCGGAAGTAGGATTAAACCTAATCCTTAAACCCTAAAGGATTGGGACGTTGGAAATCTAGATTAGATTAACAAGAAAGAAACCTTGTACGAAAAACTCGTACACACACAATGCTTGTGTGTATTCGTCGAACACTCACCAAGAACCCTAGGGTTCTTGGTGTTCTCGTTCGATCGAACAAGAGGAGAGGAAGAAAGTGTGTTCCATGAAACATACCTTAGTTAATGCTTAAGATAGATCCACTGATGATGAACACGCCGAGCGATCTTCTAGTTGATCAATTGCAATGATCTTGTTCTTCAATACTTGAAGAACACGAAGAACGAACGAAGAACACAAACTTGTGTTCCAAGTTTCGGCCGACCGAGAGAGGGAACAAGGGGGAGGGATTTCGTGTATATTGATGGTGTAAGGGGTTTTAGGGTTACCCTAAGCCTCTTATTTATATACAAATAAGTTGCGCTTAGAACCCTCTAGTTTAATTAATATTAGATCTTTAATTAAACTTCCTTTTAACACTTCCTTCCCTTATAGTTTAACTAGTTTATTATTGTCGCACTTAACTATTAAATGTCTAGTATTAACACACTAATAATTCGGTACCCATATACACGAATTATATACTTGTATTTATACTTGTAATAATTAATTATATAATAACTTTTATATAATTTATACAACAATATTATCCAATTACTATATGATTTAATGGCTTTAAATCATATCATGGATAATCTATAATTAACACATTGTATATTTACTCAACCAATAAATGTACAAACACTTGTATTAATTAGTTAGTCAAACTAATCTAGTAATAAGTTAAACTTAACTTAATACTTAACTGATTCAAAATGACTATTATGAATCATTCCTGTTCGTAGTATCATTGCATATCTTGCTCGTATTACATGCACTCACCGGTGTGACCCTTAAGTGTTTCGTAGGCATGGATGTATCATCATAGGTTGACAAACTGTGCACATAAATCCTTCACGACTTTGCCATTCGCTAGCTCGATTTCATAATTAACTTTTAAACGTCCAGGATTCAAATTTAAGAAACTCTTAAAGTCGGTCGATACGAAACTCAAGTCGGCTCCCGAATCAAATAAAATAGAAGCAAAATGATTGTTGACGATAAACGTACCGGTAACAGTATCAGGATTTTCGCGAGCTTCCTGAGCATTGATAACAAATGCACGACCATGACCATTCTGACGATCATTGTTGTTGTTGGCATTGCGATTGTTGTTGCGATTGTTGTTACGATTGCCAACGTTGTTGTTGTTGCCGTTTTGATTGTTGTTGTTGTTCTGAAGCTTAGGGCAACGCTTACGATAGTGGTTAGGATCACCACACTCGTAGCAAACAGGATTCTTAGGAGGATTGTTGGACGAACATTTACTGAAATTGTGACCCCAACGGTCACACTTGTAGCACTTTTCAAATTGACCATCATGATGCCAATTACATTTGTTGCACTTGGGGTTGCTTCCAGCATAAGACTTAGAATCAGAATTTGACTGATTGTTGTTCTGATTAGAGGCAGCATAATTCTTAGTCTTCTGATACTTGTTCCCTTTGCAATCACGCTTGTTGTCGTAGGAACGCTTCCCATTTTCATTGTTTGAAGTCTCAGAGGATTTGTTGGACACAACTAGCTTGTCTTTGAACGATCCACTTCTCATAGCATCATCAGTCAACCTCGTTGCACGATTCACAGCATCTTCAAAAGTTGTCGGCTCAGAAGCGATAACATGAGTAGGAATAAGATCATGAAGACCTTGAAGATACCTCTCAATACACTTAAATTCAGGGGAAACCATATGAGGGACGAGACGAGCGAGTTCTTGGAACTTAGTCGTGTAGGTAACAATATCAGATCCAACCATGGACAGATTCCATAGTTCCACTTCAACTTTCTGTAGCTCTCTCCTTGGACAAAACTTTAAGGTTAACAGATTCCATAGATTCCATCAGCATTAGCACGACCTAAGACTTGCACTTGGGAATTCCACCAGGACAACGCTTCCTTGGACAATGTGCTAGCAACAAACTTCGCCATATTCTCAGGGGCACATTGGATGATACTGAAGATAGATTCCGCCTTCTCAATCCAGTGGATGATAGAAATGACACCTTCAGATCCAGAGTATGTCGGAGGATGACAGGACGTAAAGGTCTTAAACGACTGACCTTGACGATTAGCATTGGGATCTGAAGTTTAAACAAATAAAGAAGGAAAAGGAAAAATTAAGCTAAAATAAAATGAAAAATAAACGAATCTTCTCTTGTGGAGTCGAATGATATACCGTTGTTTCCACTGTTAGATGCACCACCGGCATTTCCTCTTGTTGTGTTCATTTGAGCTTTAGCGATTCGACATTCCACCATCTGTTCAACAGTCTCTGCGTTTCCTCCTTGAGCCATTGATGAATTGCTGATACAAATAATACGATTTAAACAAAGAATTAAGAAAAGAATAATATAGGAGGACTATAAAGAAAATATAATTAATATAAGAATCAAAGGATAGATATACAATAGACGTAGTAGTAGTAGTAGTAGACGTAGATATAATAGTAGTAGAGACGTATAGAAAAATACAATTTATAGAAACAACAAAATTTTACTAAAATATCACTTTTATTAAACACATTCCTAATACATAATAGTTTTAAAAGTATGGCACATATGCCAATAAAGAATATACTAAATTCAAAAATAGCTAAACATAAAGCCTAATAATAGTAATAGAAAACAAATATAGACGAAATGTAGATGACTAATCATCTTCCTCTGGCTCGGAGTCTTCCTCAGGCTCTGACTCTTCTTCTAGTTCTTCTGGTTCTGATTCTTCTTCTGGCTCAGAGTCTTCTTCAGACTCTGATTCTGATATCACATCTGGATCTAGTTCTCGACGTCGCGGAGTTCTTGGAGCAAAATCACGCTTTGGTTTCGCAGGCGAACATAACCATATCATGCCACCCTCACGTCGACGATAGATAATAGGACGCTGACCACGAGCTGGAGTAGGAGGACCATTAGGAATAATGGGAATAAGACGTCTTCTTGGGCAACGATGCCATGGGACAACAGGAGGTTGTACCGCCACTGGCACTGGAGCAACTGGCGCTGGGACTACTGGAACAACAGCACCATGATCAGTATCAGAATCAGACGAAAAACCGAGGACACTCGTAGGCGACATTCTGCTAATCACGACGCATAAAATTATTAGATTATGAAAATTTTGGGCTCCCTGACGAATGCTAACTATCACACTAAGGCAATACTAATTAGGGCAAATGTTCTAAACTAAGAACAATGAAACTTCATGATATGAGACTCAGCGTGCCATGATTATTTTGTTTTGTAAAAATTTTTGTTTTTCTTAAAAATCTTTTGTAGTTATAGACTAGGCTTGCTAATTCACTATAAGTTAAGCTCTGATACCACTCTGTCACACCCCGCCAAAAATGAGTTTTACTTCATTTAAAATGTTTTGCAGAAGAACGAAGGTGTAACTTTCATGACAACATAGCAAAAATTAAGTAAACAAACAATCACGCAATAATGAAAATATAAGTTGTTTTCACTTTCTAAAAATAGAAAGTTCCCAAAATAGTAAGTTTCCTAAAATAGAATTTGTTTTGAAATGAAATAATTGTTCGTAAACTTAATGTTTTAATCATGCCTCACGACAATCCCACTGCTCATATCCTCCAGTTCCACTGCACCTAATCACCTGGAAAAACATAAATAATAAAAGGGTCAACAATAATGTTGAGTGAATCCACAGGGTTAATGTTGTACAAAAAGTAAAGTGTTTTGCTACCCAAAGTGTTTGTTATGAAAATAGTTTATGACTGAAAATGTATAAAGTTTAACACTCATATGATATGAGAAGTAGATATAAAAAGTAAAGTGTAATTGTAGAAGATTTACAATTACTTGTTTTGTTTATGAAAAAGTGTTGAACAAGTGTTATGTTTGACATCGCATGAACTGTTATCCCCAACAAGTAGCTAGTCTATTGAGTTAATATACCAACCCCTAAGTCTACAATCAACACTTCAACTCCAGTATGTTATCGTTCTTTTATGGATATACACTCCCGAAAGATGTCTTGGATATACCAAGTAGTGATCAAATAATGTTGGGAGGATGAGTGTCAGCCAATAGTACTATCTGCATATCCATGGTCTAGATTTACTAGTTAATGATTGCTGGCAAACCTTAGTCCGGTATAATACTTGTTTGTCATGCCAACGCGAAAATGAAAATGTAAAGATGTTGTACAGTCATAGTAAAACAGTAGCAATTGTGTTTATGTTTTCCACCCCAAAGTTTATAAAAGCAGTAAAAGAGTAAAAAGGGGTCTGTGGACTCACCTGGGCAAAGCTTAGCGACAGATTAGGACAGAGGATTCCATCAAAGGCTCCTAGCTTCCTAAACTATATAACTTACTAATTAGACTAAGCTAATACAGACGATTCTAGATACGATATATGATAAATGACATACAATTAATATTATGTTTTGTGTGTTCTGACATCGAATGAACTTGGATCATTGGGCCTTAATGGGCCGAAATGAAATGAAATGAAATGAAATGGGCTTTGAAATGAAATGAAATGAAATGGGCTTGGGTTAGGCTTAATGGGCCTAGATGGGGCTTATTGGGCCTAATGGGCCTAGATGGGCTTAATGGGCCACTAGGTTGGGCCTCTTATTGGGCTTAGGTCCGATTAGATTGGGCCATGGATTGGGCTTGGGCCCAATTGGGTTCGTTTTGGGTATAAGTGGGCCAAAGGTTTGGGCTTTGGTCCAAATGGGCTTGGATACTAATGGGCCAACTAAAGTTTGGGCCCGATGGACTAAGGTAGATCGATATGGGCCAAGTACGGGCCTTGGCCCGATTAGGTATTTGGGTTTGGGTTGATCGGTTGGGTCAAGATCCGGCCTTGACCCGGTTTGACTTATGGGTCAACATTGGTTTATTCAAGAAGTCAACATAGGTCAAAATAGTAAACAAAAGTCAACTTAGAGGTTCTAGATTTCGGTTAGGGTTAGGGATCCGATTTAGGTTTAGTCTAGCATAGGTTTCGGTCAACAAAAGTCAAATCTAGTCAACTTATGGTCAACTAAGCTCGGTTTGGTCTAGGGTTGGCCGGCTAGGCCGAAACCCTACGGGTTTGGTTCTAGATCGGGCTAGATTCGAGCTAGATCGGTTAGGTTAGTCTAGATCTTGGGATTAACATGTCTAGGGTTCTAGATCTAAGATTTTCGGTCACATCTAGTATAGATCTAGGGTTCGAGTATGAGATTCAAGCAAGGGATACAACTATCAATCGATACACATAACAATTAAACGAGAAATCAAACAAACCCATTGACATGCATGATGACATGCACGTTGGGCATCAAGAACAATCAAATGCCGAGACCTCTTGGCCTTTGGCCTAGGTCTCGGGTTCGAATCATCAAAGAAACAAGGAACAAACGAAAAGGGTTTGGTGTTATACCTTGGATCGGATGAACGAGATCAAGAACAACACAAAGGGGCTTCGGGTTTGCTTCGGGATCGAACACGAACGGATGAAGGGGATGCTTGGGGTTTGCTCTCGGCCGAATGGAATGATCAATAGGATTTTAGGGTTTGGCAAATGAGGGATTTATATAGTAGGGAAACTAGGTTAAGATGGAAGAGTTGTAATCTAGTAGGGACTCTTTCAATTGGTGATAGGGATAAGGATACAAAAGATGAGGATAGAATCAAAGAAATGGGATTAGACCTCACCACACAAGGTGGTTCGGCCAAGTAGAATAGAGCACAAGCAAAGGTAGGCCGGCCACATTGTGGTCGGTCTAAAGATCAACGTGTCGGGTTTAGAGCGTAGTTCAAATCGAGTCACGTTTATTTAAATTGTACGTTTATTGTTTAACCGAGAAAGTTATCGTTTTTGAAATGTTTTAGCTCAATGTGTGTCACCATAAGAAAATAATAATGTTTGTGTTGACTAAAATAGTCCGACACTTATGTGTGGTGTAAAAATATATAATTTGTTGTGTATTAAGATGCCAGAAATAGAAATGTCTAAAAATAGAAACTTTCTAAATAAGGAAAGTTCTAGAAATGAAATGAGTTTACATACCAGAAATATCGAGTTGTCACATTAGGTCCGATTAGATTGGGCCATGGATTGGGCTTGGGCCCAATTGGGTTCGGTTTGGCTAAGTAATGGGCCCAAGGTTTGGGCTTTGGTCTAAATGGGCTTGGTTACTAATGGGTGGACTAAAGTTTGGCCCGTTGGGCTTGGATAGATCGAATGGGCTAAGTACGGGCCTTGGCCCGATTAAATATTTGGGTTTGGGTCCACAGTTTGGGTCAAGATCCGGCCTTGACCCGATAACACTTGTGGGTCAAAATTGGTCAAATCTAATAGTCAACAATAGTCAAGATAGTCAATGAAAGTCAACAAAAGTCAACTAGATCTAAGGTTTCGGTATTTAGGGTTAGGGTTTCAGTTTGGGTCGGCCGAATGGCCAAGACCCGATCGGTTTTGGTCAATGATGGTTTCGGTTCTAGTTTGTGGTTCGAATCAACGATAGGTTCGGCTAGATTTCGGTGTTTGGTCACAACCAAGGTATTAGATCTAGGGTTAAAAAATTCATCATCAAATCTAGGGTTTCTAGGGTTTAGTCAAAAATCAACAATAACAAAATCAAACAAGGTAAACGAATCAATAATCGAACAATCGACACACACACACGCATACAATCGTACGCATGCATGCATGCATGTTTCGGCTTTTTAGGAGGTTAACCGAGACCAAATGGCCTAGGGCCATGGTCTCGGGTTCGAGACAAGGGGAAAACAACACAAAATTGAATAATAATCATACCTTGCTATAGATCGCGATCAAGAACGAACAAGAAAACAAGTGGAGATGCTTGCGATCAGACGAACTCGAACTCAGGACTATGGGGACTTGCTTTTGGCCGAAAATCACAAGGAATCAATAGGGTTTATTTGTTGGCTAGTAATGGGTATTTATATGGGAGATTTTAGGATTTAAAGGAAGAGTTTGAGTAGGATTATAACTCTTTCAAATGAAGATAGGGATGACTTTCAAGGAAGGAGATAAGCACAAGGAAAACAATTGATCAACCTCACCCACAAAGGGTTAGGCCTAGCATGGGGTTCGAACAAGGGGTTTGGCCGGCCACTTAGGTGGTCGTTCAATGGTTCGATGTCATTCGAGTCATGTTTATTAAATTAAATTCGTTTAATGTGTAACCAATATAAAGTTACTATTTTAAGAAATGTTTTAGCTCAAGTGTGTCACCATAAATAAAATAATAATTTGTTGTGTTGACTAAAATAGTCAAACACTAATGCATGGTGCAAAAATAGATATTTTGTTGTGTGTTTGGATGCCAAAAATAGAAATGTCTAACTATAGAAACTTTTGAAATTAGGAAAGTCTTAGAAATGAAATGAGATTACATACCGGAAATATCGAGTTGTCGCAAATTAACAGGTGGAGGTAGTGTTGAATGGTCAGAAGATGAATGGTTGTCTTCTTCACTTTCAGACCCCGTATTATCCTCGTGAGAGGAAGCTGATTGTGCATATTGGGTGAATGTTAACATACCTTCCGGTAATTCTGGAGCAGGCTCCTCCTCTAGACTCGTGAAGTTTGAACGTCCTACCATTCCAGGTTTAAAAGACGGACAAACATTGTCATAGAACTCCTGTTCCCCAGAGAGTGTAGAAAAATCATACACAAGAATCGGGGAAAAGGAATCAACTCCTCTTTGCTGGCAGCGGCAACCTTCTTCACCATTTGATCAAAAATGAGGGAACCATATTCAGCCCTGACATCGGAAAATAGGGCAGCTCCAATGATCAGCTCGTGACCAGATACAGAATCGAACCCACCCGTCTTACTTGTTAGGCATTGAGAGATGGTCATGAAGAATTCTTACCATAGTGGGCCCATCTTTGTTCTTGAGATGCCTCTGGAGTGGTCTCCGTGATATTTGATGTAAGGCAGGATGACTCTTTTTGCTTCCTCTAACGTTGGTGTTGGTTCATGAACTTGTGGAGGTCTCACATAATCAAGTTTGGTTGCTTCTCTGAATGTTGATAGGTTGAAGGAGATAGTATGTTTACCTTGCAAGATCGTTCCAGTGATTACGTCTTCTCCTGACTCATTTCATGTGGTGCAGGTGTACCAGAATTCAAGCAACATTGGTTTTGATAGAGGAATATCAAAATTTAGAGTGTCTCTTATTGGGTGTTAGTCGAAGAAATTTTATCAGTTCTTTGAATTCTGGAATTGTTCTTCGTATAATATATATTTCTATACGGGTATGACACATTCGGTGATGGACGAATGGAAGAAGGCATGGTGATTCTGAGAGTTCTCTTCAAGGTCGCCATTGAAGATTGGATGATTTTGTGAAGAAGATGATAGGGTTTTTAATTTTAAGAGTAAAGTTTGCAAGTGAAGAGTAATGAAATGTTGAAGTGTGGAGTAATTTGGGGAAAATCATGGGAGACGGTTTTGATAGACGGTTAGAATTTGAACCGTTAAAATTGATCGTGTGGTGGAGATGGGGAGTTATTTGTAGGTAGTATAGGAATGATGGAGGGAGGCACTCAAATGGCAGGGTAGTGAGGCGGGAAATGACATCATGCAGTCAAAATTTAATGTCAGTGAGACAGACGTGTCCAATAGCACTTGAGTGTCAGTATTAAAGATAGGTCCAATGAGATTGCTCCACCTAATGACTATCCGATGAAGTCTAGGATCCGATTCTTCATCAGATGGTCATTACCGTTAGATAGTGTCTTAAATCGGACTATTTGAGATCATTTGACTATCTGAAACAAGGAGTCTACAAGAGGTGTCTGAACCATAGGCTATCTGAAGTTTTATTTTTAAAAAAAAAAACACAATAACGATATTGGATATGATTAGCTGAGACAATTTGATTTTGTAAACTGATAAAGTGTCTTGTTTCTGATCTTAATGAGATACTAAGATATGAGTGATAAATCAGGTAACATATTGGTATTTCATAAAGACAGACTTATATAGAATAAGACAAGAACATTAAACATATCATCTAGAATAAAATTCTTGCATGATGATTATCAGTTGAAACAAAAGAAATTTAACAAAAACATACCAAAGAAGATTCTTCAAATTGTAAGAGAAGATAGCGAAACAACAACATATGATGAAAATAAACAGCACCAATGGTTGGCTTTCAAACAGGTTTTGATGATGAGCTTCACTTTGCCTTATTGATAATATGAGAGAATCGCAGGGGCTTACAACTGATCATAAATCAGATGTCCATGTTGTCTGCCCTGCACCATCCTTCAGCTCATTCATGGATTTCTGAGTATCCACTGAGGTATGGATACTTGTTATCATTGAAGACCAATAGTAAAAATTGTTTCCAGTAAGTAACTCTCCTCTCATCTATTTCAAGAAGTATACGCAAAAGATCTCAGTGCCTCTGTAAATAAGATTTTTATTTTTTAAATTCTTCATTCCAGATGCATATTTCTCAGTTTCTGATGACCTTTTTGAGCTTGATGCCATTTCTTCTTCATAGCTGAGATTGTGACAGTCTTTGTTTTTGTGATAACTACAGATACATCCTTTTTTAGCATTTTTGAATTGAATGATTTGATCTGGATGGCTGTTATCGATCTCCATTTCTTCGATTACTTCCAAAATAATATTTTGTCTTACATGTTCCTCCAATGATAGACCTTGAATATCTTGATCAACTTGATTTTAATCAATCTCCATTTCCTCAACTTCTTCCAAAATAACATTTTGCTTGATATAGATTTCTATTGAGAGATTTTAGGATTGTTTGAGGTCGTCCATCTGATCAAAGATCGTTATTAGATTGTAATAAGAGATTGGTTCTTCTAGTGTCATATTTTCCTTTTGACGAATTCAGACAGGTTGAGCAAAGTGATATGCAAAATCATATTGAACAATTGGTGGAGTAGCAATGTTTTCTAGTTGCTTGAGAAAAGTTTGCAACTGATTGCATGTTTGTGTGAACCCTTCATTCATCTCAGCCCTGATCTTAGACGTGATCTTTGTAAGTTCAGCTTTTGTATCATCTATTGATGAGGTCAACATGCTGATATGAGCAGTGAGATTTGCTATCGTTTGATCATCAGAGCAATCAACTAAAGTGGTTTTTGCTCCATTCTGATGACAAGAGAGTTTTACCCTGTCAGTTCGAGGGGTGGCCTGATTCATCTCTTCACCACGGATCTTGGATCCCTCTGATGAACAATCTTGGTTAGTGAGACCAGATTTTGTGATGATCAGGTTTCCGTTAGCACTCTGAAATACTTCTCTACCATAACGAACTTCTTGAGATTTTGACATTCTGGATTTATGAGTGTGGTCATTTAATATTCCAAATGTGAGAGTTCTGCAGTTTGGATTTGACTTAGCTTCTTCAGAGAGAAATAGGATTGAATTTTGTTCTTTCAGGACCTGCTTGATGAGATCAGATGACTCAGACCATAAGTTGAACGATTTCTGAAGAGCCTCGTTTTTCTGAAATAATGTCAGGTTGTCTTCTTTCAGAATATTATTGGCATACTGAAGCCCGATTACTGCGAGTCTTGATTTTTCAGCTTTTGAAGATTCTTGAGTGAGCTTCTCTAATTCTTCAGTCACTTTAGTTAGAGCGGTTTCTAATTAAGCATTTCTATTTTGAGTAGTCATTAAATCTCTTGCAAGTGACTTGACTAAAGGTGGATAATTTTCCGGAGAACCTTTGTCAGACATTTTTACTATGTTTAAAGTTTCGTCTTCCTAGTCCCTTGAGAAGGAGAGTTCTGGAGAAACGAATTCACGATATTCTTTTTCTAGCTGATGCTCTTCAGTTTCATCAAATTTATCCATCAGACATATACAATCTTACAGAATTTCAGAATCTGAAGCATATTCTTCTTCTATTTTTGCAAATAAACCTTTTGTATTACTTGGAATCACTTCTTCATCACTTGTCTCTGAGTCACTTAACCAAGTTTAAGCCGTTGCATTCAATGCTTTAGCATCTTTCTCAGCCTTGGCGATTTGAGCTTTCAGCTCCTGGTACTTCTTCTCAGTGTCTTCATATTTCTTTTTATAGTTTGATGAGGAGCTTGAACTTGATCTTTCAGACCCTGAGTTTTCTTTGACTCTGCAGTCAGCTTTGATATGGCCTGTTCTTCCACACTTAAAGCACACCATTTCTCCTCTATCATTTTGGCCTCCTGCTCTGTTTTGATTTAAGAATTTTTTGTATCTTATAGCTAATAAAGCCATACTTTTAGATAACTCTTTTATATCTTCATTCTCACACCCTTCAGAGTTAGACTCACGCTCTTCGAGGTCATCATCTTCAGCATCTTCAAATTTTTCATCATCAGCGTCATTTGGGTCGACAACACTTTCCACTTTTGCTTTTAGAGCTCTTCGAGAGGATTTGGAAGAGCTTGCAATAAGTGCAGATGAAGTGGGAATCTCATTCAGAACATCGTATATCTTGTTTTCATTTTCAAAGTTCATCAATGTACTGTAGAGGCTGCTCATGTTCATATCTCTCATCTGACCAGAGGTTCTTAACATTGTGGACATAACAACCTAATCTTTTGAAAGAATTTACAAAAACTTGTACATTAGTTCTTGAACATCCTTGTGGATGCCAAACTCCCTTAGTTCATTTATGAGGATGGTGAATCTTTTGTACGACATGTTGAGTGTTTCACCTCTGATGACCTTGAAGGCTTCATACTTTCGATTCAACATAGCTTTCCTGCTAGCCTTAACTTCGTTGGTTCCTTCATAGGATGTTATCAAAATATCCCATATCTCTTTGGCAGTTTTACATTCTTTCACTGTGATAAGAATGTGATTTGGGAGGGATGTTTGAAGGAGAAACCGGATTTCAGCATCTAAACCCACTAGCTTTTTATCTGCCTCTGATCATTGATCTATGGGTTTGGGTTCTTCAACATCAGACAGATCTTCTTCTTCTTCTTCTTCTTCTTCTTCGTCTTTATCATCTCCTTCCTTCTTCTTTTCTTTGAGATAGTTGTACTTGGAATGAACATTTTCGGGATGTTTGGACCATTGTTAAGAATATCTGGTCCCATATCATTTTGATGTTCGACAAATCCCAAAAAACGGATTTTCCACATGCTAAAATCATCATCGGTAAACACAGGGGCATTTTTCTTTGAACCAAGGTTCATTTGTGATAGCTTTTCACCCATTTGATCAGTAAGTAAGCAGATCAACAATTATGAGTTAATTGTCCTGCTCTGATACCAATTGTTAGTCCCGTAATAAGTGAATTACTGCACTTAAACGCTTTCACTGATCAAATAAAATATTTGTGGTAGCACTCGACACTTTTTAAACTTTTCTTTGTTAATCAATAATGATACAATAAAGATGCAAGTAGTTTGCGGAATAGCTAAGAACGAATCCTAACTAAACTACTTGCATGTGATAGACTATTACAGATACTATCTAAGAAAAGTCCTGATCAACAAATGATCAGGCACAAGACCAGACACCTTCGTTACAAAGATTCAATTATCAAATCAAGTAACTAAGGGTTAACAGGTGGTTTACACTCCGCTCAAAGGAATAAAGTTATGGAGTAATTTTAGCAGCATGTAACCTTGTTGGGTGCACACTAAAATCGATTGCTAAGTCCTCAATATATAACATTGGGAAACGTGGTGCCAAATGAATGATCGATTGATTCCACGTGTGAGAATTCCGTTGGTGCAGAGGATATTTCATGGGACGAGCACGACTAACGGAATTCTGACAGTACTATCTGTCGTCTTGTGATCGCCGATTCTTCTAGAAGATTTGCAAGATATTCCCTTTATCAGCGATGCACAAACTTGTGCTTTACTTGTGTCTTTCTGTCACACTGAAACTTCAGGCCTATATACACTTGGAGTAGCCATGAGTCTTCGGATACTCATGCTTCTTCAGATGGCCTTCAACTTGAGTTACCTTCACTAAGAGTTTAGCTTAGAGAGGTATCTGTTCATTGGTTCAGCGTTATTGTCAAGTGTGCACTTAACCTGCTACAACTATCTGATCTGTTGACTAGTATCTGATTCCGCACGGGGAACTGATCGTTGTTTTAGATAGTGATCAGATAGTGTAGCTGGGTAACTGAAATCCGAACTGATCAGATTCAGTTACCCACAATCTGAGGAACTAATCCTCAGATTGTCTTCTAACTATTTGCCTTTTTTCTTCACTAACACCCTATAGTGGGGGATGCTTTTCAGCGACCCAACAATACGTATATCAAATTAAAAATTTTCTGGATCCATTGATTTATATAACAATTCATATATATAATTCACGAAAAGTGTAACATCTATATTTATAATTATATATGTCATCATTTTAAAAAAAAAATTCATTTTTCCCACCCGCCTTATCTCACAACACGCCTAGCCCTGCCGCCATGGTCTGTTTCGTAACGTCGACGCCGCGCCTCACACCTTGGCGCCGCCATGGCGTGTTTTTTTGAACGTTGCTTTTACTTTTAAACATCATTAACTTCACTTCATTCAAAAGATGCGAGACTCATTTCCCAATAACCATCCAATTAATCTAATTTAACCAACATTATAATTTTTTGGGTAAATTACAGTTTTTGTCCCTGACCTTTTCCCGATTCGAGGTTTTTGTCCCTAGACTTTTTTCTTCTGTTTTTTTGTCCTTTATGTTTTTAAAATTCTGCATATTTGTCCTTTCGTCCAAAAAACTCAGTTAAGTAACGATATTTTTGTCAATTTCCCCAAATTACCCCTATTTTAACTCCTTTTCACATTTTTCACAGCCCAATTCTTCATCTTCTTCACCCATATGATGAACCCTAATCTAAACCTACAAAAATCAAGATGAAGAACGAGATGAGGGTAGCATCGTTTTTGTACCAATCTTCTTTTCCCCCAATTTTTTTCTCCCAGAATGAAAAACGAGAACGAGATGAGGGATGTCAAGACGATGTGAAAAGGTTTCCGAAATCAATATATATCACTATCGCGTTTTTGGATCTGCGTTTTTGGGTTACATTCTTTAACAGAAGCAGAAATTGATTGGGGCGTTTTTGCGTTTTTAGATCTGCGTTTTTGGATCTGCGTTTTTTGGATCTGCGTTTTTGCTCAACATATCCTTGTTCGTCTCACCACCACGTTTTCAGGCCGCCGCACAAGGTTCCTTGGATCTGCGACAACGATTTTCCAATTTCCGCCACCACGACGGGGTGACGCGTGAGCGACAACGATTTGTTGGAGAGATTTTAGGGTTTTTTCGGTTGATTGTAGAAAATGCCAGCTCACAGATCGAAATCGGAGAACTCGTCGGAATTTCCGGAGACGGGAAGGGTGGTGCTGGTGGGGGTTCTGGTCGGAATCATGAGGGTAACAAAACCCCTAAGTTAATTTCGGGTTTGGGAAAGGTTTCAGATGCTGATTTGGTAGCAGGTGGTCGTGTTGGGGGTTTAGGGTAGATGAAGAATGGTGAAAAGGACTAAAATGCCCTCACATGCCTTGCATTTTTCCGTCAGTTAACGGCCAAAAATTGACGGAAGGACAAATATGCAGAATTTTAAAAACATAAAGGACAAAAAAACAGAAGAAAAAAGTTTAGGGATAAAAACCTCGAATCAGGAAAAGGTCAGGGACAAAAACTGTACTTTACCCTAATTTTTTTTATCCTAAAAACCATGAAAGCAATAATATATCACTTAATATAAATCGAATGTTATTTTTTCTAGAAAAAAGCACATATTTCAGATCTTTATAATACATGTATTAAAACCACAAATTTAACGGGCTTATTCTGACCATATGTTTAACCCACTTTTTAAAACTGTGGGCTACTACTAACCCCTTTTGAATCACATATTGAATGGTTTGCATCCAGCTGGCGTGGATATACAGAAGAAGTCAAAACAATTTCTTACAACGCGACTATGTTCTGCTCAAGCAGATGCAGTCACGGATTCCCGTCAAACCAAAACTTATACTTAAACCAAACTACGTTCCGATTCCTTTTCTGGTAATCGAAGATATTTGAATTCATAAAATTTGCTTTCTACAGATGGTGGAACTAGTTTTAGAAGCAAAAGATGCAGCCGATTGGATTTACAGAGGAGAAGGAGGTCTCAATATTGTTCTTGCGTACAACGGATCGTCTCCCAACTTTGTAATTTTTCCTTTCCATTTACGATTTACGCATTTAGTGAATTGATCTGAAGTGCTTTAAAACTTTTTCATTCCAACCAATTTTGCTCCAATGAGTTCGTTCAAGTCCGTACACCTTCTGCTATATGAAATTGGGGGATTTTACTTCATTTCAGTTGAGGCAGTAATTGCTTACTCCGTATTTCTAATTGAAGTTTTATTTAAATCAATAATATTTTCTGTTTTAATTGTCAAACAAATTGACGATTATATTAGCCTATTAGGGATAGATTCCTAATTCATATAATTTACCAAAATATTTCAAACCTGGCCTATTTTGACCCAAACTGAAACCAAGCCACCGATTTTCCAGCTCCAAATTGTATAATTTACAGATGTTTGGTGTTACATACACTAATTAGCTAGTTGAATTATTATTTGTTTTTAGATTGGAAAAGTGTTACGGGTGCGAAAGGTTAAGAGGAATGCATCCGAACACGAGAAATCACCTTCAGCTTTATCAATGGATGAACGCCTTGTATGGAAAGATGTTGGAGAGCTTTTGTGTGCTTCATCAAAGGATATTGCAAATCATATCTATGCACAACTTATAATGTGTCCATTATTAGGTTCTCAACATGTTGATGCTGGGGTTTGTCAAATTTTATCTTATCTTATGCTACGTCTTCATCATGTATAAAAATAATAATTATTATTATTATTATTGTTATCTAATATATGTTATAAAAAAATGGGATGATAGGTTCGTGTAATGGTGAGCAATGAATTTCTAGAGTCACTAGACAATGGTGTTTTACTTGAACGGCCTTCTTGGCGAGTGGATAGTGGTAGAGTTGATACACTAGGCGATTCTGCAATTCTCATGTCTGACCATTCAATTTTCCCCAATGGTAAAATGTGTTTATCATAAAAATAAATGCTGTTTTTTTGGTATTAATTAGTATTTTTTGGTTTTTAGGCTCCCCTGTGAAAGGTGTTGATAAAGACGAATTTTGCATATCTGTTGAGATAAAGGTAAACATTGGTTGCTTTGATATTGTTATTTCGTTTTCTGAAAAATGAATAAAATAAGTCTTTTCTTTTATTTTTTCAGCCAAAATGTGGATTTCTTCCAATTTCAAAATTTATTAAAGAGGAGAACTCAGCCAAGAAAAGGATATCTCGCTTCAAGCTGCACCAGATCCTTAAAGTTCATCAAGGAAAGGTTAATACTATTTTCCGTTTCACCATATCCTTAAAACGAATTCATCAGAATATCAAAACCAAAAGATTGAGTTTGAACAGTATCTCTTAAACATATTTAATGTACAAACAATGTTGTAAAAATCAGTCTTGGCAGCCGATTAATCGCCGCCTAAGAGGTTATCGGACCTAGAAATTACATAACCGGTGTAATTAATTGGACCTAGTCAACATCGGTGAATGTCGGTCAAATCCTACTCAAGAATCTTGGTCAACATCGGTGAGTATCGGTCAAGTCGGGCAACATTGCTAATATTTATTTTTATTTTTTAAAAAAATACCTTTATATATAGAGTTTCCGCCTAGAAACCAATTAAACACCAACGAGACCGAATAATCGCTTGAAGGTGGTCGACTGACTAGATACCACCGACTGATTTTTACATCCTTGTGTACAAATCATAAAATAATAGCTTTTGGTCTTAGGTGTTGTTTGGTAGCATAGCATCTGAATGATTAACAACTGAATGATGCAGAGGTCTGAAGTCTGAACCATTCAGACTTCCCCTTACGAGGTATTACCAATTTTTGATTCAGATGCTGATTAAGAGGTCTTACCAAAATCTGTCTGATTAAGAGGTTGTCCTTTTAACTGAATCAATCATTAAGAGGCTTACCAAACAACACCTTAGACACGTACAATCTCTTATAATCTTTGAATTTGTGTTATTCGATAGTAATTAATGTGCGAGTGTTATTACATCAGATATCACAAATAAGTGAATACGACCCGTTGGACATGTTCTCGGGATCGAAAGGAAGAATATTAAAATCAGTCAAAGACCTCTTTCTCACTCCTCAAAATAATTTCCGTGTATTCCTGAACGGCTCACTCATATTCGGAAGCTCGGGTGGCGAGGCACAAGACACAAACACTCAAATCGCACAAACATTTGAAGACACGTTAAAAACCGTCATAAAAGCCGACGAAGGCACGCGTACACATACCTTTTTGCAACTTGTTTCGGATGCGGTTCATCAATCGGGAATTATGGACCGACTTTTGAAAGTTCAGAAACTTGATGTGATTGATATTGAAGGCGCGATTCATGCTTATTATGATGTGATATCGGAACCGTGTGCGGTTTGTCGGGAATTAGGAGGCAAAGTTTTGAGTAGATATGAGTCGTTGCATTCGATTCCGTTTGATCAAAGTTTGAAGATTGTGAGGGATTTTTTTATATCTTCAACTGCAAAGGATTTGAGTTTGATGATTAGTTTTCGGTCTCGGTCAACGGGAATAAGAAATATATCGTCTCCTTATGCTTCTGTTTTCCTTGAATCCATTAACCAATGTTTTGATTACAAAGTAAGTCCATCTCATCAAAATTTATCTTATTACAAAAATAAATTAGTTTTTTTTAATAAAGATGATTTAGAGGTTTTATGCTTAACAGTTTTTTTTTTTTACATTTTGTTTTTTAATTCGAGTCGAGTCGAGTCGAATATCATGAAATTTGGGCTCGGCTCGTTTAGTAATTACTCGGCTCGAGCTCGACTCGAGCTCGAATAAGCTTTTAAAATTGTGCTCGATCTCGAGCTCGAATATTTATTTAGTGCTCGAGCTCGAGCTCGATACTCGTTTACGAGTCCATATTTTTTTGAAAATAACTAACTTACAAACTCGAAAAAGCTCGTTAATTACTCGCCTCGTTAACACCACTAATAATACAAGTATATTCTTGTACTTATTGTATAAAACACATATTCGGCTCGTTAGGATCGACTCGTTAAGATCGTTTGAAACGTTCGACTCGAAATTAAACGAGCTATCGAACGAGCCGAGTCGAGTATTAAAGTATCAGGCTCGGCTCGTGAGATTAATCGAGTCTTGTTTTATGTTCGAGCTCGACTCGAGATCGAATTAGTATAGGCTCGAGCTCGATATAAACGAGGTCGAGCTCGAGTGGCTCGTTAAAAGCTCGACTTGTGAACACCCCTGAGTTTAACCATATGTTTTGGGTGACTTTCGACCAGTGTCACCTTACGCTTTTTTTATTTATTTATAAATTCGGACTTTACTCGTCTGACTAGTTAGAGATAGAACATATAACATACCTGTGATTGATCCATTGATATATATTTGTTTTTTTTTTTTTGAAATTTATTCAGGCATCTTTTATTGATCTGGATATGAAGCCTCTTGAGAAAATGCCGTATTATTATAAGTTGGATGAAGAAATTGCAAATTGTTACATGCGGATGATGGAGAGTGTAAACCGGCCTGAGAAGTCTCCATCAGAAACTCGGTATCACGATCAATCCACTCTCAGCTCACATGCCTAAATCAAGAGAGATTATGTACTTTTTTGTATCTTTAAACCCATGTTAACAATAACTGAAACTGAGTAAACCAAATAAACCTCTGGAGTACTTTTTCTTAAAAAATAGGCCGTAAGACTTAAAACGATTGAAGATTAAAAATATAAAAATTCTAAATCTTCATTCCTAGTTATGTGCGGCTTTTAATCCCGCTGTAAACAATAAAATAACATAATGTTTGAATTCATTTTAGTGCAAACTATTGAATTAGCTACCCCATTTAAATGAGGGAATTTACGAGAAAAAAGTTAAATTAATTATCACATTTTTAGCAAAGAAATCCTTGTTTTATGGGGTGTATCGTGAATGTTTTATCATATTGAAAAGATTATAAGCTTGTTTTCTCGAGGTTATGAGGCTACAAAAATGAGTTATGAGTTATTTTTTGAATCTATAAACTCAAGTTAATTAGTTCGTAAAAAATGAGTTTATTAAATTCTCAACCTATCTATACATAATTACATATTAATAAAACACTTAATTTAATTGAAATTTTTTTGTTAATCAATTGGATTGTTCTATTGCATTTTCCCCATCTTGATTTTTAATTCATTGTTTTCTCAATTATTAATTTAACACCTCCAAAATTTATTCATATGTCATTAATTTTACATTTTATTAAATCTTGTCATTATATTTGTATTCATCAATTTTATATAATTATATTTAAATTATGATCTAGAATTCGATGATAAGTACTTACATATTAAACATTTCAATAGATATATTCAGTAGAATTAAAATAATACAAATTTTGAAAATTTAACATAATATTAATAACTAATGCGCTAACCCAAACACCTCATAATTATGCAATGAGTAACGAACAAGTTGAGTCCTTGTCACCTGTGTACCTCTTCTCAAGGATGAGAAACGGGTGAGATTGCCACGAGTAGATAACAACAACCAACAATGGCGTCTTCCGCCCTTCATATTATTTCTCCAATTCGTCCTTATCAATCTCCGTTTTCTTCTTCTTCATCTTCCTCTCGGCGCGATGTATCTGCTTATACAACTTCCCGCAGACTTGCTCTCATCCAAATTGGAACCGGTAATGTAGTCTAAAATTCTCAAATCCAGCAATTAATCAAATAAAATTACTGTTCCAGTTACTTCTAATTTTGTCTGCATCACTTTACCTCTTCCTGTGATTATACGTGCTTTTCGTATTATGATTTCCGGTACTATTCATTGTTTATGTTTATTCAATTTTACGTACAATGAACAATTGAATGTGTTCTGTAACTGATTTCACAGTATTGTCATTGTTTTAAACCCTTGATGTCTGTGTGATTGTACCTTCACTTGCTTTGACTTCTGCAAAAATGCAAGATATTCAACTTTTCTGGGATATTTGATGCTTTCTGGATTAACAACTCTTAGGTTTTGTTATCATTTAATGGCCAACATAGTTCTTTTGATGTTTAATCTCAGAATCAGCCGGTTACTACCATAAAGGTGTATCTATATTTTGCTCTTTTAAAACTAAGGAGTTTTTTTGTCCGCTAATTAAATTGTTAGATTTCAGACTTCAGCATCAGTTAAATCTTATTAAAGACATCTAAAGTATCCATAGTTGATGATCACTATAAATTGTGATCTATGACAATGTTTAGATAACTAATTTGATTTATTTAATTAATTATACAGCCATACCTCAGTCGCAGTTATTTGGAGCGAATGCATCAACATTGCTGAAAACTGATGTCAGTACAGTTGCAAATACAGCACAACTACTCACAGAGGAAAATGCATTAGATTGGTCCAAAAAAGATAACAGAAAAATGTTGCATGTTGTTTATCGTGTTGGGGATTTGGAGAAAACTATAAAGTAGAGCTCTTCATTTTCGCTTGCAAAAGCTGCTTTAAATCAGTAGTTTAATAAATCTTTAATTCTTTCAGGTTTTATACAGAGTGTTTGGGTATGAAAGTGTTGAGGCAACGAAACATACCAGAAGAAAAATATGCAAACGCTTTTTTGGGATATGGTCCCGAAGAGTCTAATTTTGTGATTGAACTTACTTATAGTGCGTTTATAACTACAGACTAGGGTCCGGATCCGGTGAGGACTCTTTTCCTCGCGAGGACTGTGAGGACTCTAAAAAAAACTCTAAAAATGATCCAAAACAAATTTTTTTCAAAAATTCCTTTTTTAAACATTAAAATCGCTATGTATAAGATCCAAAAAAAAAATTTCAAAAATGATCCAAAAATAATAATATGGATCATAATAATGATCCACAAAAAAAATCTAGATCATTGTTATGATTCGCTAAAAAAAGTGGATCATAATTTTTTTTTTTGAAATATTTTTTTGTCAAATGTAGTAATAATCATGATGGGTTATATATATTTTTTTCGGAATTTTTTGAAATTTTTGTAAGGTGTCCTCGCGAGTCCTCACCGAAAAAAGAGTCCTCACAGGATCCCACTACTAAATATCATTTGGTGTTTATAATTTATATTTATTTGCAATATACTTCCTCCGATTTTTGGCATATTCAAAATAAGTGATACACTTTGATAATTTACCTTATTTAGTAAAAAATAAAATAATGGGGCTCACATCTACTAACTATCTCCTTTAATATAGTGAAATTACCCTTTTACTCTTACTTTTACTTTTAAACATCATTAATATTACTTTATTCAAAAGGTGTGGACTCATCCCCCATTAACTGTCCAATTTAATATATTCTAACCTTAATTATAATTTTTTCCCTCAAAAACTGTGAAACCAACGATATATCACTTAATTTAAATCAGATGAAGTATCTGAATTTCAATTATTATTAAATTACTTCATTAAGAGTTTGCTGCTTTGTACTGATGTTGACTTTTTGTTTTGAACAATGTTGATGCAGATTATGGAGTTGACAAGTATAACATTGGAACTGGTTTTGGACATTTTGGAATTGCAGTTCAGGATGTAAGTTAATTTGATCTATCTTTTTTTGTTAATTCTATAAAATTGTTAAAGTAACTGACTAAATACCTAATCAATAGTGTTTGAGGTTTCACTGTTGCAGTATATCTAAAAAGCACATAGAAAACCAAACACATAATTATTACACAGCTGCCAAATTTATGACTTGACCAATATAAGGTTTCAATAGTTATGTTATACTCATTTGCGTTTCTATTTTATTTGTTAACCAAATTTGTTTTGGTCGAATTTCCTATTTTGTAACAGATAAGATATGTAAAAACGAGTACAAATTGGTAAGCTTTAAAGGTACATAAAATATTATTTATGGATGTTGGGTTACGATACAGTAAGGACTCAAAAATCGGCGATGACTGAGTACAATTCTCAACCAATTTTCAGAAATTTTGGATCATTAGGAGGAAACATTGATTATGATCCAAAATTTTTGATAATGATCAAAAATTTCTTAAATGATTGGTTGAGAACTGTCCTTACAATCCTCACCAAATTTTGAGTCCTCATCCGATCTCACTTCTATGGAAGCTAACATATAATAGATTATGCGTTTTAAAAATAGATAATCAGCGGTTACAAAACGTGATTCTGAAAAATAGTGTTTTGATTTGATTATGTTGTTTGAAATCACAATAATTAGATAACTCATAATAATTTTTTAGTGTTTGGAAAATTTTATTATGTGTTTAGTTAATGTGTAAAATGCAAATTATTCGGATGCTTATAAAACACAATAAGCACCTCCCAACCTGCTTTTTTTAAACTCCATTTTGGATGCTCCAAAACGCAGATTATTTGCATTTTCAAAACGCAATAAGCAGATAAGTCACATCGAATCGCAATCCCAAACACCCCCTATTAATAATAATAATAAATATGTCTTTTTTAGGTTGGTAAAGTAGTAGATCTTGTAAAATCAAAGGGAGGAAAAATTACAAAGGAAGCTGGTCCAATGACAGGTGGCAGTACAGTAACTGCCCTGATTGAAGATCCTGATGGCTACACATTTGAGCTCCTCGAAAGGAAGGCCCAAATTCCTCAACCATTTTGCCAAGTGAATTTACGAGTAGTAGATATTGACCGGTCAATTCAATTCTATCAAAAGGTCAAAGTCAACCCAACCCAACCTTATATCTTCAATTTATAAATAACATTTTTGCATTAGGATCTTACCGTCTCTTATATCTATCTCAAGGCATATGGAATGAAACTACTTCGCAAAAGAGACGAACCTGAAAACAAGGTGATTTTTAAAATATCCTTTCTTTCAACTAAAAAATTACACTATTTTAGTGTAAAAAACTAAAAATGCTACTTTTTTGGTATATGCTTAGAGTAATTGTATTTTGTGCTGCATTGTGTACTACAAAAATTTATACACTAGATTTTTGTAATATATAATTATATATTACTTTTTATCTATTTGAAAAGGTTAATTAATTTAAAACGATTGTAGATAGGTATTAAAAGTACTAAAAGATTATACATCAATTTTGGGTTCATTTTGAATGTATTTAACGAGAAAATTATGGCAGTATATTTTATATAAATTAACCATTAGTTTTGATATAAATTTGTAGTAATTGTATGAAGTTAGTTAAACATCATAAGGATATAAATATGTAATATTTTCAGTACACAATAGCCATAATGGGTTATGGCTCTGATGAAGAAACTGCAGTGTTGGAGTTGACTTATAACTATGGCGTCACAAAATATGACAAAGGAGATGGTTATGGGCAGGTAAATTATCTGTAAAAAATGGTTATTTATTAGAGTAAATTACACGAATGGTCCTTTAAGTTTATAGCATATTTCACCAATGCTCATTTAGTTTCAAAAATTACACCGATGGTCCTTAATTCTGAAAGGTTTTTCACCGATGGTCCTTTACACTAACTGACGTTAATTTTTTTTATGTTAACGTACCCCATGTGCAATGCACATGAGGGTAAAAAAGGTCATTTTTCATTTCATTTCTTTTTATTCTTAAACTAAATTTTTTTATTTAAGATAAAAAAAATAGTTTAAGAATGAAAAGAAATTAAAAATGACTTTTTTACCCTTACGTTCATTGCACATGGAGTGAGTTAACAGAATAAATTAACGCCAGTTAGTGTAAAGGACCATCGGTGAAAAACCTTTCAGAATAAGGACCATCGGTGTAATTTTTGAAACTAAAGGACCAATGGTGAAATTTATTATAAACTTAAAGGACCATTCGTGTAATTTACTCTATTTATTATAAATCCTAGAGTAATTTACAAGATTTGTCCCCGAGGTTTACACAAAATTTCACGTGTGGTCCTTTACTTAAAAAAATTACACTAGTGGTCCTTTTTCTGTTAAAATATTTAACGGACGTTAGACTAAAGGGTCATAGATGCAAAGGTTTCCAAAAAAGGATTATCAATGTAACTTTTTAAAGTAAAAGACCATACGTGATACGCGAGGCAAACCTCAAGGACCATTCTTGTAATTTACTCTAGTTCGTAATTCTTAACCATTTTTATTTATTTGTTTGATATGAATCTTAGATTGCAATAGGCACAGATGATGTGTATAAGACTGCAGAGGTTGTTAAACTGTTTGGTGGTGATATAGTACTTGAACCTGGGCCCTTGCCAGTTATAAACACAAAGATAACTGCCTGTTTGGATCCAGATGGTTGGAAATCGGCAAGTTTCTTTGCTCTTAACTTATCTTTTACTCATATTAAAAATATTATTATTTATGAAATAAAAAAGAGGACAAAAGAAAAGCTTAGCTTTAATTAGCAATATGCGGTCCGTTTTGATAATTGTAACTTTTTAGGTCTGTTTTGGTAATTACAAGTTTTGAGCCAACATCATTTTGGTAATTGAAGTTTTTTTTTCCGTCCCAATCTAGTAATTAAAGAACTCTTTTATTTATCTCTTTGGTTATTTTCTTTTATACTTGACAATATAATTACCAAAGTAGACCACTCAAATATTTGTAATGGCCAAAATGGACTATAAAAAGTTATAATTACCAAAATAGATCCTTATATTGCTTATATTGCTATTTATGAATATGTTGTATTTGTTGTTTAATTGTCTTTTCCTCTTTTATATTTCACATTTTGCAGGTATTTGTTGATAACATTGATTTCATGAAAGAATTAGAGTGAGAAAACCTCAATGATGTAAAAACACGACAGCTGTCAATCAAGTATTGACTAAAATTTTATTTTGTTTGTAAACACAATCACTCACTGAACAATTCCAACAATGAAATTTACTCGGTTATGTAAAGCGTACCATTCGGCTCTGCAATTTAACAAATGTTGCAGGCCATCAGTCCACTTGTATTTTTCTGTCTTTAATGTTGCATTCGAATAATTCAAGCCTTGAAATCCAGAACTCGTGTATTGATGTAAACAAGTATTGTGATACCCGCACGTAGGGGTGGTTATTGGGCCAAAACCGAACCGAACCGAACCGAACCGATAAACCGATAACCGATAAAGCATAAAATTTGAAACCGAAAACCGAACCGTTAATACTTAATTGGTTTCGGTTTTGGTTCGGTTTTGATTCCGGTTTTCGGTCTAAAAACCGATATGGTCCAATAAGCTCCAAAACCATTTTTTTTCTATTTTCCTTCCACTTTCCAGATTTAACTCTTAAACTCACGAAGTCATCGAGCTGTTTTCAACCCAACAAATGCAAAGACCGAGTGACCAACTTTCAAAATAAACAATTTAACAAAAAATCCCGATTACAATACGGTTCCTTAAATTTTTTAACAAAACGATAATAGAGATAACAAAATACCGGGTTTTTCAAGTACGCATACATCAAACAAAGTTAAAACATAAAAAGATAATTTCTTCAAAAAACAAGTGCAACCATAAACCATCACTCCTTGCGTGTTTCCCCATTTGCAATTCCCTTGCGTTCACGGATTGTCTCTTCAATTTCTATATAAAAACCAAAAATCGTACAAAGTTAATATAGTGATTTTATAAATTGCTCCACTAATATGTTGTTAACTACTATTACCTTTTGCTATGTCATCATCATTCAAAATATCATCAACATTGTCTATAATTGGTTTTCTTGACTTCCTTACCCAATCTTGGGTACAAATTAAGGCTTCGACTATAGAGGTTGACAAGCTAGTTCTATACGGCTCTAATATACGTCCACCGGTGCTAAAGGCCGACTCGGATGCCACGGTGGATATTTGTATTGCTAAAATATCTAAAATTAAATCATACAAAGTTATAAGTTATAACTCATAAAAAATAAAAATTACATAAAAATAATAATTTATAAAGGTTTACCTTTTGCCATCCGAGAAAGGATCGGGAAACGCATGCCATTGTGTTTCCACCAAGTTAGTATGTCAAAGCCTTTTCTCCATTGAATTTTCGGCTCTGCTAAGTATCTTTGTAACTCACTATCCATAGCAACCGAATTGGTTCCCTCCTGCTTTAGAAACTCACCAAAAAAACCATTCCCGACATCACTACAAACATCTTCATTCATACCTTGTTCAAAAGGTTCGTTAAAGTCGGCCATCTCAAACTTTTGTTTGTAGAATATAAACAAATTATCCATCTTCTCATTAATTTCTTCAAGTGAAGTCTTCAGCATTTTTGGAATGTCGACATCACTTACATTCTTATACTTCAACAAATACCGAATAGCATGCTTAATTAATGACATCTTCACCGCCGGGTCCAACAATTCCGCGAAATACATAAACTCATTAATTTTCTTAAAATCCCCCCAATACTTGTCATACTTTTCGAGCATTTCTTTACCCATTAAACAAAATATTGGATTCATTTCCCAATTACGTAGATGTTTGTTGACATCAAAAATTTCCCGTAAAAACAAATGTGCCAAGGGTTTCGAAGACGCCGATACAAGCTCGGTTTTACATTTGAAGATATCAAGAAATTTGACCACTTCTTTACAAGCACTAAAATCTGAATGCTCCGGAACTTTTTCTAGATCACTCGCATATGATTTATCTATCACCAAAAAGGTAAGAAAATATATAAGTTAATACACCAATCAAATAAACATAAACGAAAAAGACTAAAATTTTAACATTTACCTTCAACTTCATACGCCATGAAAACTTCTTCCAACGCCACGGCAATTTTCAGTGAATCATGAGTGGAATTCCATCGTGTAGGACAATCACCACACAAAAACTTATTTGATTCAATTCTACAATCTTTCATGCACTTCTTGAATTTCTTTATCCGTTGTGTAGATAGTCTTATATAACGAACCGTTTTTTGCACAAGTTCTACATGACAACTTTGTTCTTTCAAACCATCTTTAACAATAAGATTTAATATATGAGCCATGCACCTAATTTGGAAGTGTTTTCCACCATCATACATATTTGGCAACTTCTTCATCAAAAATCCAACCGCAGTGGTGTTTGAAGTCGCGTTGTCTAGTGTCATGGTCATAACATTTTTAATCCCCCACCCGTGTATGCAATCTAACAACTCACGGCCAATATCATCACCCTTATGACTATCAATGGGTCTAAAGTTAATAATCCTCTTATGCATTACCCAATCATCGTCTATAAAATGTGCCGTGGCAACCATGTAATTCACACGTTGACACGAGGATGTCCAAGTGTCCGTGGTCAAATGAACCGTAGTGGTTGGACTACTTAAGTAAGTAAACAACTTATTTCTTTCCTCGATGTAGTACTTGGCAACATCTTTACTAACTTTATGACGTGAAGGCAAACTAAATTTCCCATTTAATGCACTAGTATACTCGATAAAAGCTTCATTTTCGACAAACTTAAATGGTAGTTCACCGACTACAAATAAGTTTAATAAAGCTTTCTTGATTCTATTTTCATCATGCTTCCATGTGGTTATGCTACCCTCCCCATCTACTTCTTTCTTAATTTGTAATGTACCTTGTTTCTTAGTAGACCGGTTTTCGTTGTTCGGATTTTTTACACAAATGGGAAAATGTCTTTTCATATTAGTAGTTCCATTCTTTGAAGAATCTGATTTGTAAATAACAGAACAGAATTTGCAGTGTGCTTCATATTCTTCCACTCCATCCTCTCCTTTTATAGTCACCTCATCAAAGTAGTTCCAACATACAGATCTTTTCTTCCGCTTTTTTTTTTTGGCGTTGCTGCTGGGTATTATCTGGTTGGGTATTTTCTGGTGGTTGGGTATTATCCGCTTCCATATTATCAGATGGTTGGGTATCATCGACATAATCTTCATCATCCTAAAACACAACAAAATTACAATGGGTTATATATTAATGGATTGAATAATGCATGAATATATTATGAAAGTTAACTGTTAACATATATGTCATATAATAAAAGAATCGTATTAATTAATTGAAATAATTTTATATCTCTCTTAATATAAGCTAAAAAAACACAAACCATTTGAATAAGTTTCCAAGTACAATTAAATTTTAGCTTATTGTGATTACTCAAAAATCGAAACAGTTGTTTTGGTTTTGGCTTGGATTTAACAGTTGTTTTCTCACCCACCCCCCCTAAATTACTTATATTTATGTGTACAAGTAAATAGTTACGTTTGCAAATCATCTACCATATTATAATGGATAAATATTAACAGTCTCTTGTGAATTGATTTAAGTAGCGGGAAAACAAATTTGATGAATGGTTATCTGTTATCGCAAGAAATTTAGAAATCAAATGGTGGTTATAAAAAGCTTAACAAACGTTTAAATAAGCAGAGTTCTTGAAGTTCAACCCTAAAATTAACAAAAAAAACTTACATCAATTTGAGTTTCTTGAGTTTCAACCCAGTTCTTGTTCTCCATCAAAAATTCGTTATGTGAAGTATGAATGATAGAGGTGAAGTATGAACGATTGAACGACATAGGTGAAGTATGAACGATAGAGGTGAAGTCGGGAAGTCGTGAACAATTTACGAAGGTTTAAGTTTTGGAAACCAACGAGTTTTTAGAAACACGATAATTACAATTTGAAAAGAGATATGGACGATTGATAATTACGTACAGGGCTTATAGCCTTATAATTTGAAAATTACGTACAGTTAATGGGCTCACTTATAGGGCTTATAATTTGAAAAAGAGATGGGCTCGCTTATCGGTTCGGTCCGGTTAAAAACCGATAAAAATTGGACCGAAACCGATATGAACCGAAACCGATATAGTCATTTTTCGTAAACCGAAAACCGAACCGAATTCTGTTATCGGTTCGGTTTCGGTTCGGTTTCGGGTAATTATCGGTTCGGTTCGGTTTTTTCGGGCCAAATGCTCACCCCTACCCGCACGTTGTTGCGGGCTTTTTAACGTAAATTTTTTTGTTGAGATTAAAATTCACTTTTGAGCAAATTTTAACATCTTTGTTTTTTATTTATGAACAAAATAAAGTTGTATATGATCATGTCTATTATAATTATAACAACATCAACAGTATTATTATAGATAGTTTCTTACAATTCAAAATATAGTTTAAAATACGTTGAAATGTATATTTTATAACATTATAAGAGTTGTCAAGCTCAAACTTCAAATTTTTAGGAGATTAATTGATGAATTTCTAGTTATATTATTGCATAATCTTAAAGTAAGCTAAATTATCTTGGTTTGAACAAATTAATTAGCTACATAATTATATATTTCGGTAAAAAAATTTAGATTTGTTAGTTAGTCGTAACCACACCCACAACCCATATGTATATGTCATTACCACTACGGTAGTCCTCGCTCTCTGCTTTCAACTTTCGTAATGAATTTAATCAACTTTCATTATAAATTTGAACTTATCACTTAATGTCTATTGTTTTATTGATGTAATTCAAAAATAATAATAACTTGTATGAATATGATTTTATTATTTAACAGTAATATTACATATTATAGTTATTTGGCAAAATATTTCTTTCCCTAAGTACAAAATTATTTGAAACCCATTCACCATGCTTGTTAAAAGACATTAAAAATTCAAGAAAAAACAATGCTTAGGTAACTTGTACAAAATAATTGATGTTGTGAAATTATTAAATTGGGATTTACGGTATAAATGGAACCCTTTCCACATGGTTTGTTGTACCAATGCCTTACAATATCAGCAAATTTTAAGGGGGAAAATGTAATTAATAAAATTTTAAAGGGGTCATAGTGAAAATAGCTAGTGAATAAAAAATGTATTTTAAGTTGAGGTGGGTGTATAAAGGCTCCACTGCTTCGCGCGTCCAACAACAAATTTTGAAACTCAGTTTTCTTTTAAACATTTGGAGTCGAGGTGTGTGTATGAACCGCCATTACTTCGCCTGTTCACCAACAAATTTTGAAACCCCGTTTTATTTATACACCGTTTTATAGATTTCTAATGAACAGTAGTATATATATATATTTATGTATGAAGATTGTATTATATAAACCCCGTTTTATTTATACACCGTTTTATAGATTTCTAATGAACAATAGTATATATATATTTTATGTATGAAGATTGTATTATATACTAATTGCAATTTGCATATAAGCTATTTTTTCAGTTTCCTTACGATAAAACTAATCAAAGTAAGTTGATTGTACAGATATACTTAATTTGTATGAATGTATTGTAGGAGCTAATACCAATTTTCATTAATAAATACAATTATAATAAGGGAAATTGACGAATACGTTTACAAAAGTTTGAAACAAAATAAATAGAACAAACAAGTACAAAGTTTTGGTTGAGTCTCGTGAAATTCACGATCTCTTTAAAATAGATTCGTTGTCTATTTCCCAGGATAAAACAACCGAGTAGTTTTACACTACCGAATATAATCCAAGCCAGAACAAGTACCAAAATTGAGAGTTTTCTAGAGAGAAACCTGTGATTTTGAAGAAGTAGGTGATCGAGGTGTGTCTACAAATGAGACCCAATGTCTCTATTTATAGTGTAGAATGCCAAGTAATGTTTACTCAAAACATTAAATGCATTCAATATCATTAAACAAGAAATCAAAAACAGCAAACTGCATTTACTGCTGATTTTTCGTAACTGTTTTGCTAAGTCCTTCTGGTCAGTCCAGGCAGTCTGCGCAGCAGATTAGTACCGTAACGTCGAACACTCAGTGCGAGGAGGTCGGTATTTATCAGTTCAGTACTGAAGTGGTCAGTATGAAAAAATCAGTACTGAGGAGGTCAGTACGAGACAACTGCAGTGTCGATGAGATGCAAAAATTGACCCGCACGAGCACGGAATTTCGGAGCTGCATTCGTGTCCGCAGGTCGCTCGGGCGTACATGAGTTCAAGCCATTTCGGGCCACTCGGTCCAAATTATTTGCACCCCCGCGCGGGAAAAAACCATGTATAAGGATTTAATCTTCCATCATACTTCCAACCTTATAAACCAACAATTGGTTTGATCTTTTCCATTGTGGGATACTCTCCCAACTCAAGATTTCTTGTTTCAAACACCCTACTTTGAGAGTCGATATATCATTCACCATAACTCAACTTTGGACATGCTATATACCGTTGCGTAGCTCTCACAAAGGAGAACACAAAGCTACCAACCAATAACTATATATAACAAACATATATACCATTATATAGGTCCAAAGTTGGTGAAAAATCATTTTATCACAACTTTTTCCAACAATCCCCCACATGAATAGAGATCGATTGAAAACACCATAAAATATCGATAAATGTTCAACAGTCTAGTCTTGCAAAGGATAGGTAGGCGTTAGCCTTTGAACCTTCCCTTGAGAAGCATATTTAGTCTCCTAGCAGTCAGTAGACGCGATGTCCTTGAACTGAATCCGCCTTGTGTAGACGACAGTATACATTCTCACAAGACTCTCCCTAACTTGTTCATATCCTCTTATCGTGCCCATCTTGGTCATGGACACTGCCTGGTTCTGCGAGAGCTACTAAGAATTGTGCCCCAACAATTCCATTCGAAGCGACCCCACTTCTCCCTCACATAGGTGATTCTCTACAACGAATCATTAAAAGCCATAGTGCTTATCCTCATTGTCACTGAACTAGGAATGGACTAGGAAGTAGTACAATGTACTCCCTTTAAGAATGTTTGGAGGAATTCCATTACCCCCACAGTGACATCCCTTCGTTTATACAATTAGGTTGTCCTACTAAACCTCGATCTTGGAATATCCAGTCAACTAGGTTAGGTTTCCTTCGCATTAACTTTTATTCCAAGGGCTTTAGTCCCATTCCATTCGACGACTTATTAACTAACTCTTTGCTTAAGCCTTTCGTAAGCGGATCCGCGATGTTATCTTTTGACTTTACATAGTCAATCGTGATAACTCCAGTTAAGAGTAGTTATCGTATCGAGTTATGTCTACGTCGAATATGCCTTGACTTACCATTATACATTGTACTCTTGGTTCTACCAATAGCCAATTGGCTATCACAATGTATACAAATGGAAGACAAAGGCATCGACCAATTTGGAATACATTCCACAAATTGGCGTAGCCATTCCGCCTCTTTACCACTTTTATCCAAGGCGATAAAATCGGATTCCATTGTGGATCTAGCTATAACCGTTTGCTTGGACGATTTCCAAGATATAGCCGCACCTCCAAGGGTAAACACATAACCACTTGTAGATTTGGAATCCTTTATATCCGATATCCAGTTCGCATCACTGTATCCTTCGATCACAGCTGGATATCTAGTATAATGCAATCCATAATCTCTAGTGTACCTCAAGTACCGAAGTACTCTAGTAATACTTTTCCAATGTTCGGCACTTGGATTACTAGTGTACCTACTTAGCCTACTCACAACATAAGCTAAATCCGGTCTTGTACAACTCATTAGGTACATTAGACTACCAATAATCCTTGAGTATTCCAATTGATTAACACTTTCACCTCTATTTTTATGTAGATGGTGAGATGTGTCAATCGGAGTACTAACTTTATTAGTGTCTCCCGCACTGAAATTTTATCAACATAGTGTTTTTGAGTTAACACAAGTCCCTCATGGGTGCGTACAATCTTGATTTCAAGAATTATATCCGCCAAGCCCATGTCTTTCATGTCAAACCTTGATTTCAACATATCTTTTGTAGATTGAGTCATCTTATCATTGCTTCCATTGATAAGCATATCATCTACATAAAGACATAGGATGACATATCCATGACTTGTGTTTTTCACATAAACACATTTGTCACACTCGTTAATTTTAAAGCCACTTTCTAGCATGACATTGTCAAACTTTTGGTGCCATTGTTTAGGAGCTTGTTTTAATCCATACAATGATTTAACGAGTTTACATACTTTTGCCTCTTGACCGGGAGCAATAAGCCCTTCCGGTTGTTCCATATAAATCTCCTCTTCTAAATCACCATCTAGAAAGGCGGTTTTCACATCCATTTGATGAACCTCTAGATTTCTTATGGATGCGATCGCAAGTATCATCCGAATTGATGTTATTCGCATTACCAGTGAGTAGGTATCAAAGTAATCTAGACCTTCTCGTTGTCTTTATCTTTTGATCACCAATCTCGCTTTATATTTATCAATGGAACCATCCGCTTTCATCTTTTTCTTAAAAATCCATCAGTAGCCTAATGTTTTACAACCCGGAGGAAGATCAACTAGCTCCCACGTATGGTTTTGTAAGATAGAATATGTCTCGCTTTTGATGGCTTCTTTCCATTGAGGTCCTTCCGAAGAAGTAACCGCTTCATGGTAGGTCATTGTTTCACTTTCTACCACATAGGTGACAAAGTCCGAACCAAAGGATTTTTCAATCCTTGCCCTTTTACTTCTTCTAGGCTCAACTTCTTCTAATTGAGGTTGTTGTTGTCTTTCATCATGGACAACTTCATCAATATGTGTAGACGAACTTCCTTGTTCTTTGTCTAAACTAGGAAACACATTTTCAAAGAATGACACATTCCTTGATTCCATAATCGTATTTTTGTGTATATCGGGAATCTTAGATTCATGCACAAGAAAACGATAGGCACTACTATGATGTGAATACCCAATAAATATGCAATCAACCGTTTTAGACCCAATCTTTTGAGTCTTAGGAAGAGGAATGGCTACCTTAGCAAGGCACCACCACACTCGTAAGTACTTATACGAAGGTTTTCTTCCAAACCAAAGTTCATACGGTGTTTCATCCTTTTCCTTACGTGGTATCTTATTTAAAAGATAATTATCCGACAAAACGGCTTCCCCCCACATTTCATGGTTTAACCCCGAACTTATAAGCATGGCACTAACCATCTCTTTCAAGGTACGATTCTTTCGCTCAGCAATACCGTTTTCCTGTGGCGAATAAGGAGCAGTGAATTCATATCTTAGTCCATTTTGAGAACATAATTCCGCAAAAGGAGAAACATATTCACCTCCTCGATCACTTCGTACAACCTTGATTTTCTTATTAAGTTGGTTTTCTGTTGGAATATGTTTCACGCGTATAACATATAGTTATATGACTAGTTGTTTGTGAGCCTAAAGGGTCACACACTTAAACACTTAACACCATAAGATATATAGTGTAATTAGGGTAATTACATTATATATTAATATAAGCTACTAGCTTGTATGTAAATTATGTTTAATATTAAATGTTAATATTGAAACTAATTGTGAGCTTATAAGAAGAAGTAAAGGCGAGGGGCTAGAGTGCAAAATAAACAAAGTTGTTTATGGAAGTAATTAAGAGGGATTAGGGCAACCAACCTCCTTATTCTTGCTCCCCAAGTTCGGTGCCCCCTCTCCACATCCTCTCAAGGTTTCTTTCTTCTTACTTGCTCAATTGGACTAGCATCCCTTGGTGTTCGCGCAAGCCTTTCTCCCATGTAGGCGAAAGGGCCAATGATCTACTTGGACTCATACATACCGATGTACGTGGCCCATTTAGAACTAGGACTAGGGAAGGTTCTACCTACTTCATTACTTTCACTGATGACTTTAGTCGTTATGGTTATGTTTACTTGATTAAACATAAACATGAAACGTTCAAAGCTTTCCAAAATGAAGTAGAAAATCAACTCGGCAAGAAGATAAAGGTTCTCCGCTCTGATCGAGGAGGAGAGTACATGAGCCATGAGTTTCAAGACCATCTAAAGAATTGTGGGATCGTCTCACAATTCACTCCTCCTTATACACCACAGCATAATGGCGTATCAGAAAGGAGAAATCGCACCTTGCTTGACATGGTTCGATCGATGATGAGTCCTACCACTCTGCCTCTATCCTTTTGGGGTTATGCACTCAAATAGGCCGCTCGAATACTGAATGTGGTTCCCACCAAGAAGGTTAAAAAGACACCATACGAGATATGGCATGGGAAAGTCCCTAACTTGTCTTACTTGAAGATCTGGGGTTGTGAGGCTCTCGTGAAACGAGACACACCAAACAAACTTAAACCCAGAGCTGTCAAGTGCATCTTTATAGGATACCCTGAGGAAACAATCGGTTACTATTTCTACTACCCACCAGAGCAAAAAGTAATTATTGCTCGTTACGCCGAGTTTCTTGAGAGCAATCTCATTTCACAAGAAGCAAGTGGGAGTACAATCGACTTTGACGAGATTCCAAGCGATGAAGATGCACAACGTATTGGAGATACTAGCAAACATCAAAATGAGGCTGAACATTAATTTGTTCATGTTGCATCTCAAGATGATGAAGTCCATGTTCGAAGGTCCGCAAGGACACCTCATGCACCTGAACGATATGGTTTCCAAATCGATGCTGAGGAGCTAAGTTTAGGGGATCATAATGAACCCCCTAACTATCGAGCTGCATTAGTAGATTCTGAATCTGACAAATGGCTTGAAGCTATGAACACGGAGATGCAATCCATGAAAGATAACCAAGTATGGACTTTGGTTGATCTTCCTCCTAACAGCAAGACTGTTGGTAGCAAGTGGCTCTTCAAGAAGAAGACCGACATGGATGGCAATGTACACACTTATAAAGCTCGGTTAGTAGCAAAAGGTTACACTCAAACCTATGGGATTGACTATGATGAAACCTTCTCACTTGTTGCTGACGTTAAAGCTATTAGGATTCTCTTAGCCATAGCAGCGTACTATGACTATGAGATTTGGCAAATGGATGTTAAAACTGCTTTCTTGAATGAACATCTTGATGAAGATGTCTATATGGTACAACCTGAGGGCTTTGTAAGTACAAAACACCCAAAGAAAGTACGTAAGCTTCAAAGGTCCATTTATGGACTAAAGCAAGCATCCAGAAGTTGGAACAAAAGATTCAATGAGGAAGTTAAAACGTTTGGTTTCACTCAGAATCCCGACGAGCGATGTGTATATGTGAGAGGTAGTGGGAGCATTGTCGTCTTTCTAATCCTATATGTCGATGACATATTGCTAATAGGAAATAACATTCCAATGCTACAAGATGTAAAATCCTGGCTTGGGAAGTGCTTCGCTGTGAAGGATCTCGGGGTAGCGGCATATATACTTGGTATAAAGATCTATCGAGATAGATCAAAGCGGTTAATCGGATTAAGTCAAAGTGCGTACATTGATAAAGTTCTAAAACGGTTTAAAATGGATGCTTCCAAACGTGGAAATCTTCCTATGCAACACAATGTACACTTGAGTAAGACTCAAGGACCGTCCTCGCCTGACGAGGTGAAGCGTATGAGTGAAGTCCCTTATGCCTCGGCAGTGGGATCTATCATGTATGTTGTACGGTACACAAGACCTGATGTAGCGTTCTCTCAAAACCTTACAAGCCGATATCAACAGAATCCAGGTGAGAGTCACTGGACTGCTGTTAAGAACATACTGAAGTATCTTAGGAATACTAAAGATATGTTTCTTGTCTATGGTGGTGATACTCAAAATGAGCTAAGCATTACTTGTTATTCTGACGCTAGTTTTGAGACTGATAGAGACGATTCCAAATCTCAAACGGGGTACGTTTTCATTATGAACGGAGGCGTTGTTGATTGGAAAAGTGCAAAGCAAAGCACTATTACTATGTCCTCTACTGAAGTTGAATACATTGCAATCGTTGAAGCTGCAATGGAAGCCGTTTGGATAAGGAAATTTTTTTTTGGGCTTGGAGTTGTCCCCAGCAATGAAAGACCTATAGATATGTACTGTGATAACTCAGGTGCGATTATCATTGCCAACGAACCTGGTGTTCAGAAAGGCGCCAAACATTACAGAAGGAAGGTTCACTACATTAGAGAAGCTATCTCAATGGGAGATGTTCACTTGCTCAAAGTTCATACAGATGACAACTTAGCCGACCCCTTCACGAAGCCAATGTCATGCACCAAACATATTGAGCATGCTAGGAACATTGGGCTTCGACCGGCTAATAGTCTCATGTAATTTGTTTTAGTATTTGAATAACGGAACATTGAGCTGTTTTTTACTGGAATAAATTGATATATTAGATATGATCTTTTTTATATGAATATCTACTGTGTTCTATATTTGCATGTTTAATCCTTGAATATAAACTGTGTTTTATATTCTAAATTGTCCATTGTCAAATTTGATAATATGGGAATATTATTGAGACAAATCTGAGGGCATTGATGACATTATCTTAGTATGACTAAGGATGATGAAATCAAACTCACATGTTGTTCATTGTGATGCACAATTGGACTGACCCAACCTATGAGAAATCACTTCCTGGATTTATGTCACAAGTGAATCTCACAAAGGCTTTGTCACTTATCCTCTGACTTGAGATGCAAGTTGGTTTGTGTATGTAGAGGGGCAAACTTTGATGTGGTTAAACGCTGACCTGAATAAGACTGCTATAACAACTACTATCGGGTTTGTCATTAAGCATATGGCAAACACGTGTAGTCAATAAAGAATTTGTTCCTCCACATAAGTGGATTAGATACTACTGGGCCCCTCGATGATTTGAATAGATGTATGTGTGGTCACACCCAAAAGGGAATCAAGATGAATCTTGATTAGTTTTGGTAATCTACTTCAATGTATAGATCGAGAAATAGAATCGTTGAAATTTTAGATTGACATTAATCCTTGTCTAAAATTCAACATAGTATCAGTAACAAAAGGATAACTGCTCGAAAAACTTTTAACAAAGATTTTATGAAACTCCTCATGTACTTCTAGGGGCATTGGCGGGTTGCTAGACTCTAACCTTTGCTTGTTTAACTACTTGATGTTATCACGTGCGCAAATGGGAGCTGTTGGAATATGCTTCACGTGTATAACATATAGTTATATGGCTAGTTGTTTGTGAGCCTAAAGGGTCACACACTTAAACACTTAACACCATAAGATATATAGTTTAATTAGGTTAATTACATTATATATTAATATAAGCTACTAGCTTGTATGTAAATTATGTTTAATATTAAATGTTAATATTGAAACTAATTGTGAGCTTATAAGAAGAACTAAAGGCGAGGGGCTAGAGTGCAAAATAAACAAAGTTGTTTATGGAAGTAATTAAGAGGGATTAGGGCAATCAACCTCCTTATTCTTGCTCCCCAAGTTCGGCGCCCCCTCTCCACATCCTCTCAAGGTTTCTTTCTTCTTAGTTGCTGAATTGGACTAGCATCCCTTGGTGTTCTTGCTAGAGTGTTGTGTTGTCACACCCTGCCAAAAATG